>OZ034970.1:38431400-38927480 GCA_964030785.1 Siderastrea siderea
TGACGCTCTCAAAAAGTTGCACGAAACAGCCTTCGCGCTCAACGCAGTAATTTCGCTCAAGTATGTCCCATCTTCTGCCAATCCAGCCGATCCGCCGTCCCGTGTCTTGTCGGATCTGGATTGCACGCTTTCTAGGACAGCTTGGCGAGAACTAGAACAGAAGTTTGGTCCTCATACAATTGACCTCATGTCTCTGGATTCGAACGCCCAGATTGATAGCAAGGGCAAAACGTTAAGGCACTTCACCCCCTTTTTTACGCCGCACTCTTTAGGGGTGAACGTTTTTGCTCAAACTATTTCGCCAGCCGAGAATGCTTACGTGTTTCCTCCATTTGTGCTCGTTGGTCCACTTTTGAGATTTCTGCTGGAATCCGAGCTGTGCTTCTCTATCGTCGTTCCCAAGCTCTACCCACTCCCGTTTTGGTGGCCTATCCTGGTTTCTCGCAGCCACGCCCGTTTACAATTGGGAAGTAAAGGGGATTTGGGGATTCTTCTTTTTCCTTCACGTAATGCAAGTTTTGAAACTCGCCCACTTCCATGGGACCTTTTCGCCTTCAGAGTAGCGAGTGGAAAGTAGACATTTTCCTCTTTTTCTCTCTAAGTCCAGACGACCCAGAATTTGGAGACCGGCTGTCCCATGTCCGCAATGTGCCTATCTCAACGATGATTCGTTTAACTTTTGTCAGAGGTGTGGATTTAGAAGAGATCTAGTTGTTGTGGATAACGCCCGAGACCTGGTAAAAATCGACCTTAAAGATATTGAAGACCGTATTTCGGAACTCAAGGAGATCAGGTCCAACAAACCTTATGAGAAACAAAAGTCCTCTACTCACCGGGAGCTGGTTAGGTTTCTGGCATCTTTACCCACTCCCAAGTCTCTCCCCTCTGCCTCCCCTGGGGACATCCAGAAATTCCTCGTTTGGAAGGACAAGTCAGGCCGAACAAAAGTCCATCAGATGTCATGTCCACAAGCGGGCCAAACTCGACCTTCCTCTTGTAGTTGCCCTACGAGGTTAGCTGCCGGTACGGTCGACAGCCTGTTGGGAAGGCTCAGGGCCATCTTTGCTGAAGCTGGACTCGGGGGAGAATGGGATGACAGGTTGGGAATTGGAAATCCTGTTTCCCATCCATCTATTAAGAACTATTTGAAATTAATTAAGGAAGAACAGGCTAAAGCCAGAGTTTGCCCAAAGAAGGCTGTACCTTTGTTTCTTGAAAAACTTCAAATTATAGCTCAGTTTATTCTCGCTCAACTTCAAAGCCCACGGATCTCCCCTATTTCCCTGTATATTTTTAGTCGAGATCTTTGTTTTTTCACTACCGACTTTTTCTCGGGAGACCGCTCTTCCGATTTGGGTAGGGTCCTGTCCAGAGAGGTTTTATATTTTCCCGATTCCTCTGGGATATTATTTAACCATACGTTTGGGAAAACTTTGAGAGGGGATTCGGTTAACACGTTTGCAGTGCGTCGCTGCGACAATCTAGTTGTGTGCCCAGTCAAGAATTTTGAGCGTTATATTGCAGTCGCTAAGTTAATTAAAATCAACCTAGGTCAGGGTTTTTTATTTCGTGTTACTAAAGGTAATAATGTTACCCAGGAACCTTTTATTGGCTCTGCAGTTCATGGTCGTCTAAAGTTCTATCTAGACCAAATTCAAGCCAATGATGGAGAAACTCCTCACAGCTCTCGTAGTGGCTGCTCCATAACGCTTTCTCTGCTCGGAGCCTCCAAGGAAGCAGTTGCTAACCATGTCGGTTGGGCTAGTACGAAGATGGTTGACCACTATAATGACCTCCGGAGCATATTACGCCCTAATGCTCCAGCTGCGTTACTCTCTGCGGAAGCTTCTGGCTCTTCGTGCAATGTTGCTATGGCTTACGAGTCCTTTGCGGATATTTCTTCCTTTAAGCCAGTTTTTTCCATAGAGCTTTTTTCTCTGTAAATGCTTAAACTTTGTTCTAGATTAAAGACTTGTTAGCTTCTGTAAGTTTCTGGCCTATTTTTTAGTATCGTTTGAGTTTTGGGAGGAATGTACGTTCAGAGTTTATGGGATCATAGATTTTATATTCATATGGAGTTTCCAGGAGACTCTCCGCCGTAGGGCTGAGTCTCCCATATCTTATCTAGTCTAAGGCATTGTTTGCGGACAGCCCCGGAGAGAATATATTACTATCTTGTATTGTATACTATTTAGTTGAACAGGAATCAAGATTTTGAAATAAATAAAAGAATTTGCCGCGTGCGTACATACCCTGCTGCACCTAAAGACGTGTTCTTTTCGGCATTTAAACAAAAATATCTCAAAGCAGAATTTTAACTTTTCTCAAAATTGCGATATATTGTACTAGACCGTGTGCCATTTGAATTTATGTATTAAAAAGTGGGGGTCACCGAGCTCGTTTAGGAGAAAACGACCATTTATTTCTCTGAACAGGTCAGCTATCATAGTAATATATTCTCTCCGGGGCTGTCCGCAAACAATGCCTTAGACTAGATAAGATATGGGAGACTCAGCCCAAGGCGGTCAGGAGCGGGGAGCTCCTGGTGGAGTGCCGGTTCATCGCTGCGGGGAGGTGGGCGGGACGCGAAAAGAAGCATTCGAAACACCGAAAAGACTGAATGAGCTATCGCGACAAGGGAGTGGCCTTATATAAGAGCCCCATACTAATGAGACACGTGATGGATTGCCACGGACTGAACGCAGCATGCTAGGGTTACGTAATCAGCGTTCTAAGGCTTTTTTGTGCGGAGCCCCTAGAGAGAATAAGTATATGTTTTGTTGAACTGCTGCAATATTTCAATACAAGCAATGGCTTTTTAAAGCAATTGTAGTTCTCATTTCTGACTACTAGGGTTTCTCAGGAAAACCTTGCGGGTCGTATAGTTCCTATTAATGGCTATCCACTTTGTGAAAAGCCAAGCACGGTGACCCCAATTTTTTATTGCATTTTTGAAATGTTCTAAACATAATTACCAACTGGACCAAGTTTTAGAAAATTTTAAATATTCCTTCTATTTCGATGGAATCACCTTAAACGACATATTAGGGACTTTAACGGACTACGGTTGGACGCGTGTTTTTCTTTGGCTGAAACACTGGGCGAGTACACAACGAGTGGCGCGAAAATGCGAAGTTAAGTCCGCAGACTACAGACAACAGACTACGAACGAAGAGCGAAGGTCAACTCTACACTAAACAGACACAAAATCTCTTTTAAAAAGATTCGAGATGCTCTGGTTTTGACTTGTAATCGTCGCACTGCAATTCAAAGTGTAATCGCACGTGAGGCTTGCGTGGAAGCTTAATCAAATTTTCAGGGCTCGCTTTTCAAATTACTTCGCTAGCAAATTTGACATATTTTACTAAATTAATTACTTCTCAACTTGAAGGGAAGCCATTACAGGGGCACTCAACGAATCTGTTCCTTCAAATATCTGTTCTTGGGACGACTTCCTGCTGGCTGGCAAATTATTTTTGTGTAGCTACTCTCCTGGGAAATAATCACTGAAGGTTTTTTCCTGGGAAAATTATTTCTATTCGCTGGAGACGCCCTGGACTAAAAGATTGAAGCTTGCTGAGAGACTGGGTCGGGGCAGTAGCCGCTGACCGAACAAACTGCTTCTCCAGGAAACCGTTTCCCCAATCTCGTACCCAGAGTCCACTGGCTTTTTGGTCAGCGGGAGGGCGCCAGTAGAGACTCTGGGATAATGGAAAAAATCTATTTTTTTGATTGGCTGATCATAAAACAAAGGGAACGGCGGAAATTTCACTGAACCGGAAACGTAAGGAAAAATAGAATTTTTTTGGATTGGCTGATTGAGTAGCTTGTAGCCAACAAACCGGAAGCCTTCTACCAACTCAGTTTCATTGAAAGTTTGATGGTAAATTTAAGTATTTTTCGGACGGGCACCAGTCTGAATAACTTTAACCGTTTTTGTGCGGTAATTTGCTATGCAAAGCCGTCGTCTGACGGTGAATCAGCGGCCGCTCTGCTCGTAGCTGACTCGATCGACGGAACACGACATTGACGTTTTACTGGTTTGCAGCAACTCCAATTGCCGATCCTGTCATCAAATAAAGGGGATAATTGAAAAGGTTGACACTTTTAACAATATCTGCATTAACAAAGAAAGGGAAAAGAGGAAAAGTAGCTTCATGTACAATGACTGAAAGTTAAAATTACAGAACTAACTATCGCGGATCGAAGTCCTTCGCACGGCTGAAAACGGAGGAAAATTGAAAACAAGCACAGCGCAAGAACGAGGGTCTCTCTGTTCTTAACCAATCTTTCGAAGCCTCTACAAAAGCCTACAGACGCGGAAGATAGTTATGAGAAAGTGGAGGTAAATCTATCCAGACATGTAATAAATGTTATATTGCAAAATATTTTAATCAATTTTATTGCAAAAGAAAAGTTTTCCCAGTCCAATATAATAAAGATCAAGCTCTTTTGGAGTACTTAAAGTTAATATAAGCTGCATTTTTTTTTATGACGGAACTAAATCTTTCGTCGCCGAAACATTTTAAACAAATCTTACTTTTGTCAAGATTTATGCGCCGATCAATTTGAAAGCTCAACATCCCCCCCCCGGGCAACCCCCCGGGCATTTGGACTTTTGAAGATTGGCTTGTTCAGTCCCTTCCCCTCGGGGCAAGAAAGCCGTTCAAATGCCCCACCAATTAGTACTGAACTGCCTCTCCTCAAAGACAAATTTGGTCTTCAATCAAGCACTTTACATGCCTTTCAGAGAGAGATGTGCCGTAATGGCACCTTCAATCTTCTTTTAAAGACCCTTTTCAAAGAGTTATTCACTAACAAAGGCGAAATTCTATCTTGTAAATCCGCCAGAGCCCGCAAAAACCGAAAAAATTCACAGGCCTATTATGTCAGAACAAGAGATAAATCCGGTTCAAATTCCCCACCCTTCCAAAGAAACGTTCAAATTCCCCCCTCCCAGGGCACGATGCACAGTCAAATGCCCGGGGTATGCCCGGGGGGGGGGGTGTTGAAGTTTTGAATTGATCGGCGCATTATTATAATTAAACAGTTGTCTGTTATTATTTGAATGTTCAACACACGTTCTTAATGCAAAAGGATAGTGACACTGTATGCAACTATAAAGTCTTTGAGAGACCCGAGTGTCGAAATACTAGATTCTTCCAAATACTTTTTCATTCAACATGTTAACCGTGGGAACAAATTAAAGGTGAAGCTGTCACCGAGTGTGTAAAAAAAAAAAACGTGGAAAACATAGCCCCTCAGTTGTGGACATTTTCAGAAAAGAAACAAAACCACTGTCACTGAACTTCACATGGGTCAGTATAATGCATACACTTATAATTGAGGAGATGAAAAAGAGAGCTCAGGACTGTAGTTCTTGATTTCCTTGCCACAATTGTGTTCCAGTTGTCCAAAAGAAGAAAAAGATCAAATCACCCCAATGTGTGTGGCATATGGAGATGTGGAAGGGAGCTCAGCCTTATCCAAAAGGTCATGACCTTTATCCCTGGAACTGAACACCTTAATAGTAAGGTTAATCTACCTGACATATTGATGTTTTGTTTAAGTAAGTTCCAGTTACAATCAAGCTAAAGGGCCCATGTATTCATGCAAGCTATTTTGTTAATCATAATTTAAGATGTGAAAATAATATGTGACCAGGACTATCACCCTGTTACCTTTTTGATTTTCACTGGTACTTTGAAGTGAGTATTTTTATGAATCTTTAAAAAGCAGAGCTTCAAAATTATAATAAAAAGAAAATTGTCCACGTCCCTCCTTAGCTAGCCTTACAACCACTGCAAAACATACAACCACTACAAAACAAATCTGAATATAAATGATTTTTTGTAATAATGTTTGTCAGCAGTGGAGCTGATCTGGCAATCTTCTATTTTTTCTGTGGTTCTGATTATTTTCCTAGAATTTCCTTTGAAATATTAACATTACAAGGATGGATATAGCTATAACTACATAACTTTTTTACCTCTACATCTTAAAATTGTGTGGATCCAGGAAATATCCATACCCCTCTCAAGGAAGGTTTTTGCATCGGTTTGGACTCCCTCATGCCTCTGGAAATTCCAATTTAGCTTCAAAGTCTAAAGGTATACAGCCTAGTTTTCTCCAGATTGGCTAAAAAAACCCAAACCCTTTATGGGAAAGTACTCCTCCCCCCCCCCCCCCCCCCACAGACACTGACAGCTTCCGATTGCAGGGGGCTTAAATTTGTGTGTCTCTATGTCATATATGCTTAGATGCCTGTGTTGTCCTGGAAATAAATTGAACCTATACTCTGACTAGCAATATCTGTTAGGTAATAAATGTTGTGAAATTATGTGTGTGCAAGTAAGACACATACTCATGTATTTCTCATTTTAAGGCTGGGCCCTGAATAAACACTGGGATCCTGAAGTCGAAAGTTAAATAAATTAGAAAATGCAGTATTTGCACTGCCATACTACACATATCATTGAAATCTTTTCATTTGCTGCTCTCGCAGCCAGTATTCAAGATCACTGGATGTTTTGGATGACAATGTTTGGTCATACTTTTAAGAATGTCTAATACCTTCAAAGCTATATAACCTACATGAATCTGAATTGAATTATTGAAATACAATGTTTTCTGGGGGGAGGAGGGGGTACTCCCTTATTGTGCCACTTAACAACCTGGTATGGTTTTTAGGGTCTTGCGTCTAAATACTTTCTGAAATAAATTTTTTCTGGTCACAAAAGAAGGTCTCTTGTCTTAAACAGGGTAGCAAAATGAATGTATTTTGCCTTAAACAGGGTCAGGCTTTGAAGGCCTTGGCAGCACACCCCCACCCAAACTTCCCTTCAAGTGCCCCCCCCCCCCCCCGTCGGAATGTTTACCACACAAAAAAGAAACATTTATTTTTACAACTGACTACACTGGTTTCACCAATCGTGATCAATAAAATTGCAGCCCATTGAAATTGTCATACTTGGGGGACTTGGGCTTTACATGTATATAAAGTTAAGCACATACTTTGCAGAAGATGTTTATTGAAACTGGATATTTTTTAATTCTATATAACAATTAATGTTAATTACTATCAAAAGTAGACCAAACTGTCATTATCTACATGACAGTGGGTGATACACATCAGCTACAGAACAAAACAAAAATAATAAATTAATCTGTATTATTCTGTCTTCATATAATTATGTTACTTTATTTTATATTTTTTTGTCAATGACAATGTTTTTTATTTTTTACTCCCCACTGGCAAAGTTTCAAATAACAGTTGGTAATCGGACAATGACCATGCAAAAAATTTGCCAGTGTCCCAACTTAGAAATCCCAATTGTGGTTGGAAATAACCTCCAGACAAATGTTGAAATGTTTGCAGCACATTATAGCAGTGGGGAAAAGTTCTTTACATAGATTTTAAGTCAAGCTGAGAAACCAAGAATACATCTTCCTCAGGGTTTTGGGGGCAGGGGGGGTTACTACCCCATATACAGCATACAGGTATGGGCTGCTGGATGGGTTCCTATTTTTGGCCTTCTAATTAAGTCAGTAAAGTAGTTCCAATTTTGGCCTTTTAGTCTGAGATGGGGTAAACTTTTCTGCTTATTTGAAATTCATATAAACAGTGTTGACAGTTCCTTTCTTTATTTTGCCCGATTTAGTTGTTTTCTAGCCTTCCTTTCTAATTTATGTTGTTACAAAATGTGTGAAAATAATGCATTTTGAATAACAGAGAATAAATTTAACTCGTTAGTCTAAAATGAGATCAGAATATAGAACCCTTTTGGTCTGAGATGGGGTAGGGTTTCCAAGTAAGCCCAGGACATTTTAATGTCCTTGGCAAAAACAGATTCCAGCTTTGATTGGTAAATGTTTATGGCTGCCCATAGAAAATGGCCAAGCCTGTTAGAATAGTTGCATCTTCCTGGAGCTGATTCAGTGAAATTGCCAGTCCTCCAGAGGCTTTAGAACCCCAGTCAATGATCTCTTAACTGATGAGCAGGAAAACAAGATCTTCAATCACGGACTGCAAGGTCTTTAGCTGAGTGTCTTCTTCATGACACTGAAAGAGAAGGAGGAGGAAGAGAGCGCATGATGAGACATTGGAATGCCCTTTTCAATAGTGGAACAAAAGAGGCCAAAAAAGAATTTGGAGCAAATATGCATCTCACAGCAAATTGTTGTGAAAAACGATAATAATTTATTACTTATTTTTATGTGCAGGAAAATGGACAAACGAATATTCGAATTCCATACCAAAATCTAGAAAAAAATAGATGAACTATAGTACAATAGTAATACGAAAATCTGATGTAAGGCGATGTAAGGCCTAAAAATACTTCGATGACCAAAGTAACGTCCAACGATTTTACTATCCATACATATTGGGATTGTAAATAAGATATGAAAGATTTGGAAGATAAAGCAGGATATTCAGTTAAGATGTGGAACTCACTGCGTACATATAATTTTCTGATACCAAAGTATTAAAGAAAGACACTCACCGAAGGCTCCAGAGACGTTACCAGAGACGGCGCCAGACGCTCTATCTTTCACTCTACTTCTCTTGTTCAAAAATTTCAACTGCCTTCAATCGTGTGTAAGAATCAACTGTGCCTAGGGCTGCCTTCTGGCGTACAGATTACATGGCTGCCATTCTGGGACATTTGACTTCCGTTTTGAACTTAAGCATGCGCACTAAAACCGGAATCCCACGTTTTCTGGGATAAAAAATGCCATTATCCCTCCATTATCCCAGAGTCTCTACTGGCGCCCTCCCGCTGACCAAAAAGCCAGTGGACTCTGGGTACGAGATTGCCGTTTCCCTCGAAAAATTTTGGCGGTTACGGCCTACGGTCGCGGTTACGTCCGTTTACGTCGGTTTATCGTTCGGTTCATTACGGATTCTTTCAAACAAAAGGTAGGCATGTATATCGCTCTGCTATGTTTTATTCATGATCAGTTGTTTAACACTTGTGAAGCCCCGTGGCGGAAAGTAATACTCCAGATGTTGTCTTGTTTCACTCACAGAATCATGAATCATGGCCATGCAGCCCAACTATCCAAGGCTGAAATATTAAACACCCAGCCTGCCACCACAAACATGATAAGATGGCGTTTTTATTAAGCCATTAAAGCAGCTTATGCTTATATAGGTGAGCTTTTCAGTCACGTTTTAATTTTGTCGCTTTGTATTTCACATTCATCTGATGTTTATTTACAGTTGGTAATGAGTAAACCTGGGAGTTTAGTCCCTAAGACAAAATCCTAACTGTAGAATGGGAAATTTTAATATTTAAATGTATATATTCTGCATGTTAGATTGAAGATATGCAGGCATCCCTTGTAGGCCTTAAGCTTACACACACCTGAGCTCAATTTTGAAAATTTTTATAATAAACAATAGGGCGTTTTATTTGTAAAATGTGGCTAACAGAGCTTTATTTCTATTGACAATTTTTTATCAAACAGCATTTTACATAGCAATGAACCTCTGAGCACTTCATTTGAACATTTATGATGTTTAAATGGCCTCTGACAGCGGCAAACTGCCCTTGAATCCCTGTACTGTATGCATTCCCTACAATTGATAACTAGTGGCAACCACAGAAATTTTCTTGTAAACAAATAACAAACCTGGCGAGACAAAATAGAGAAACACATGCTTTATATGCCCTGCTCTTATTTTGTTGTAAATATATCGCAGCAAAAATGCCTGTTTAGTGTCAGTAAGGGGAGATTTTCTGTACAAGCTATGTTTTTGTTTAAGTCCAACTCAGTATTAACATATGTTTCTTTTGTTAGGGTGTATCAAGCATGTAACAGCCAGCACTCACAAAAATGCAAGTGAACTTTTTTGCTACTCCTTTTTTAACTCAAGGTGAGTAAGGCTTGTGATGACAGACACTCAGTACTGGTAGTTTGTCCTTGTGACCGTTTCTCTTCCATTAGGTTAAGTTAGGATTGTGGTGATGGACACTCCTTGGCTGTTCGTTCTTGTGACCCTTTCTCTTCCATTAGGTTGAGTTAGGCTTGTGACGACGGACATTCATTGGTTGTTCGTTCTTGTGACCCTTTCTCTTCCATTAGGTTGAGTTAGGCTTGTGACGACGGACATTCATTGGTTGTTCGTTCTTGTGACCCTTTCTCTTCCATTAGGTTGAGTTAGGCTTGTGACGACGGACACTCATTGGCTGTTCGTTCTTGTGACCCTTTCTCTTCCATTAGGTTGAGTTAGGCTTGTGACGACGGACACTCATTGGTTGTTCGTTTTTGTGACCCTTTCTCTTCCATTAGGTTGAGTTAGGCTTGTGACGACGGACACTCATTGGTTGTTCGTTCTTGTGACCCTTTCTCTTCCATTAGGTTGAGTTAGGCTTGTGACGACGGACACTCATTGGTTGTTCGTTCTTGTGACCCTTACTCTTCATCTTGCATCAAGTTGAATTACGCTTGTGATGACAGGCATTCATTGGTTGTTTGTTGTTGTGTCCCTTATTCTTGCATCAAGTTGAGTTAGACTTGTGAGAGTGGACACTCATTGGTATTTGGATGTTGTAAGCTATTCTTTTCCCTCCAGATAAATTTGATGTTTGGTGGCCATTGTTTGTATTGGTTTTAATTATTGAGTTGGTCTTTCTCTTCTGTAATGATTCAGGTGCTTCATTCAGCAATTTTTGTTTGCTCCTACAGTGTACATGTATGATTTGTCACTTTTTTTCTATTACGGCATGTCGCCCGTTATTCTTTTGAATTCCTCTTTCCTTTACAATGAAAGCTGTACAAGTCACAGATACACATGCAAGTTGGAATGTAACTGCTGATTTGCTTGTCAATGGAAGGTAAATTTTCAACAGAATAATAGTGCAGTTTTCATTCTTATGAAGTTGAAATACCTTTTCTAATTGTATTTTGTTGTTCCAGAAAATTTCCATACTCCTCCCACAGAGGGTTTTTTGGGTTTGAACCCCCTACCCCTCTGGAAATTCCAGTTTAGGCTGATACCTTCCTTTAAAGATTTTGGCTTTTGAGACCCCCCTCCCCGTCGGAATTTCCAATGAACTTCTGTGATGGGAGTATTGATATTTTCTGAACCCACACATTGATACAGTTGAATGTGTCAAAAGGTTGCAATTTCACTTTCAAAGTAAAAAGCTTTTATGCTGTGGACTAATTTAATAGTGAAAGTTCTTTACAAAATTCAAAAAATCTGTACAGGACATGGCTAAATTCATATTGTAAAAGTGAGCCCAAAAGCACTTTTTACACAGGCATTAAGTCATCCTGCACATACAGTGTATTTCTTGTTGGTAATTTGTATTGTTATTTGTTTATGATTATTTCAGTGGAGTGCCTGTGAACTGGCTATATTAGCTAAGTGCACTTTTGCTCTAACTAATAGCATTTACCATTTTCTACCATTTTTTACTGTTTACATTCTGTAAAAAATGTTCCACATGGAATCTTGTTCAAATTCCCTGATGAAGTCTGTAGTTATCAGACAAAGGTGGTTGGAGAATAAAACTTGGTATGGGCATGGAGACTTTCAGGAACCACACATTCATCAAGAAAGAATTAATTTCATCTGTTCTCTTTGGGTGTAAGTGATAATGGAGACCAATTAGGTGTCTCACTAGGGGACATACATGTACTAACATAAGTTGAAATGTCAGCTTTTCATGGGTAGTCTGCACACTGTCTGTGTGGTGTGTTAACCTGTAAAGGCTTAATGCGGGCTGGGGAATTTACAAGACTCTAGAAAGGGTTGTCAGTTATCTCCGAAGGTTTGAACTGTTAAATCCTTTAACCCTAGCATTGACCAGCATGTAATGTCTCCATACCATACAGGTGTATTACTACAGTTGAATCTCTGCTTGTGGACACCTGCTATATATAATAAGCAAACAGCTCCTGTCAACAGACACAAAACTGTAGTGACGGTGATTTCCCCACTGAAACTCTAAATTCTACTGGTTTGATCTCCTGCAGGTAGACACCTCTTTCAATATCTGAAAGAGCTAAAATAACTTCCCTTATGCTGACAAACATCTTTAATCTTGGACCCAAATAACAGTATTCACAATTATTGCTTGTAAAATCAATTTGCACTACAAGAAGGTTGAGCGCTCTTTTTGCTTCCCGAATGGCTAATGTGCTGGGGGTGTGACAATACTTACTTACTTAAATAATTAATTAATAATTAATTAATTAATTTATTTATTTCTTTTGACAATATTTATTATTGCTGGCTGGGAGATATGAGAAATCAATTCTGCTGGCTGGGAAACCTACTATGAACAAGTTGCTGGGAAAAAGGAACAGAAAATTTTTTCCCAGCAATGCAAAAAACACTCGAAAATGCCTTAGACAGCTTTTTTTCTTGTCGTATTGAATAGAACAATACATTTTTGCAAAATTGTTCGTTGAGTGCCCCTGCCATTAGTGTCTAGAAAGAGCAAAGAGAAGAGTTGATATTACAAGCTATATTCAAAGCATCAAATTTAATTTCATTCTGGAAAACAACGGGGCGGTCAAAATCAGTAAACAAAGTAAGCCGTACATTTTTCGCTGTTCTGAGTTCATAACACGTGAAATTGTTCCAAATACGTATTGGTTTGTAGTTCAAGCGTTAAAGTACAAGAACACCCCAATTTTCTAACTTAAGACTACTTTTTCATACCATCTTCAGTTCCTCGTACTACACCACGCTGTACTACGTGAAATCCTTCCACTACGCAGGGGACAACAGAACACATGTCTCGTCCCAGTCCTAAAGTGTCTCCCGTCCGTAGTCCGTAGTCCGTAGTCACCGTATCTTAAAGTCCCTAATTGTGCCTGCAAACATAAAAGCAGTGAAAAAGACATTTGTCTAAAGAGAAGTCGAGTTTTTCATCACAATTAATATCGAATTGCTGAACCGGTTAACGCCTTTCGAATAGATATTCTACTGAAACGATCTGTTAAGTGCCCCTGAATAGTAAAGAGTCAACATCGTGAAACGATAGCCGGAGAACTTCAATTCAGGTTTTATAGTTCTCTAAATTATACATTGTTAGTCACGTGGCGTGTGGTGGGAACTTGGTGGAGTATTTATAAATAAACTTGGTGGAATATCGTACCACATCGACAGCGTCACTGAAAAACTTTGTTTACCCAGTATGCAATGTGTCGAAAAACGTGTTAAGTGTTTAGGATGGAAACTAGGTACGAGGTAAGTCGGATTGAATTCAGTAGAGGAAGGTGTCTTAGAAACTGGCTTCGCGGTACGCGGTACGAGGGAAAGTGACTTTATTCTTCAAGCCAGGCTACGCAGTATTCGGTGAGTAATCAATTTAGTTCCAAGATTCATCTTAGTTTTGCTACTTCTCGCGGGAGTTACCCTTTAAGAATAAGGATCAGTACATGTTCTTTTCGCTTTTAAGTTTTGAATGAATTAGTCTACGAACCACGTAGCAGACAAGACAGGAGTTACTGGCAGGGTATTCTGCAGTGAAGGCCACTTTGTTCGCAAGGAACAATTTGTATTAAAGCTTTCTTTCATATTGTCATTCAGTATTTTTGTGATATAGTCACTAAAACTGCCAAAATCACACGCCTTCTGTTCGCGTGATGTGAAATGTTATAAATTCGTTCATCGCCATACCTACTGGTAGGTCTGGTAGTTGGCGCGCGTTGAGATTTTTTTGCGCATGAGGAATCAATTCACGCACAACTAAAACTAACTCCTCATGTTTTGGGTCATTGTTCGCCAGACAGTGTGGTCGTATTGACAATCTTAAGCCAAGGTAACGAAAAAAACAGCATGAGATTCGGTCCAAAGAATTTGAGCACTTGTCAACCTTTCAAATCATAACAAAAATTTATTTGTGCCTTTGCCACAAGAGATATACATCTAGGAAAAGGAAAGAAGGCATGTTATAAATTTCGGGAGTAAATAAATAGTGGTGGTGAGACCTCAGCTATGACCTAAGAAAACAGTAAAACTTGTGACAAGAAGGCCCCCTTGACATATTAACATAATAAATATATTAGGTGTATTAGATGAACGGTGTGAAAATATACCGCCACCAATTAAGTATTACGTCAGGTGTAAATATACTAAATTGCTTGATATTGACTTGGTGATATTGCAAAGGGACAGGTTTTACATCCAAGAGCAGACCACTGTTTTTGAATGTCTAAGAGTAGTTTATTCTTCCAGAGCAAGCTCGGGTCAAACTATTGATGATCGCTTACAATCCGCTAGTATTTATTTCGAATTCGTTGGATTAATCACATTTCACAAATTTAGTTCTTAAGCAAACAGTGTTTTGTAAGAAAAGAGTGATCCCAGCTGCTTATTAAAACACGCTTTCATATTAGGCTTGGTTTATTTACTCGTACAAAAATTGTAAATCTTAGAATTTCTTAAGTTACGTATTCCGATACAAGAAAGTATTTCGCTAGGTTGGAAGGTAGTGATTTAAGCAAAATTTTTTTCGAAAAGGATTTTAGTTTGAAGCTGGAATTCTACCTAAAAGTGACCCAAATAAGAACAAAGACCCTAAAAGGTGTGAAGACGCGCGAACGGACCCAGATTTTAATGAGATTTGGGAACTTATTATTATGCGGATTTCGCTCATTATAACAGAGGGCAAAATTACTGAATGCTGATTGGTTGAGACGGAGGGCATTTTTTCTTAGCTTTCTTTTGGACGAGGGCAAAATTACTAATTCCTGATTGGCCAAGCGCCAAAATTACTCGCATTTGATTGGCTGAGCGCGAGAGCGCGCCATTTGCATTTTGTAGGCGTCTTGAAACGAAAAACGGATTTTGTTCAAAACAAGGATCGCTTCAAAGTTTGACTTTTAACCGGGTTCGTTGGTAAAAAATGGTATGGAAATTGGGTGTTTGTTTGAAGAGAAATTCCAAAAGGTGAACCTATATGTGTTATGGGAAACAGCAAATGGTTATTACATTTGTTTTAAAACTACTGAAAACTTTGAAGCGACGTGTTCGATAATTGCCCTCGTCGCTGTGCGACTTGGGCAATTTTGTGAAAACTTTGAAAATACGGGTGAAAATTTATCCTTAATTCTACTCGGCCTCATGCGATTACATATAGAAAAGTGCGAGTCCAACGTTAAAGTAAACTTTGCAGGAGGAAGGAGATTTCTTGTTTTGAAAAGGGAAGTAGCTGATATCATCTCTTATAGTCGCTCCATTAATTCGCAAAGTATTAAAAGAAAATTGCGCAACGTTTAGCTAAGTATACAAATTAAGGGACGGTCGACATATTGAAAAGTTCCCCGCTTAACGTCCACTGGACGTTAAGGTCAGAGCCCCTCCCCCCCCCCTCCTTAAAGTCCACTTGGAATTTCGCTATCCATGTTTTTCTAGAGCCGATGAATTTAGTTTTGTAAAATCTAACGAGCGCGTGTTCCTTCTGCGCCATCTTTATAAGTGACAAACTACGTAGATCACAACGGCACCAAGTTTGTTCTCATTTTCTACTGTGGTACGGTTTTCTCTTCATGTTCTGTTATCGACGTAGGTAAAATGTGTTTTCTCAACACGTTATTTTGGTTTTGTCCTCGAATCCCCACTTCAACGTTCAAATCTTGACTTTCCTTAAACCACTCCCCCCTAAACGTCCAGTGGACGTTAAGCGAAGAACTTGTGAATATGTCGACGGCCCCTAAGATTTGGTCTGCAATATCCAATATGGAAGAATTATTTTGACGCACCTAATTTTCTTGCATTTACGTATCTCGTATATATTTTCCTAACTTCAAAAGATCTAAAATAACTAAATCCCAGAATAAACCCAAAATATGCGTTAACAATATTGATTCAAATGGAAATAACCCCTTTGAGACCCTCAACTACTTGCCAGAATTGATAATTCAATCCATGCCATTCTTGAATAATACGTACAAAAAACGAGTATTTGTAAGACCACGTCACTCCAAATTTTTCAGTGGTTTTAAAACAAATAACCATTCGCTGTTTCCCGTAACACATTCAGGTTCACCTTTAGGAATTTCTCTTCAAGCTGTCACCCGATTTCCATACCATTTTTACCAACCAACCCGGTTAAAAGTCAAACTCTGAAGCGATCCTTGTGTTGAACGACTCGAAATCTGTGTTTCGTTTGAAGGCGCCTACAAAATGGAAATGGCGCGCTCTCGCGCTCAGCCAATCAAAGTCGAGTAATTTTGGCGCTTGGCCAATCAGGAATTATGTTATGTTATGTTGTGTTATGTTATGTTAACCCCTGAACAGGGGAACAGGGAAGAAAAATTTTAGCAAAATACAAAAAATGTCTATTTTTGTTTGTTCGTTTGCTTGTTTGTTTGTTTGCTCAGATTGTTTCAGGGCCCTTTAAAATCTTGTTCTAAAATAACACAGGTTAATCTGTTCAGATTCTGTAGCTGAAAATTTAAATCGTAGAACATTTCAAACGGAATCTTACCCTCCGCGTTTCCTTGCTGCTAGCTGATGTTAGTTAATTTTGTAATCTAAACAACGTATTTATCCCTCAAAAGACAAAAGCAATTAATTTTAATATGTTACGAAAGTTTGAGATGACATTTTGTTAAAGTAAACTTCGGCCTTTCCCGCAATAGAACCCAAATTTCTGAGGTTGGTTTAATGTCTTACAATATTTTACCGAATCGAGCCGCTAGTGCACATATCCCTTGAAAACCAATAGGCAATGTCAGCATCGACATAAATTTCTGCATGATGGTTCTTTTCTTTGATGGGAGTCAGATGTAAGTTCGTCTACCTCTCGGTGTTTTGGAGAATTTCCGTTAGGACAAGCGCAACCAAACAAACTGATTTATTTCGCGTTGCTCCTTTTACAAAGAGTGTGTTTCAAAATTTAAAACTGGAATAAAAACAGTTTCGTGGTTTGATGAGTTGTCTGTCGCTAAAGATCAATTGTTTCCTTTTCTTTTTCCTTTTCTTTTCCTCATCGAGGCCAAAATAGCAATCGATCTTTTGTCATTTTGGCGTGGGATACAAATAGCCTTGAGGTTCAGCGATTCAATTCAGTGAGTTCCTTAACAAAAGTTTCTTATGTACGCAACGTGCGTGTCTGGAGGCTTCCGTATCCATTAAAGGAACGGAAATTTTGTTACAACAACAACAACAATAGCTTTATTTGCATGACTATAGAGCGAATTCGTCTAACCCGTTTCTTATATGCTAATATGAGGCGCATACTATTCTAACGGTCGGAGTACAACTGCAGAAAAATAATATTTGGTACACTAGGTTTCAAGGTGTCATTTCAAAGGAGGCTACAAACTCCACAAGGCAGCTCGCTTTACATGAACCTGTATCACACGACTTTCGACATTTTGAACATGCAACAGTGAACTAAATTTCAGTTCAACGCTTCTCTCGTGTAACCCACATGCAACCCTGCGTTAAGTTAAAAGGCTGACTTTCTGACGCCTGTGGCAGAGAAACACTCGTGCCGGTACTTTCTCACGCTGGTATGCAAACAGTGAAAGAAAAGAAAGCTCATTTTAACTCTTTTTATTTTCAAATGTTTACAATTAAGAATTTGAAGCAATGTTTTCAGGTGTGCGTGTTCAGTTTTTTAATTGTTCTTCTCATTAGCATTTAGAGATTCTTATTAGCATTTAAGAAACGGGCTATACCAATTCACTCTTATAGGTTATTACAGTATTGCAAAAGCATACAACTCAACAAAAAGAACTTATAATGTGATAATTATATAAGGAGATAAGAATTAAGTTACATCAGTCTGAATTGATAATAAATTATTGCGTAAATTTAAGGATGATAGAAGGAATCAGGTACCCTAGCCTGCGTAGCAAGGGTTTCGGTAACGCTTTCCGCACGTTCGATACACTTTTCGCTTTTCTGGCCGCGGGAAAATTGGGGCGGGTGCAAAAAAGTGCGTGGAGGGGGAGGCCTCACCTCCCCCTCCCCGCTGCTTCCATCAGTGTTGCGCTCGCCCCAATTTTTGCGCAGCCAAAAAGCGAAAAGCGCCTCCAACGGGCGGAAAGCCCTACGGAAACGCTTGCTACGCAGGCTACAGGTACCCCTAATAAAGTACCAGCATCTCGAATGTTTATCATTCAACAGGATAGCCAAGCCCGTTCATCAATTTGTTTTCTTTACGTCTTCGCGTTTTGAGTTTTATATTTTAAAATGAGTTGTACATGTCGAAAAAGGAAAAATAGTGGTCTTGCGAAAAGACTATTCGACCGTTACGAGCTCTTACTGTAGACCTGTCGAAGGCCATGTTAATATATGGCCGTCGACAGGTCTACAGTAAGAGCTCGTAACGGTCGAATAGTCTTTTCGCAAGACCACTATCGAACGAGATCTCGGCTTTTAGACGTCGTTTTCAGTTCATAATTTGATGTTACCTTCACCCAGTGTTGCTAAGTACACCCAGTGCATTTTATGCTTGCGTGCAAAGTCCAAGATATAGCTTCTTACCACACGGTGAGTTACATAAACCTTGCTAGCACATCATGACAGTACGAGTTTAGGCGACGAAACCTTACCGATGCCTCGATGGAACAGACACGGGGGGGCACGCGACGAGGAAATTTAACCAAAATAGTTAAACCGTTGCTTTCTGTTGTCTCAGATTGTTTCAGGGCGCTTTAAGCTAAGACAGATTAGGACAATTTAGTAAAACGTTTGGTCGCGGAAGATTTTAGGGAACGGAGTTCGCTTCCCGTAAATACTAGCTGCTTCATGTAAATGCTACTCTATTGCGAAATTTTGAGAAGATTTTTATCCAAGAGAAGACGAGCTTTTCATTACATTTAATATCGAATTTCTGAAGATATTCGACCGAATTGATCCGTCAAGTGCCCATGAATAGTAGAGAGTCAACACAGTAAAACGATAGCCAGAGAACTTAATTCAGGTTTTATAGTTCTCTATTTATACACTGTGCGTGGTGCGTGGTCGGAACTTGGAACGGTAACTGCAGAATACCTTCTCATATCAAACGCGTCACTGAAGAACTTTCGCTACCTAGTAGGTAATGTGAGGGAAAAGCGTTTTAAGTGTTTAGGCTATCTTATGCCCCATTCACACCAAAGCTTAAACTCGTTTAAAAGCTGCTTAATTAAACAAGGTTTAAAATTGTTTTCTTTATGAAAGTTCTTTGCTGATTTTTTTCTACTGCGAATTTAGTGCAAATGAAAAACCAAGTAAAAGCTCACTTGAATTCTTTGTTTAAACTAGTCATTCAGCTTTCTGTTGCTGAATTTCATTTTGTTAAACCTGGTTTAATGAAACATGTTTTGTTGGTGTGAATGGGGCATTAGAAACTGAGTACGCGGTACGCGGCAAGTGATTGAATTCAATAGAGGAAGGTGTCTTAGAAACTGGCCTCGCGGTACGCGGAACGCCGGAAAGTGACTCTATTTTTAAAGGCAGTCTACGCAGTACTCAGTGTGTAACCAATTCATGTTATTTTTGCTACTTTTAAGTTTTGAATGAATAATTCTGCTAAACATGTGGCTGACAAGAGAGGAGTTACTGGCAGGGTATTCTGCAATTAAGGCGACTTTGTTCGCAATTAAGCCGGGTGTCTTTCATATTGTAGTAAGTAAGTAGTAAGTAAGTAAAGTCTTTATTTAACGAGGGTAGCACTAAAATAGCACAAAAAATACTAACAAACCAGTGGCTCTCTAAAATTATATACAATAAAATATAAAAATACACTAGAATACGAATATTAAAACTATGGATAAACTATGAGACAATATAACGAATAACAATACAAGAAATACGAGATAAAATATTAGAAAGGTAAAAAGGGTAAAAAGTGTAACTAAATTACAGAATAAAATGATTTAAAAGCTGCTGTTCTTTAAAAATTCTCTTCCAAACAGAGTTCCTAACAGATTTAATTGTGGGTAATTTTCGCACAGATAGCGGTAAACTGTTCCAGGCTTGACAGGCAGTCACGGTAAATGTTCTTCCTCCTTCAGTTTGTCGTTTGTCGTTTGTCGTAGTTCGTTTTTTCCCGTGATATAATTACTAAAGCGCCAAAATCTTACACCTTCTGTTTGCTTGACGTAAAAAGTTATGGAATCGTTCATCGCCATGCCTGCTGGTAGTTGACGCGCATTGCGAGTGAGGAATCAATGAGAAAGCACGTGCCTTAAAAGTCAACGTACAACTAAAACTAACTCCTGCATGTTTTGTGTCAGTGTTCGATGGACAGTGTGGCCGTATTGAAATATTGACCATTCTACGAAAACATTTATCTAATGAAATTCGGCTACAGTTCATTGCATTTGAGCAGTGACGAGAGGGCCCCCTTGACAAATTCACACAATAAATATAATATATAGATTTAGCCAAGCCTAAAAGCGGAGCCGCCAAGGAATAAACTGGTGTTCGTTTTTCAAAAATAGTCCTAAGACTCGTTCGCTTTCGAAAAGTGTTTCTCAAAAAGCCCGAAAGTTTTCCGAATTGTCCTCCAATATTTTGGGGATCTGTTCTGTAAAAACAAGCTCGAAAGGTCACTCTAGAGGCTGAGCACAGCTTGATAATTTTTTTTTCGGGCATCAAACTGAACACATATTTTACTCACGAGCCGTCTTTCTTGGTTTTTGCAATGTTTTCATATCCTGTCATTTAACTGTCAAGGCTTGTAAAATCTCCTTGGATTATTGGCTGTTCGCTTGAATGGACTTGAAACGGCGCTCATTTACAACAACAAACTAAAACTTAAATGGGTTATCTTCATCGCGTTCGAATGTTAACAAATAACATGAACTGCCACTATCAGTCTTGTCAAAAGATTATACTAGCATTTCACCGGCGTTTTACCAGAATTACCGGAAAGAAAGGATTTAGGGAGCTTCGAAGCACCTGTAAATTTTAATTATCGAAGAAATGTCGCGTAAGTTTTAGCGGCCGCAAAGAAATTCTAGCAGTTTGAGGAACACATTACTTTTTAGCTTACCGGATAAAATAGGTTTAAACCCAAAACTGCTTCGCTTATAGTTACTTAAGTAACTTTTATATTTCGTTCTCTAACTTGAGACCATCGAGATTGAAAACAAACAAACACCAACCATGCTTAACTATATGGCATAAGTTTTGCGGATTGCGAATTGTTTAAAATTCGGGCGCTTTTAGAAATGTACAGAACTGATTTTGGAAGCTTTTCGGATAAAATAGGTTTAAACCGACAACTGCTTCGCTTATATTTCGTTGGCTAACTAGAGACCTTCAAGATTGAAAACAAACAAAACACAAACACGCTTTAAATTATGGAATAATTTTGCAGATGTGAAGTAAGCCTATATAAAGTTCAGTAGCCGCTTTGAGGAACGCACAAAACTGTTTTCGGAAGCTTTTCGGATAAAATAGCTATAAACCGACAACTGATTACTATTAAAAACTGCTAGGACAAGAAAATCGACAATTGCACAAAGAGATGGACCCTCGCAGACAAAATTTAAAGCAATTATTTGCCGTAATCTCACTGATCATGAAGTGATGCTGGTGCTGTTGCCTTGCGACTGTGCTTTGACCTACTGTTATGAATAAACAAACACAAAATAATGGACAGAGAAATCATTTTTGAAAAAGTGTATACGAAAACCCGTAAGTTTATACTTAAATGCAATTTGCGTTACACTTCCAACATCGTGGGTCCGTCCACGCGAGTAAAATCGGCTGAGCATAGCAAAATATTCAAGACTACATCTGTCACAAATCTGAGCGCGTTTTCTAATAATTTTTTAAAGCCAAAAGTAAATGACAAATTTCTAATGACATAAATTAATTTTCCATTTTAAAACGTAATTTCTTTGACCGTAATACTCAAAAGCATGTACCTTAAACCCTTTAAAAACTTCACTTACTTGGTTGTGTTTCAGCACAGGACAAGCTCTGCGTTGTGAAGAAAACAAGCTAAAAGATGATGTCCTTTGAAAGCAGCTTTCGTAACTTGAACTTTCGCCTTCCACCAGTATTCTTTTGAAAGTTTTCTTTCCATTTACAAATATTACATGTTTTTCTCAAGTTTAAAACTTCAGTACTGTCGAACAATCGTTTTGCTAAACTTTTCAAAGAAACCTCTTTTTCAAAAGCGACGAGTCGATGGTCATGCGATTTCCCGCCAAGAAAAACGCCGGTTGGCCAAAAGCACCGCGCAATTTCCCGCCAAGAAAAAATAGCATTTTCCACCTCCCCCAGAGTCCTCTCCTCCTCCCCCAGAGCCTGTACGGGCGTACGCTGACGTCACAACCAAAATTTCTTGGATAGATAGATTACCAAATTTCCTTAGTTATGGTGCTCCGCTGGCGCGCTAGCGCGCGGGCTCCGCTATTAGGTGTATTAGATGGACAGCGTGAATACACCGCAACCAATTCAGTATTACGTCTCTTAAATAAGAAATCATATCCATTTTTACAACAGCATAGGACCTTGATACAGTCTAGGGTATAATATAGTAAATTGCAGTGATGTTGACTCAGTGATATTGATTCAAGATAATAGGACGCAGCTATTTGTTGTCAACAAGTTTTAAATGATCCTTTCGTTAATTGTCTCTATTGTTGTTAGGTATATAAGGTTTGATGATTGTAATGTATTCATCTCAGTTCTCGAACTTTCAACTTTTTATTTAAAATGTTTTCCACATTCCTCTTTGCCTTTAACTCCCAAACGTTTGTGCGACAGCATTTGGTTGGGGAATACGTTCCCAATTTTTTCCCATCAGGTTTTCTGGGTTTTCGTATCAGGCGGCGCACACGGCTAGTTTAGGGCAAGAACGTCATGCTAGCCCACATATAAGGCACTAATAACATTACAACCCTATATGAATATATACACCAACTGATTAACGCACCTACCTCCACTAACCCTCACTTTCTTTCACTTGTACTCACTTTCCTTCATTTGTACGTACTTCCCTTTACTTGTACTCACTTACCTTCACATTAGTGCCTTATATGTGGGCTAGCATGACGTTCCTGCCCTAAATGTGGGCTACCATGACGTTCTGGCCTAGTTTAGCCTGAGTGACTTTGTTTAGAATTGTTTGTTTGTATTCTTTAGTCGCTGTTGAACCATGTAACGTTATTCGAACGGCAATAAACACTCAGGCTCATAGTTCGAGCTGCACACCCATTCCTGTCTATTTGTCGTGAACATAAATAAGAAGGATAGTGCACAACCGGTTCTCCAAATATTCGGCTCTTTCGTTCATGAATCACGATGCAGGAATATTAGCCATGAAAAGTTTAAGTTAGAAGTGAAAAATATGAAACGATAACAGCAATAACAATCTACCCTAGAGGGATGTTTCCGCACATTAAATGAAGATACCAGCAAGAAATTGCATTTTCCTTTGTGAACAGTTTTCTAAAAATAATAATTTAAAAACACGAATCCTGTTCGACTTATTGCTCTGAGAGAATCTGCCACTGAAAAGTATCTTGTCCCTAGACTGCGCCCGTGGAAAACCATGTATGACCTTGCATTGTATGGATGCTAATATTTCAAACATTTTTTTGCAGTTTTGCCTGGTTAAGTCGCTTTGTACGGCAGCTGGTTCAGTGAAACTGGATGAGTAATTTTGATTACACGGTGGCACTTCATTAAGCGAATTTTTCATCATTTTCACCATGACTCTTCGAGTTTTTCGCAGCAGAAAGTGCTTAATTCTGTTCTTCGTTGGCAACCTGCTGATGGCAATTTTATTTTTTTCCCATTACTGTTTATATGCCAAAACGTCACTTAACTTAACTTTGCGAAATACTAAATTAAACGATTTCCAACGTGGATGGCCGAACGAAAATGACCAAATGGCATTATACAACAGAATAGAAAATTTCCGGCGTGATTGGCTGCGTCAGCGGCGAGCACGCGTAGACTGGCAAGGTATGATGGAATCCTGCAAAGATGATATGGCCTGGAATCCAGTTAAATGGAATAAAGCACTCAGAAGCGACGCGAGTATTAGTGAAATTGTATTATGGGATATCAGACCAGCGGGCGAGTTTAGCAAGTTTTTCATCCAATCAAAAACCTCAGATAATCAAACTAAGACGATTGGTGGAGATACGTGGAGAGTTTACGTCCGCGGCCCATCAAAACTTTCGGCTACCGTGATCGATCACCACAATGGAATTTACGAAGCTCTATTTCTTATCATGGAGCCTGGAGTGTACACACTAACGATAAACCTTGATTACAGTCTTTGTGATGGCTTCCGAGACCCGCCACATGACTGGTTCTCTAAAGGAAACACGGACGGGAAATTTCAGGATGTGTCCATGTTAGGTCGGCCCTTGGACCACAAGCTATATGGACAGTTCGAGAAGACGATAACGGTATCTGAGGCTGAGCTAAACTTGTCATTAGTGGGTAGGTATGAACCTTCTGAACTATGTGCTGGGACCTGATTAGAGCGTTAGTCCTTTCCTTACCTTAGACTCAATTCGCTTTGAGATGGACTGTGTCACGGGCATTTTGCTAATGTTTTTCCAAAACTTTGTCAATGTTTCGGCAGGGAAAGGAGAACAAACCATAACACGTTGGTTAGATACTCGCTCAGCAAACTGCCAGAGACCCACTCCTCTGTTCTGGGCAACTTTGTACTTATTTGGTTTGGCTCTCCTCTACAACTTTCTTTAACTAACTTCAACTACAGTCAAAATACTCAGCGCATTTCGCTCATTATTTAGGAATGATTTTCATTAATCGGGAACGGATTGCATTATTGGAATCAAACTTCATTTTCAAATTGAAGATTGAAATCTTTCAACGGTAGACTCATTCGAAGTACATGTAACGAATGTTGAGTGCATTGTTACTTGGGCCTCAACAAAACCCGGAACATGGAACATTCCGGAACATCCCGGAACATTCCGGAACATTCCGGAACATCCCGGAACAGGGCAAATTATCGCAAAATAAATGAAAAAAAAGTAATTAAAAAATTCTGATAGTCAATAAAAGATAATAAACAAAATTAAATAGAATAAAATGAAATAAAATAAAATAAAATAAAATAAAAGACATAGAGTTAATAGATAAATAAATGGATGCATTTGTGACTAAATGAACGAATACACCAACTCTTTAGCCAGGGTACCGAAGGTGTGCCTGGCTAAATGCGCCTCATTTCTCGAATTCAAAAATATCTCGGATAACAGGAAGGCTTTATTTTGGGTTTCGAGAGACGGTTTACTTGATATGAGAAAATTAAAGCATTTTATCACTCACGCACGCAGTAGTCTCCTTTGGCGTTGAGTGACGACCCTAAGAACGGCTGCGTAGGAGACTACGCATGCAGTCACGCAGTTCCACTTTCCTGGCACCCTTTTGAGTTTCCTGGTCTCATGTTTATTCGGTTGTTTAAGGACTTTTTGTGTTTAAGTTGATTTCCAAAGTAAAAGTGTGCAGGGATGAATAAACCTTAATTATACTAACCAAGAAAATAGAAGTCCACCCTAAATTAAAGATCTTTTGTCAAACTAGCCTCCCACGCAGTCGTTTTTAGGGGAGCTCCCCTAAACACGACTGCGTGGGAGGCTATTGTCAAACCAGCTGCTAATTATTCTCTTTGCTCATCTACACAATCTCTTCTGTTCGTTCCAAAAGTCAGCTGTTCTACACTTGGGGATCGCACCTTCGCTCATGCTGCACCTATTTTAGGGAACGCGTTGCCATTAACTATAAGAACAAGTAGCAGCCTCGCCATTTTAAAAAAGTAACTGAAAACATTTCATTTTAAGAAGGCTTTTAATTTATGAATAATAATAACTTAATGTAAAGCGCTTTTAAATATGTTATAGTATTAGCGCTAAATAAATTTATTATTATTATTATTACTATTACTGTAATAATAATAATAATAATAATAATAATAATTATTATTATTATTATTATTATTATTATTATTATCACCGAGTGACAACAGTAACAACTGACAACAGAATATAAGACGTGCGGCGGCGTCCATTCTTTTAAAAAAACTCTTTTACCAATTTAAAATTGGAAATGAATGCCATTAAATAAAGCTGTAATTGTTCACCCTAATAATCCTAGATTTAAGGGTACCCCTTCCATATACTTAGAACAAAATTGGACCTTTTGCATACCCACATGCATAACATGCATCAGTCATCGTTCGCTTTTATTCGCTCCAAGCTCCAGGCTCCAAGCTTTCGTATTATTTTGCGCGGTAATTTCTGTCAAACGTTTTCAACCCCTTTTAGTATTTAGATCTAGCTGCTATCTCCTTCAGTTTATGGTGTATTTCAGCGACCCTTTAAAATTCTAAGATAACAAATTTCCCTCCCTTTCTTATGCTGCAACTGAAAAATATGCACTGCTTTCGGTGAAGGTTTGTGTTTCAAACCGTAATATCCGACACAAAAACTATATCAGTTTTTTAGTTTATTTATTATTTTTATTAATTTATTCTTCTTGCCTTTGTCTTTTCACCGCTGTAATGTTGAGTTAATTTGATGTGGTTTTTACTTTTGTTCAGTCCAAGTTTTTCTGCTGATCCAGATCTCTGTCACAGATCTGAAAATCACGTGACAAAATTGGCGGGAAAGAGATGTTTTATGTATTACTGTTACACCTTTTTTTAAAATTTTGTTTGTTTGTTCGTTCGTTTTTTGGTTGTTTCTTTAATCGCTTACTTTCTTTTCTTTCTTTTTTTTCATTTATTTTGTGATAATTTGCCCTGTTCCGGGATGTTCCGGAATGTTCCATGTTCCGGGTTTTGTTGACGCCCTTGTTACTTACGTGAGCCAAAAGGTCCCACGCGAAATACGAAACCGTTGGCGACTGTTAGTTTCAGTTGGTTTGAAATTACAGGGAATTTTTTTCAATTTTCAGGAACATTTCTTGTGCATTTACAGCACACTTGTTTTTAAGAAATATTCTTCCTCATAGTTTTATAACAGCAGAGTGCTTCTTCACGCGTAAAAGTACTTGCGATTTAATAATATTTTGTTTAGCGAACACAAATCAGATCAGATGCAACAAGCCGCCAACAATCTGCTACTTGCATGTAAACATTGGACTCTTGTCAATAATAAACCAATTAGCATTCCTTATTTGGAACAAGGCTACAGTTGGAACATTACAGTATTCAATTTGAAAGTGGAATTTTGATTCCAATAATGCAATCCGTTCCCGATAAATGAAAGTCATTCCCAAATAATAAGCAGAATGCACTGAGTATTTCGACTGTAACTACTGGCTACAATTCAGCTAGTTTTACGCTTTGCTGTAAACATAATTGCGGCTTTAATAAAAGAGATCAGATGGAGCCCTTAACGGTTAAGGAAATGTAATAGCACAAAAGTTGGGTCTTGACCCTTTCACTCCTCGTTGTGGCCAGAGTAAAAATTCAAGACAAATCCCAAATTTCATTTTTTTTTTCAAATTCTGAAAAACAAATAGTACCATGCAAAAGTGCTGCCAAAGGGGTTTCATTTGAATGGTCACACCTTAGGATTTCGTCCACAGACTCAAATGCTAGAACTACATTACATGTCTCCATAATTGGCTCTGGGAGTGAAAACGTTAACGAACCGTTTGGTAAAGGGAAGTAGATAACATTTGGCCAATCCAGTTCAATAAAAGTTGAGAGTTTGTTCAGAAATTGCCCTTGAACTTAGTGTCTAAGGAGATCTTGGCCCAATGCTGACAGGAAATCGCAAACTTGCCTACAGCACACCCTTAAGTTTCGTAAACAAACAGGTAACCTTTCAAGAGGGAGGCATTGTACTTCAATCAGAAATAGCACTACCAAGAACATTTTTAAAACTGAAAACAACTGAATCAGTACCGTAAGATTAGCTTTACAACAAGTTATTAACGATTTTACAAGGCACAAACGCAGAACTTGAAAACGTTGGCCATCCGTAGCCAACGAGACTTATTTTAATAACCATTAAAATAGTTGCACTGCACTATTATAGAATGGTTGTTCTTTCAGGCAGGAAAAGAATCTATCAAACATCAAACGAAGAATCAAAACACGACGCCATTTTTTCCATGTGCTTGCACCGTTTTTTATTCGTCACATCCCATGTCCCACATCCCAGTTCTCAGTCCCCCGCGCGGCGGACGCCTGGGGCTTACGCAGCCGAAATAAACAAATAAGTTCCGTTCAGTCCAGTTCAATTCAATCGTCACTCCAAGTATGTTTACACAAATCTGGACCATTATTTTGACGTTTTCATTAATGTAAACGTGACTTTAGGCTTTCCAAAGTGTCATTTATTCAACAATAGCTGATTAGTCCCCTAAGCTTATTTCTTGACGCCTTATGTTGAGCCGGAATTCTAGTTCGGAATTATTATTATCTTTTTTTTTCATAGTAAATGACGACTTCTACACTTAGTTTCTGGAAGCGTTTATTAGTAAAACAAAACTTTGCCTAATAAGAGAGAAGCTATTAAACGCCACGAAGTGCATTCAGTATTGAGTTATATAAGCAGCGGGAGCATTAAACAACAGTGCAGTTCTCGCCCCCATTCAATTTGTCCTTTCTCATTTTTTTTTTTGCAGACAAGCTTAAAGACCTGGAAACCTGTTCTCACAGCTGCAATCATTTATGGGATGCATTTGGTCGATGGACCAATGACTTGTGGAGACCATACCTTCAAGGTTAGCAGTCATAGTCACTTTCACCGGCTAAACCCGCTGGGTAGCCTGTGCAACTAACGTGCTAAGATGAAAGCAAGCACAGGATGCGTAGACAGTGCTAGAAATTTGTTTTATGTAGACAGAACTGATCCTCTCTTGTGAACTTTAACCTATACTGAAAGAAATGAAGAACCGAATGAATGATGAAATGACTGTAACGGGAGGAAGAATCCATTTTCTCAGTAGTAACAATGCGGGTTAAATATTAAAATTGTAAGAGTGAAACACTAAATTGCAATTTAAGTCTTTTTGAAATCACGGACATTGTTCGAAAAATTTCGCCCATAAAAACTTTTCAAAGTGCACACGAAAAAAACGAAACAAAGCAAAACAAACCAAAGAAAAAAATCACACACTGACAACAGATTTCAAGGCTATCCCCTTTTATAATCCATCATATATTTTCGCTTACGTGTCATTGGTCAAAATTCGTCTCGTGTCCCACTATTGGCCGACTAAGTCTGGGGTATATACATACATTCCCCGGGCAAAAATGTGCACGGATATCAGCTCATGGATATTTGTCCTCGGACGTTATCTGTTATGACAACTGTTCGCTTCTTAGAACACATAATGTCCGCGGACAATATCCGTGCATATTATCCCGCCAAGCAGAAGTTATTATTTATTCATTAAATTCTCAATCTCGGTTATTGAATTTCTCGCTTTCTGATTGGTTCAGTGTACACAGGTTATCAGCGAATAAACCTACTTTTTGCCTTATAAGGAAATTGGATGACGTGTCATGTGCTGTGGCGTTAAAAAGTTTTCGTCGCGATGCAGAAGTTTTGTCCACAAATAATGCAATAAAATATCAGTAATGATCACCAAGGTTGAGAATTTAATAAAACAATTTTTCCAGTCGTACTTGTTGGGTGGAAGGAGCGTTATTTAACTGAGCCTCATATCCAACTCATCCAACTCAAATTGTTAACCCTTTAAGCCCTAACAGTGACAAAAATAAAGTTTCTTTTTACGACATCATTGCTTGTTCAAACATTCAAGTGATGAGAATAAAGGAAACAATCACCAAGAATAAGATGTAGTGATATTTAGACAAATTCTCCTTACTAGTTCAATACGAAAGATATGGAGAACAGTAAGGAGAGTATGCATTTTCATATCAGGACTTAAAGGTTAAATATCAGATTAGGAGATGGAAACGTAGCTCACGCATGGACACTCCGTTATTAAGGAAAAAAACTTAAGTCCCGGCAAAGAAAAATCACTGTAAGCAACTCCCATTGTTATAGTCTCTCTATTACTGACTCCAAATCTTGGTCCTGGTGGTGTCTGTTATAAACGAGAAATGACTTAAATAAAAGAAGAGAATTCCTTTTCTAAAAGAAATGCTTCTTTTCGTAAGTTCGTTAAATTATAATTCAGAGAAAGGATAAATATTCAGGTAACATCTTCATATATGATTTCGTAGCCAATCGTGAATTAATTAATCTTTAAAGGCTTGTAATACGGGAAACATTTTCATGCGACTTGTCGGACAACAATGTTGCGTTGCAAGTTGAGATTGTTTGTGGCGCGTATTACCACCTTCTCGAGCAACTTATTTTCATGTTGCAAAAAGTAGACGTCGCTTTTACTTTTGGCAACAAGAAAATTTGTTGGGCGAGAAGGTGGTGCAACATTGTTGCACGACACGTTGCACGAAAATGTTGTCTGTATTACTAAGCCTTAATGTTCTTCCGCCACAGAATCCTACAACTGGTCGTTACCAGGGAGCTACAATAGGTCAGGAACACTTTGGATCTACGGTGATTCATTGGGAAGAAATCTTTTTGATCACGTGACAAATCTACCTCTGTGCAATGACCTTTACACTGGATGTCAGTTGTCATACAATGGTATTTATCTGAAGGAAAGAGAAAAGAAGCCTATTGTATTTGACGATTTTGATTTTCGGCCGCACATTGTAGTTGAAAACATTCTTGACGTTGTTCGTAAGCCAGAAATGCAGGGAGAGGACAGCGTGCTACTCTTACACATTGGACTCCATTTTCCGGTCAGCATCAATTTTTCAACTTATCAGAACCTAGTTGATGACATAATAGGCAACTTGACAGAGACCGAAGTCAACCCACCAGGCCAAAGAGTTCCAAAGTACAGGGCTAAGGTTATTTGGAAAACTTCGGCTGCTGTACATCATGGAAAAACCTCCAATTTTTTAACTACACAGGTATGGCGTGAACTTGGCTATTCACTATGTTAAACGGGGGGGGGGGAGACTGCCGTCGAATGCTATGCTTACCCAACGGTTAGGCTGTACCTCGTTATTATATCCTCGACGTCTTAAGCAATCTAGAATTAATATTTTTGTTTGCAGTGTGAGGTCCCATAACTGTGACAATTTTTCAAAAAGTATATAACGAAGAAAAGACGGGGGGGGGGGGATCGATGAAGGTGGTTGAAAATTAATCTTTAAAGTTTGTTTATCAGTAGATCGTGTGTAAAAAAAATCTTTATCCCTCTTTTATTTATTTGATTTATTGGTTGGTTTATTTATGTCTAAAATCTCACCCTAATTCAGAAAAATTAAAATAAAGTCCCCTTAGAATCTGGAGTCCATTCTAGATAACAGACAGTGATAATATAGAAAATAAGTCATTCAATTTTATTCTTCTATGCAAAATACAATTCACCACTCCACGATGGCTCTGTTGCTTGCGACAGAATGTTTTTGCAGAGAAGCATGTGTCATCATACATTTTACTTTAAAACCCTGCAACAACTTACAAGCTAGATACACACGTGGAATTGAATACAAATCAGTATGGTCATGCTTGCGACTGACTGACTGACTGACTGACTGACTGACTGACTGACTAACTGATTGACAGACTGACAGACTGACTGATTGACCGACTGACTGACTGATTGACTGACCGACTTGCTGACTGACTATCTGACTGACTGATTGACTGACTGACTTACTTCACTAACTGACTAACTGACTGACTGACTGACTGACTGATTGACTGATTGACTGACTGACTGACTGACTGACTGATTGACTGATTGACTGATTGACTGACTGACTGACTGACTGACTTACTGACTACCTGACTTACTGACTGGTTGGTTGATTGACTGACTAATTTACTTACTGACACCACACATTTGAAATTAATTTTACATATCCCATACCTTTACGAATGGATAGCCAAGACTGTAAAGAACAAACCCTGATTTCTTCGAAAAACACCAACGCTATAAGGATGTAATGAAGAGGTTCTTCCCTGATCCTGTCATAGTGATCAAAATTTGAAACAATTACTTTATCAGGATCTAAAAAGGGTAAAAATACACCGAATTCACAAATGGCAGACGCGCGGAAAAAAGCCTGGTACCGAACACCAAAACGAGGCATTTTAGGATAAACAAAAAATAATTTTACTGCAAACATATGCAAACTGCACAGAAATTTCTTCAAAACTCTGTAATAACAAGCTTCCTGGTTACAGATTTCATTGAGAATGAGTCCACGATCCAGGTCATAATGTTTATTGCTGTGCTCCTTGTTGTAATCCGAAAGGAAACGTATACTCTCATGAGAAAAGAGTCCGATAATTCCTCGATTGCATGCTCGGCTGCTCACTCGCCCCAGGTCAGCCGCCCTTTGTGAATTCGGTGTATGTAACACAAAAGCTTCCAGTGATCTATCGGGATAGTTTTTCACGTGACTCAAGGCGGTGAGACTCGCACCCCCTTCAGTCACGTGTCAAAACTTCAAATGTTACTTGATAAAGATTTTGTGAGGGAATCGAAAGCTTGTTCGTTACATTGACCCTTTTAAATCCTGCTAGAGTGATTTCAAATTCTGAATAAATAGACGTAATAGGAAAGTTTTCCGAACTCTTGATTTTTATAAAACTGCCAATGAAAAACAATAACAAGTTTTTTGGAGGCTCGCGTTACTTTAGTTTTCTGACCTCAGACGGTAACTTGGATGTCACCGTTACTTCTGCAGAATCAGTTAATGTACCAGAAAGTTCAATGAGTTCTACTTTTTTCGACAAAAACAAACATGCCTCGTTATCGTCAAGCAATACACTCTTTATCATCGACACTCAAGAAATGAATCTACAGGATCATTTGCCTGTTTACTTTGAGTTTGACCTGGGAAAAAATAATTTTACTTTTGTATTTAATATTTATCATCTTTAATCATGACAGCGAGATGTTCCCAGATGTCCAGTAGACTGAAGCTTTACACCTTTTGTGCTCCAAATCATTGTTAATTGTCCTCGATGAATTTGAAAAAATAACGCATATTGTTAGTCAGATAGTTTTCATAACCATCCAGCTGTTGTATCTCTCTCCAGATGCCGTTACCTGTGTCGCGGTTAGTAATTTGCTTAAGTCTGTAAATTTCATGAAAGTAATGCTTTAAGTTGTGACTTTGCAATTGCAAGTAAACTAACAATCGAAATGATCCAATGAACCCGGAATAAAACGCGGGAGTAATGATAGCTTTGTGCTACTTTGATCTTTTTACTGCCGTGGACAGTCTGTTTTTGTTATTAAATAATCAGTAAAAAAGGACGAGAAATACTTGCTTTCGATGGGCTTGATTTGCATGTAGGTTTACCAGAGCTTGCGTACAGTAGCCGAACTGGCAGCCGGTCAGACCACATAACATGACCTCTGCTCGAGCGAATTTATTCTCAGAACCCGGTCGAACGCAATCCATTGGATTTGATTCGATTGAGTTTAGTTGCCGGACCCAATCGAACAAAATCCAATGGATTGATTAAGTTCGATTAAGTTCGATTGGTTCGGAAATTTCGGTGTTCGATTTCGTTCAATTGCCGAACTCAATCGAACTCAATCCATGGATTGAGTTCCATTGAGTTCAATTTCCTATACTCCTATAACGGGATTACTGGCACCATCACAATTTACAGACATGCTATAAAAATGATAAATAAGCATATCAGTTTTTTTATTTATTTCAGCGAGTACTCCATTTTAGTGCATATGCTGTGTCAGCCATGTGTCAAGCCGGCTTTGAGGTCATAGACGTACATCCGCTCACAGCTGCGAATCCGGAAGGTCTGTTGGACGCTGTTCATTACAAGGACATAGTGTTCGAGAGTTTGGAGGCGATGTTGGCCAAGTATAAAACTGTCAACAACACTGCACTGAACACAGATCCGAGAGAAACGAGGATAAAACAGTGCATTAGTGGAGGGGAACTAGTTTAATTAGACCCCGGCGAAACACGGTTCAACATTCTGAACATTGCTAATTTCGGGAAGTTAAACGGGTTCCGGCACGCTGTTGATAACGTCAAAGGATGTTGAGTGATATTTAGTGGTGCTGAGCAAAATATGATTGCCATCAAACATTCATACAACAAAACTTATTCAACAGTGTTGGATAGTGCAAGGGCGGACACAGGGGGAGGGTTGAAGGGGATGCAACCCCCCCTCCACTTTGGGAAGTTTCCGAACTTGTCTGACTCCTCGTGTCTATCGCTTTTTCATCACAAAATTATAGCAGATTGTTGCTTTATATTTGCACCCCTCTTCCCCCTTTGAAAAAGTCCTGGATCCGCCCCTGTGGTGTTGAATCCGTTTGACCAAGGCCTAACGCGAAGACGGGTTCGAGCCCAACGCAGATGTCCTTAGTGCTTGTCACGCTCGTCATGCAGGAGCGCGTGAAGAGCCCAAAGAATGTCTGCATTGTGACTATTGCTTCAGCGGTTCGAAGGGCTAATTTCACTAAACCTAACTCCTGCATAGGGACTTAAGCAACCATCACTTAAAAAGCCAACTCGTTTAAATTCTTTAGTGTGGCTGAATTTACAGATTCGACATTCCATTTCAGACATAGAAAGGATAGCTTACCTTGGTGTGTTTACGTTCTTCACCTATCTCCTTGTGACATGATGTTGATGTGCGGAGACCCTAGCCAGGAGGAGCCAGGAGGGAAGTCAGGGGGTATGCCCTCGCAGGACGTTTTTGAACATACTCGCTCTGAAATGATATTTTCAACATTTTTCTACAAAATTAGATCGCGTGCAATGTAGAACTGCAGGTCTTTTAAGTGCTGCCAACGATTTTGATACCCACTCCCAGGCCGTGTTATACTGGCAAAAAGTAGATGGCTCCTGACTCACACAGTTAGAACAGCTTATGGCTGATGTACTGAAATATATAACACATGCTGAGAACCATTTTTTTGGTACTTATTGTAAGACTTTGCAACGTTATTGTACCGTCGCTGTCATGGTCTCTTCAAGTCACTGTTAACTTTATTCAAATCTTCTGAGGCCGAAACATGCGCCTCCTCCATGAACCTCCTCCATAACTTAGAGATCATTAAAGCTACGAAAAGAAAACTTAGAGGGTGTATAGTACGGCCAAAAATGTTTCCTATGAGGTTGGGAAGACGAGAGGATGTTGTAACATGGCAAGGAAATTAGTCATGCTTTTCCAATCAACCTTTATCTTGGATTTCTCGATTTCTTTAAAACTGCAGGGTAATAAAAACCAACAAAAATGAAATAAAATAACACAAAAATGGAAAACTTAGCGACAGATATTCTAGGAAGCCCTCTTGAGAACGGCGCATTCCCAGATATTTTAACGATTCCGTTGTAAGCTAAAGCAATTAGGAATCTTTCGTCGGCATATATTTTGACCTTCATTTATTACAAAACAATGTTGCTATTCTTTCCCTTGTTACTGCTTACATGATCCTCTTAGGTAAAGGGGTACACTGTATACACATGGTAAAAACCCATTTTGTTGTGCGCATGAGCATGTGCATGGGTGCCATCTTGGAAAATAAACGTGTTTGTTGCGTTCGTAGAAACCATGTGCCTTTCTCGTGAAAATACGTTAAGGTAGTCCTGGACCCTGATTCGCTGGTTTTTAGTCCCTTTTCGCTGAGATCAAAATACAACAAATATCAACTCAAAAGCTACGAAATTTCCACTGCTTATAGAAAAGTTTATGAGAATTCTGAAAATCTAAACAGTTTTTGTTAATTTAGTGTTAAGTAATTTGTAGAATTTGAGGAATTGTAGGGTGCCATTGTGACCGCTATTTTAACATGAATCGGTCATCACTAAAAGGGGATTTGAACAATTGTAGCAAGAACTCGGTCAAAGACATAAAGCGGTATAACAAAACTTTTTACTGCGGTGCACAACAGAAAGTTAAAAGTAAAATTTTGATTTGTGGTGAATACCTTACGTTGTCACGCAACCAGGATTGAACATCTCATTGTCAAAATGTAACTACCATGGATTTCTAAAATTCCATGAAAAAATGACGTCACAACAAATTGTTGACAAACCAAGGTTTCGACGATTGGGGGAATAGTTACAAGTGCAGCCACATTGATCGCTCATAGGAAACGCAGACGCTTAGTCTAATTGTTTTGGAAGCCAACTAAATGATTATATGTAGAAAAGTACTAATACTTTGAGTCCCAAGTTCATGTGACGTCATAAAATTCTAAAATCAAAACTCGCTAGGCCTGCTGAATTTTCATCGTCAACAGGTGTAAGATGACGTAAAAATAAATCTTTCTACAAGTTTCCAGCTCGGTAGCGTCATTCGTTTTTAAGCTAGAGCATTTTGAATTTTCGAGTTCTCCGCCGTACGTGACATCAAGATGGCGCCATGACAAAGCTGTCGTGTTTGAAAAAAAGGCCTCTCCTTAGGATTTTTAGCAGTTTGAACATTTCAAGTATTAGGTGAGGTGTTAACGTGAAAGTATACTAGCTCACGAGCGAAAAGTAATCGCTTTCATAGCAAAAGTGAATTCCAGGTGTTTTCTTTGATATCCGGCGCCATATTGGTGTACCACTACGGTACACCAATATGGCGTCTGCATACTGAGCTCTATAAATTTCCCTGGAATGTTTCGGCAAATAACTCTAGAACACTGTACCGCATATACCTGAGACTTGGAGAAGTTGTTTATTTATTAATCTTTGATATCATTTGAAATTCTTGGCTTCTTTTATTGAATGGTTTCGAATTTATTTTTGTATGGCGTGACAATGCAACCCGGCAATAAACAACGCCCACGGTCGAGCCAATCAGATTCGCGTATTTGCGAAAGACCGTGGTAGGGATGGAAAAACAGGTAGAATTTTTGGGGAACAAAAAGTTGTTGTGGTAACAGGAGTTGTGGCGAGTGTTTCCAGTGCCGTTTCCACTTCCTAAAAATTCTAAGAGTGTTTCTATTTAAACTATAGAAACGTGGACAATTCTGTTCTTTTTCTTTTAGAAAACAATTCAAGGAAAATTTGCATAGAAAAGACGTTTCCAGAGACATGACTTTAAACCAGTGAAAGCACACATTTAACTTAAGGTTGTTTGTGAATTCAATGAAATCTCGAACCGTTAGGGGAAGTTAGCAGGAGGTCCGAGTTAACAAGAAGGGTTGGACTTATTGAGTTCCTACTATAGGCCTTTTTGCATAGATAGAGTACCGACCGTAAATCCCAGTTATAAGCCCTGGGCTTTATATACAAGTTCGTAAGGGATTTTTGGTTGGGCTTATAAACGGGGGGGGGGGGGGTGCTTATATCCGGAGGGGCTTATAAGCGGTATAAAAAATTGTTTCGGAATGAGCAGACAAATAAATTTAGACCAACATATAGCGCTATCCAAATACGTCTTTCACTTACTTAAGGCGTTAGGCCTTGAAGCGTCACAATAAATCGAGAATTTAGTCCAATACCTTTAATTGGAACAAATTTAGTTCGATACTACTTGGAACATCGGTATAACTAAACATATTGTTCCTCACTTTACTTGCATTATACTTTACTAATTTTCAATTTGAAGTTGTATTTTGTTTTGTAAAAGTACTTATGTTAAAGAAAAAAGGATAAATGGAGGGGCCAGGAGCCGATAATGGGCTCCTGAGGGGGCTTATATCTTGCGGGGTTTATAACCGGAATATCATTTTTTTAAGTGGTAGATGGGCCTATAACCGGGGGAGGGGGGAAACTTATAACAAGGATTTCAAGATATTGCATTTGTATCAAGATGTGAATTAGGATTCATAAGATCTCTAGATCTCTTTTTATCTTTAAAATGGACGTTGTTCAAAAACTCAACACTCTTAAGACGGACAATCCTGTTGGGCCATTGAATTGCAGATCGAACTGTAATTTGTAAATGTCGCTATTGCTGCTGTTGTTTTCTTTAGGAAGGGGTTAAAAATAGAGAACCCGGTAAAAAATTCCCGCCGGCAAGGAAGAGGACCCAACAACAAACACAACCAGCTCATGACACGAAGTCCGGCCAGTGTCTTCATAACAGCGCCTGGCCATTCTTGCTCCTTTACATGTAATAATGTGTTTTATCATTCATGTTATTTTATCCGGTGTGTTCATTGGCCGAGAGACCATTACGTCACTGCCAATAACTGCCTACGGATAATTGTCTGCTCATGCGTATTACGATGCAAAGTTCTTTTGCTACGAACAATTCTGCTCGTGCGCAGTTGAGTCACCTTTTCAGTCCACGTTTGAAACTCCACCATGGCGGCAAGATTGCCTGAGTTAACACAGAGTGATCTTAATTGTCTAATTGAACAAAAAACAGCGGTAACACCAAGAAAGCAATTAAGGTTGCTGTAAATGTATTCCGACAAGAGAGAAAAGTCGACGAAAAGAAGCCTCTTACGTCGAAAGTTAAACTTGCGGCTGTTCTATAAAGAAAGTTCTACGACGAAACAAAGAAAAAAAATGGCGAACTGTACACGAAAGCTTCTTGTTGAATGATAAAACAAATATTGAACGAGGTTGAGCAAAATATCGTGATTTGTCAGTGTCTCGCAGATCAATCGCCACTGACAAATCACGATATTTTGCTCAACCTCGTCCAATAATTGTTTAGTGTCAGCTAGGCATAGTGAATTTAATGCAAATAAGCAGCGGGATTGCACGAAATGGACACCACTAGTTGTCAAAGTGCCAGAAATTTTAATATTTCCAGAAATACTTAATCTGAATCCCAGCACCACTCGAACGTCTCTTGGAGCTGACCTCTGTCGTTTGCGCATGTTTATGGATTATCCTCAGTTTTGAGAGTTGGGGGTTGGGGAGGGGGGGGGGGGGGGGGTGAGGAAGAGAAATGCGATACGTTCTGAAATGCCAAAAGGACGGTCTCGAAAAATAACGGCATTAGCCAAACATAATTTACGACCGCGAATGACATACTGTTCAACTTCTTTCAACAGTCGTGTCGCAAATGCTGTACATGCTTTGACTTGTTGATGCCACAATAGATCGCTTGATATTTTCGTTTGCGGTTTCTTTGTCAAACAAATGAAACAAACAATCAACAATTTAAGCCTGTCAACGTCTTTTGTGTGTCCGAAACGGCAATGTTTACTGTTAGTTTAATTTAAACAGGTCATTTCACGTTACTGTTTTGCAGAGCAAGACCGAGAAATGTACCAGAAAGGGGACCAGAACGTATAATGCAAGTGCAATAATGCATTTTGTTCTGTGACGTTCTCGTTGCCATCGCCTCCTAATATCCCTGAGGGCACAAACAGTGCAGTAGGGAGGAAGGTCAGTCAACAAACACCGGAATATACATGCCCTACTCTTTGCGCACAGTGCTGTGGGTTCTTTTGCGTTCACTTTTTGGATCGAAACACTGAAGATAAAGGAAACAAGGCGAGAGGCGAGGAGGTGTTGAAACACAGCCAGCATGATTGAACCAAGACACGAGTGGTTGAGCTAACCAGGAGGCGGTTAATCGCTCTCTGGCCAGATTACCTCATTTTTGGTCTTTTCTCCCAGATTCACCATCGCGAGGACGCTTGACATGAACTGGAAACGAAATACTCTGTTTTACAAAGCAATAACAAATTTGTTATAATATTTTATCCAAATTTGAAATTTACAAAATAGACACGTCTGAAATTGAAGTAAAAGGGCTCAAACTTAGTTTAAACTTGCACTGTATGCGCACAGCCAAAGTACCCGCAGAGAGGCATCCAACGTAGCTCTTACCTAACAAAGCTAAGGCTTAAAGCAGTCTTCCGGTTCGCCTGTAAACGAAGGAGTCAATGATTGCCTCAGTCAGACCTCAAATCCCCAAATCTACGATCAAACCAGGCACAAGTAATTAGGCTAGCAAGTGTAAGTTTCTGCGAACCAAGTTAGTCACAAAGATGTGACATGCTTTTTATCTCATTTTTGCTGGTTCACTAGCTATCTTCACTGTACGTGTCTTGTCGTTGTGCTTTTTCAAGGTCTCATTTGTCAACCGATACACTGTATTATTCTGTTTCTCTTCTCATTTTTGTTCACTTTCTTGTTGTTTTGTACTTTGTACTTTTCCAGCAGCGTTTCCATGGAACTGAACACGTGATCCGGATAGTGAACCTCGTCCAGTGTACCAACAGGGTACGAGTCAGTCATGGGATACACGTCTATGACGTCAAATCCTGCTTGGCACATGGCTGACATCCCATAAGTACTGAACAGGGCAACGCGCTGCAAAGAAGAGAATATTGTTGTCGCTAAAAAAATCCTTCAGTAATATTGTAACCAGGTCTTCCAAGGTTTAACTAAAAATACTGGAACCAGTATTGCGATAGGTAGCAAAATTTTTGAAAAGAAAATTTTTTTAAACCGATCTGCCTTTTTTCTTCTAAATTTTCGGTGGCTTCTGTCCACCTTCATCAGAGCTTAACTGAAAGTTCATTGGTGCTCTCGCTTACAAGCTCGTGCGTTGTTGATGACGTCCCTGATTTTAAATTAACGGTGTATAAGCGCGAGGGAACGTTTTCCTGATGCTGCTAGTGTATTTTTCGTGGGAAAGGAGAGTGGGGGAGGGTTGTGAATAAACCACCTCCGGTACGGTTCAAGAAGGCTTCTTATATCAAGAAAATAACCAATACGAGGGACTAGCTGAAACGTTACATGTCACCGTCAGATGTTATACTTGCTGCATTTACCTGTGTGGTAAAGAATCTCCAATTAGTCTTGTTCTGCATTAGAGCATTTTCTTTGTGTATAGCACTCGATGTCTTCCAGATGACCTTTGCTTTGTACTTCGGTACCGTTTTCCCTTGGGAATCAACTTCCGTCTCCTTCAGCCTGTGTATGAGGTCTCCAATGAGCCGCCGGTAGGTTGTGAAATTAATGCCGACTGGAAAATGAAGTCCAAGGTTCAAAAGCAACACACTATCCTCTCCCTGCATCAGTGGGCTTTTTAGAACGTTGAGAATAGTCTCAACGACCTTCTCCGGCCTGAAATCTAGATCATCGTCCTGTTCCTTGCTAACTGCCTCGCTTATTACCGGATAGATCCAGTTGTAACTCAACATACATCGCATGTAGAGCATTTTGCAAAGCAGACGGGACTGAGCGGAGTTCACGAGGCGGACGGCCAAGGAATCGCCGTAGATCCAAAGGGTGCCTTTCTGTCGGTTTCCCAGCGGTAACGACCAGTTGTAGGCCTCTGTTGTTTAAGGAAAAAAGTGAAAGGAAAATTTGCAAATGAACCTTCGTTGGCCAATACGCCGGAGCTAAACCCCGTTTCTGTAAAATGAAGCACTAGACGAGCCTAGACGTATTACTCCTTCCCACTTAGTTAGGGGATAGTAGTCCATCCCGCGGTTATCGATCGCGATCCCCAGTATGTGGTTGATTCCCGTCGCATTCATTGGGTACCCATTTATGCGTTGGGCTCCCATTTATGCATCTGGGAACCTATTTATGCATTGGGTACCCATTTATGCATCTGGGTAAAAAGTAAGAACGTGGAGAAAAGTTTGTGGCGAAGTAAACAAGGCGACAGGTGAGGCCAGGGGCCTTAAAACAACGACTTTCGTCAAAAGGCTGACGTGTTGACCACGTGACCCACCACACCTCCACAAGGGAGGAAATCATCAAAAATGTTCCTCAACCTGTTCTGATGGAGATATTTTTTGGAACAGTTTTATTCAGTGCAAAACTGATAAAATGAATAGCGGAACACGTACAGTTAAACAAATATAGTTGACCCTTTTACAGAATATGCCTCAAAGAGTGGTGTAAACATCTGCTTAATTTGTTTCCTTTAGAAACCATTTAGTTAGAAACTACTGCGTCAAAAGGGCTCTTTAAGAGTGAAGTTATAAGATACAGGTAACTGAGCACAAGGACAAGGCTTACAGCGTAAGGGCTCTTGTCGTGACTGAACGACAATAACGCAAGCATTTGCATTGCATAAGGAGGGCCTTTCTAGTGAAAACATCAATAACACAAGCATTTGCAGAAGCCGTGATGGTCCGCATTAAGAGAGGCGAACACTATAATTCTTCTTTAATATTTTTCCTTGAAAGTCACCGCAATCGCAATAAGCACAACCGCAGCACAAGGAAAAAGAAATTGTTTCTTCTTTACACTTATACTTCTTCTTCCGTCGAGCTCTATTTCGTGACGACACAAGGGCTGTTATGTTTGTGGTTGTGTGCGCTTCGATAGTGTAAAAGTGATTTTTATTTTTTTACGAATAATATTTAAATTTGGATTGCATTGGATCTCGAAATGTTTAGTTTTTCACTGACCTTCAAGATACGGCCTCCATTGGTTATTTATCCACCGTCCAAATCCGTCCCATAAGTGATTGCAGGTGTGAGAGCAGGAACCAAGATCCTCGTGAAGTGTTTCTGATGAAACAAAAAAAAAACACAATCCAACAGAAATTAGAATTAGAACTGTTATTTCTTAAATAATTATCTCGCCTTTTCGCAGGTTGAAGTCTGCATGTTACCCACTGGGTTTAAAGGATGGTGTTTTTCTATCTCAAACAAAAATCCTACGAAACTCTACTTCCTTTCCTCCAGGTTTTCTAACTGGCTACGCACACACCATGAGGAGTTTTAACACCAGGTCTTCAATTTTGAACATTGCACCATTTCGGCGGCTGAAAACGCTCCGAAATAGTTTATTACTACCAAATACTGCCCCTAGCAATCCCCTAGCAACGATTCTAGGCCCTGCACTTAAGGAGAACACGCCTGAAAAAGAGGCCGTGCTGTTAAGTCAAAATGTCGAGGAGTGCCAAAATACCCAAAATGCCGAGGAGTGGCCCTACGTCAGCTCAAAATTTTAGCCTTTATTCTGCCGCCTTAATATTTGTTGCTTTAACTCAAACTATCACAAACATATAAATGCGTGGGTCCCACTTAAGGGAATTAGGGCTAATTATGAACTTTCCAAAATAGTCTCAAAAGAATGGTTTGAGACATTAGAGAACTTAAAAGTTGAATGCTTTCTTTGTTGGTTGGTTTTTGCCTGTCACCAAAAGTGTCACCAAAAGCTAGAAAACTGTATTCAACTTCCAGTTGCCGAGGACGTCTGTGCTTAAGTTCCTTGTTGAGACTGAAAACTCACTTCTGTAAAGAACTGTGCACGGCCAAGCATTGCTGGAAAGTGGGACTTAAGGTGATCCGAAAATGGCCTATATTATCAATCTATTCATGACTTTTTTTGCGGTATACCCACCTATGAAAGATGTGTTCAGTTGTGGTTCAGGAACAGTTATGATCAAAGGGTTTCCGTTTTTAAAGGGCTCTTTCAAGTAATCGTCAAGTGTACCTAGAAGCCCCTCTTTCTGATACTTCCCTTGCGCGTTCCCTTTAATGAACCAGTCACGTGGTGGGTCCTTGAAGCCATCACACAGACTGTAATCAAGGTAGACCATCAACTGATAGACTCCAGGCTCCATGAGAAGGAACAGAGCTTCGTAAGTTCCGTTTTGGTGATCAAACACGGTGGCCGCAACGTTTGATGGGCCACGTAAGTAAACCCTCCAAGAATCTCCTCCAATCAGCTTTGTTCGATTATCGGAGGTCTTAGATTGGATGAAAAACTTGCTAAACTCTCCCGCTGGTTTTATGTCCCAAGATATGATTTCACTAGCTCTGGCGCTACTTCGATTTAACTTTCCCCAGTGCTTCTTTATTAAGCCCCAGGCCATATTATCGCTGCACGGTTTGATCATACTTTCCCAGTCTACGCGTGCGCGGCGCTGACGTAACCACTCGTGACGGAAGTCTTGAAATCTGCGCGAAATTATCGACGAATTATGAATCATTTCAGGTTTTGAGAAAATCTGTACCATGTTTAAGTTAAAGTTATTATTCTCATGGTTTGGAGCTGCGATAGAAATATTCGCCTTTTCGCTCGTCGAATTGTCCTCTCTCACACTATCATTTTGTCTTTTATTTAAATCTCCACTTTTATCAGTAGTGTTAATACTGCTTGTAACGCTAAAATTTGTAAATGAGGAGCTCAAGGTATTTCCGTTTGCTGACGCAATGTGATCCACAGAGTCAAAATGGAGTTTATTATCGTTTTGTAACGACTCTTCCAACCGCATTACGATATCGTCCTCCGGTTTATGCCAGCTGACATCACTCATCGTGCCTGGTCGCTTTTTAATCTTGTGTTTGAACAATTTTTCGAAGAACTCATTCGGCGATACAGCAGCTTTACTTGACGAGAAACCTTCTAGTGGCCGGAACATTTTATCATGAGTAACAGCCGCGGGTAAAGGCGTTCCATAGTCGCGGTCATCCATTAAGTAATAACGGAAGTAAAGGTACACCGCGACACAGGTGATAAGATAACACGCCATAAACCTCACCAGACTGGGAAACGGCCGATTGGTTCTCATGGCAACGTTTTGTTTGTCTGCTCGTAGGCTCCTCACTGTGAATGTCCCCATGGACAAAAGGTAATCTTCATACTTCTATATGTGCTTCTTTATTGGTTGATTAACGGCCACGGATTACAACTGATATGAAAGGCTACTGGACCATATCAAGCTGGAAAAAAAAACCCACTGTCACATTTTTTTTTTGCTTCTGATACTGACAAGGTACCACATTTTAGGGCCTGGCTAAACATTCCTGCCGACGCAAATGTTTCAGTTCTATCTTAGCCACGGGCGAAACAAATATTGCTGGGGGAAATCTTGCTGGCTGGACGCAAGGAAATGTTATTAAATCTAGTCAAAAACACCCTTGAGAAACAGACGAAAACTTTGGCTACAGAAACAGGTGTTTCCCAGAGTAGCAACATAAAAATAAATGACTATCCCGTGACAATGTTACGTTACCTAGTTTAGCCAGGACCTTATAATTGCTTATTTCGTGATGGTCAAGTGTTTAACGATCTTTAATGTGTGGGACGTCCGACTGAAAGGTCCGTCCCTACATCGCCCTGTTTCCTTTGGCTCAGACAAGAAACTTTATTACACCTTGTCTTTTACCTTGTCTTTCTCTAACCAGTTGTACAAATGGTGCCAGCAAACCACAAAGTTAAGTTAACGTAATAAAACGCTGGGTCTTATCCTGCTATGAACTAGCATCCCATGCAGGCAGGCGCTAGTAATGTTCCTAGTCATTTTACCACAAATTTCAAAGTGACTAGAAACATTGTCTCGTACATTCCCTGAATACACAAATCTGATAACGTTGCATTGCGTACCTAGGCTATGTAAGAAATCTCCAGCGATGCAGTTGTGAAGTTTTCAAGTTTCACTAAGGTGAGATATTACTATTTTTAATTTTATTAATTTGATTCTTACTGTGCTTTGAAACAGATTCGTGGGCTCTTGTATACACCACCTTCGTGTGTGTATGTTTCTTTTTTAACCCTTTAACTCAACGGAACGGAAAATTAATTCAAACTTGGAAAAAGAACTTAGCTCTGCAAAACAGCGTAAAACAAACACATCCCAATCGGGTAAGTGATCGTAATTGAATGGTAACTCTGAAAGGTGTCCAAAGAGCAGATGTGAATTTCTTGAAACGTACATCGGTCTGACTTTTGAATTAGTTGATCAATGGAATCTAAATTGTGTCCATTCAATTGAAGGTTATTGAGCAATCCTTTCTTGTGGTGCTCTTTATTTTTTCAAATGTTGAGTAATCTGAAATTTGCTTTTAATTGATTCAGTTTGCACTCAGCAACTCCTAGATGCAGAAAGGATATAGTACATATTAGCACTACTTACCACTGCTGTTACTCCATCGCGATATCCATGGCCAAATACTCTTTAAATCACTTCGTAATTCTTGAACGTTTCGCACACGTGCGCGGGAGACAAACAAAAGACCAGTAGACAAACGTTCTTAATCGCACATGTGCTATATTTTACATGTCCCATGTCATGTGCCGCCTTTGTGTGGTTCACCTGTTGGTAAGACACCAAAACAGGTGTAACCTGCGTAACAGGTATTCAAGTGCCTTAACTCTAGTTTACAATACACAAACCTACGCTTAAACTATTGTTTTGGCTTTGCGCCACCCGATTTTTTTTCAGGAGTTTTAAAGGGGCATAGTCACGTTATTTTACTGAGTTCGCTAATAAAAATCCAAAATATGTCCTCATATCAATGAACGCCCACAAATAATGGTCTAGTTTTGTTACCAAAGACTATATTACTTCACTGAAACTATTTTCTGTCATCTGTTGCTTCGGATGGCACGGATGGAAATGGATTGCAATTTGAAAAAATTAGGCTAAACTTTTCAAATCCTTTCAGCGTGTTGACAATAAATCCGATATTAAATGGTCATGGTTTGTTTTCTCTTAATGAAATTAATTATAAGTTAATACTTTCCTTTACATGTTCAAACACAATGTTGGGCATGGATAAAGTTAGCGACCGATAATTTTCGCACAGTTTTGACCAGAAATCTGCGAAATCCTCATGACTATGCCCCTTTAAAAACTTCGGGACTCTGCAAATAAAAGCAAACCAAGAGGTTGAGAGATACGTTGTAACGAGACATTTTCGTGCCATGGTTATTTCGCGATTTACGAAAGGAGATTTTTCGCGACACTAATTAGATTTAAATTTGGAAAATTTGGAGGAAAATTTCCCTGCAGTTTCTAATAAAGTGTGACTTTCTTTTTCGCGTTTTTTAAAAGTAGTCGCTAAAAAGGCAAAAATTTTATGTGGCGAAAATTTCGCGTAATTATGAAGCTCCTTGTAGTTCCTTTATCTCTTGAACAAATCAGGACAAACCATTTTTAATTTAGAGCTCGGTGCTTTTAAAAAGTGTTCAATGGAAGCATTGTTGCATCCAGTTTTTGTATTCAGATTTTGTTGGACAACTTTAGTTGCAATGCCTGATCTTGTATAGTTTAATGAGAGTTCAGCAACTCTTCCTGACCTTTAAAGTCAGTGTATCTCTTCTACTGAACACATTTAAAAGGTGGATTTTTTTAACTCCTCCGTTTACGATTGGTGTCCACTTACGAGAAATAAGAGTTTTACTAGAGAAATTTCCGGAACCGCTCTTGGTGTCCGTTTACGGGGGTATCGGTAAGCGGAAGTTGAACACGTGTTTGCACATGGTACAATTTAGCTTAAAACCGTTATTTACTTCTGATAAATCTCACACAATCTGGCTTGTTCAGATAGTCGGGAGCGGCTTGGATAAATAAAGGAGAGCAGAAGGGGTGAGCTTCCGGCTCATACCTACTGAACGCCTGATACGGGCTACACAAAGCAATACAGACTAGCCTGTAAAGAAGATCCTTCGTGGGCCGAGAGCGAACGGTGCAGGGTTTTAGCAAGACGATATGCCGTCCCGTTCCTCTCTCCAGCCAGCACGTGGCTCGCTCCGTTCCCTGCGGTTTTTCTTGTCTCCTGTCCTCACTAAGGAACCTTTTTTCAGGCTGGAGACTTCGGCCATCAATTTATTAAAGACCAAAGACCGCAAGTCAGTGAGGACGAAGGAGTTGTAAGAAATAAATTATACGCATAAATGACAAGTGGCAGTATAAAGAATCCCACGTGACCTAGGCTAAGAGAACAACACCGAGAAGAACTGAACTTTCGAACGGTCGTGGCATTTAGGGTACAGATCGTCAAACTTGTGACGAAATGTTATTGAGTGTGGACCTTTTTTCGAGGAAAGAACATTGTTTAACTCGAGTATAGATCTTTATCAACCGAAATTGTGGAAAAATATTTCGGGAAGAACAACAGTGGAGAATAAATCGTTTATTAAGATACAGCAGGAGTAGCGACATTGATAGCGTTAGAACAAACAAGTAGAACAAAAGATGCACCAGAGATGCACCCGGCCGAAAGACTTCTTGCACCCAGGGTACCTGGTATTTAATACAGATCAGCCAGAATAGCTATGATTGATCAATGTTCTAGCTGGTCTTTGCACGAAGCCTCAACACCGAAAAAGATTCTGCAGAGTCGAGTGCATAGATTTGCGATATTCATTATTCCTTTAAGGGACTGAATTATAAAATAAACCGAATGTTTTAAGTTCTAAAAATTCTTGCTGCTGTTTTCAAACATGGTACTCTCTCCAGCTCATCGCCAATCAGAATGGAAGGCCTAATTTCTGTCGTTCATGAAGCTCGTTTGCTTTCCCAAACCAACTGTCTTCTTATCCTCGTCCTGTTGTCCAGGTTGATTGCCTCAAATGACGTCATTAGGTGTCATCATCTTTCCTCTGAATCTTTTTGATGACTTCTTTCAACTCTGATCTTCTTCCTGGAGACATGTGTGGCTTAGGTCTTCTATGCACCAAAAGATTCATGAATAAGAGTTTTCAGCGTTTTCCGGCAATGTGCGTCCCAGTTGACCTTGTCTTGTAGACTTTTCTGTAGAGACTTGTCGTTAGTGCAGGGCTTTTCCTATAAGCAGAACAGAATGATTAGTTGTTCACCACGGTGGTTTCAACTGGTCTCATAGATAGATAGATAAATAGATAGTTTATTAAAATTACATCGCAGCCGCCAGACTGAATTACGTAATTATTTACAAGTCAATAAAAAAGATCTATAAGACTACGATAATATTAATAGACATAATCTAATTTTAAAAGGATAATAATAACAATGTTTCTAACCATAAAATATAAATATTGAAAAAAAAAGAACAATATACATAACCATTAAAATATTTAACAATTATCCTGCGAAATCGCGCGGAATATCACCTGATACTTAGCCGACGAGGCCGTAGGCCGAGTTGGCTAAATCAGGGGATATTCCGCAAGATTGAGCAGGATAATTGTTTTATTATTCAACAAATTCCCATCGACTACCATTTTCAGAACGAGAAAAACTACGGCTCTATGATAAAAACGCTAAAAGCTAGCAACACATAAAGCTTAATAAAAATCAAAACAGAACTTCAAGAAATCGAAGTTTACTACCGTTCACTTAAAAAGACTTATTTACAAACTCATGTTTGGAAATGACAAGACAAAGGAAAAAAATATTGCTACCTTACCGAGAATAAGTCCTCTTCCTGTGAATTAAAATCCTTTCAACTTTAGTCTTAACAACTTTCCGTGAGCAAGTGTGCTGCTTCTTTCGCAATAGCTTTTTCTTGGTTGAGTTCTCACTATGAAAATTCCAAGTCAACCGCTGGATATCTTTGTGAGCTGAAGCACATACTTGTTGACATTTTGAGAGCATTTAATCGTGGTAAGTTTCTTCCAGAGAGTTAAAATTTACGGAGAACACTGCTAAAACTGCCTCGCTTTTCAAAATGACCGCCAAACAAGCAATGAAAGAAAATCTGCAGTGCACTTCCAAATATGGTCATTTACGTATATCGCAGGATATCTGTCATGTAGGATGACAGATATTGAGAGCTTCCTTACCATATATGGGCATAGTGACAATTTGTTGAATAATAAATCACTCTATTGAGCTAAACAGCTTCATACACAGTTCCTCTCTCCTCGCACAAAGGGTTGTTAGCCGTGCGCTCTCTAAGTGGAATGGTGATTTGGATGAAATGAAATAAATGAAAAAAACGCTCTCAAGTCGATTTTTCATTTCATCCAATTCCTCAAAGGTCCAATTCGCCAGCGCGAACGCTCGATGCATGGGATATTTTTTAAAGTTTTGCTGCAGCGGTTAGGTTTTGAGCAACTCATGTCAGGAAGTTTAAAAAATTCGGGGACCCCGTGCTTGTTTCAGAGATAAAGGGTATTGAAGACCGTAGTGTTTCTGGACGCTTTGGTCATGTAAGGCGATATGGGCTTCATAGCACTAGCCGTCAGCAAAAAAAAAAAACAAAAAAAACACACACAAACAAGCAAACGAAAAGAAGAGCAAAATGGAGAAGTCTAGATAAGGTCGATGTGTGAAAATAAGTTAAGTCAAATATGCCTATTTCGAAAATGTTTGCTGCTGATGTCATTGTTCCTTCGGGTAGAATTAACCTCATACGCACATTCGTAGAAAAATCCAATTGCATGTGATTAGAAAATGTGAAACAATGAAAACTTCTCACATTCAGACTTTTTTCCGGGTAAAATTAGAGCGAATCAGTAAAGGACGGGATCTATCGAAATTTAACTTGTGGTCGCCGTGTAATTGAAAAACTTCTTCGAAATTAACATAGTCACTGTATTTGAGTTCAACATAGTCACCGTATTTGAGTTCACTGACAAGTTTAAGGTGAATTCGATATTCGGGTGGATTTATAGGTTAATTAATATGTTAATTTGTGTACCCGTTCATTTACGCATGTGTTCAGGGTGTTTTCATGGGTCATTTCATGTGTGTTTATCGACAGGTGAATTAGTGGGTGCGTTTATGGGTGATGTCAGGAGTAAATTAATGGGTAAATGTATGCTTGAGATCATGGGTGAATTCCTGGGTACAGGTTTGGTGAATTCATGGGTCGGTGGGTGAGTCGGTGGGTGAATACAAGGGTGAGTTCATGGGTGGATTCATGGGTGAGTTATTCAGTCAGAATAGAGTTCAATAAGTTTTGTGATTCCGCCCGGGTGGTGCCGGACTTATATAGCGAAACAACAATAGCTTCGAAATGAACCAGTGAGAACCAAGTTAGTTCATCAATCAAAGACCAATAGAAGGAAAGCGAGCAAATTTAATTACCATAAAAATATGAAATGCAAAATAACTTCAACGTTCAACATGATTTCGAGCAATTACTGGTTTCCCGCAAAATGATAAATGTAAATTTCATCTCTGTTCGTAATTATTTTTGTAATTAGTGTTGAAGAAAAACGTCCAAATCAACCTTCATTATGTGAATAAATAGGCAAACTTAATAAAGGTCGCAGTTTTGACAGTCAATTTGCTATTTTACTGAGAAGTTTCAAGTTTCGATTTCCCCGAAGCAAAAGGATCGTTGAGTGTAAAATGACATTTGAAGTTTAGTGCAAAAGTTGTAACTCCAAGGGCCAGTACTAATACTAATATAAAAAGCAAGATGAAATGTTTGTTCGTTAAATGGCTGTTCTTTAAGAATGAAGGATTGAAAAGATAGCAGGCATAAATTTTACTTTCGCTGTAAAACAAACAGCACATTGAATATAAGCAGATCACTGTTTATCCTATTGCTTCCTTATCGTTGATAAGGTTTCTTTTAACTAAGTTTACATCTAATCAGCAAATTTTCTTCCTATAAAATATATTTGTGACAATTTCTCCAATGGTTTGCCCTAAATTTATCAACACTTTGTAACTGATCTTATTGTGGCGTTCTCCCATGTGTAACTATTCCACACAATGTAATTATTTTAGCTTTAAACTTGACAAAGATTTATCGGTCCCAGTTTTTAACGGTTTGTCAACCAGGTATGTTCATATAGGGTAAGTAAAGCCTTTAATTTTGAACGTCATTGGTTCTGTCTTCGTCTTCACTTTCACACGATGTCCACGTTATGATGCATTTCGTGGGTGTGCACATTTTATATCATTGTTGGAAATGGTTTTTTGATGGAACTGTCAAATTTGATTTTTCATACTTGAGAAACGAGAGCTACCTGCAACTTTCAACGTCGAGAAATGACCAAAAAACTTTACAGACAACTAGAACTCCCATTGTGAAAGAAACTGGAAGAAAAAAAGCTTTTGCATGGGTCAGCATTCTTCAACCTCCCAGGGCCGTTCCTCTTCATCTGGTCCTTTATCAAAGGAGGAAGAGCAAGGACCTTTCGAAAGAGGTTGACCTTTAGTTTTATACATAATTTTCATAAATACGTAAAAAGTCGAAATTCTAGCGCACAAATGGTAAAATTAATCCTGGCGGCCCAGAAACTGGAAACATGTCTATCCCCTCACCATACAGCATCCCTGCTTCCTCAGTCGGTAGAGCACGAGACACTTAATCTCAGGTTCGTAGGTTCGAGCCTTTTGTTGGGCGACATATACATGCTGATTTTCCCCAAAACCATTTAATTTTTATTTGATCTTCCAGTTAGAGTCAGCAGAACATTGAATCAGTGTTCAATCTAGAAATTAGTCAAAGTGGGTCAAATGTCTCACCTGCCATTTTAAATTGGGTCATTTTAAAAATAGTCTGGGTCAAACTATGTTATACAAAAAAAAGAAGAACTTTGGAAAACTGACATCACCACAACCATTACCTAAGAATACTTTACTAATTCTTTATGTTTTTCACAGTTTGATTCCTTTATTGCAGTGAAAAGTCGGATTACATGAACCTATGGTACTGCTGCAGGTGGTACAGTTGTCTGGATTGACCGAACTATAAAGCTGAAACGTATTTTTAAAAAAAATGCCAGACCAATTTGGTATAAAAAATGATGAAAGACAATTAAGCTTAATTCGTTCATTTCATGCTTCCTTATCACCAGTATTAAACTATTATAAGTTTAACTTCAAATCATGTTTTGGCAGTTGCCCGTGAAGTTGACTTGTAGTGATACTAGTTGAACTCTCTTCCGATCTTTCACCATCCTTCTCCGGTCCTTCTTCATTGTTCTCAGGAGATTCAACGGCCCTTCTCTTTTCGATAAAAATGTTAACTTTTATTGTCATTTCATGTTAATTTTACAAGGAAAAACAACCCAACCGGCAACTGCGAAAAACATCGATGGCCGAAGCAACGCTTGCACGTCGAAATGTGCGGACTCTAGTCTCTCTCGGAATTGTGTGGAATGCCTGACACAAAAAGTACTCCTAAGCGTGCGTTTTTACTTTTATTTATTGCCGAATGCCCGCTTCTCTAAGTACTGCTATGTGAGGTAACTTGTTTTCTTTCTCTTTTTTTGCGTCAGTATGACCCCATGTTAACTTCATTTTGCGTCAGGATATAATTTACCGCGTCAATGACGCAAAGACGCGGCCTAGATTGAACACCGTTGAATCCATCGTATTTTTTATTAAATAATGAAAAAACTGGATTAATGGGACCTGCATTTGAAGCCTTACCATTGGATCCGAAAACGTTTGATTTTTCTATGAAGAGAAAGCGCGTTGTCTTGTAATGTGCTAAACGATCATTTATCCTTTCAATTCCAGAACTCTCAAATTAAAAATTCAATTAGCAACCCTCGATAGTTTCATCCACAGACACAAAACACGAGATTTGGTTCTGAAAGCGAGGCCATCTAGACATATCCAACATAATATTCCAGACAATACTGTCGAAGGCCTTTTCAAAACCATAAAGAGTAATGTGGCAGCTATGTTTTGTTTCTGTCCTCTCCTTTCTTTTCAATAACTGTGATAATAGCTCGCCTTTGCGAGGAAGACATTTTTTTAATTAAAAGCGTCATTGAATGAGTCACTTTTTTAGAAATCGTTAAATGTGCTTTTTGTTGGCATTACATGAATCGTTTAATTTTCTGCGCGCATGCGCTTTGAGTTGGATAAAGAGTACGTGTGAGTTCTTGAGGAATTCTATTAACCCTATTTAGCCTGGTCGGGGGCGGGGGGGAGGCACATTGTGCCCTCGCTGACTTTAACGGATTATAACTTTTAAACGGCTAGACGAATAATCAACAAATCTCGTGACTTTGCCTAAAATTTAGCAGAGAAAATGTTCCTCTGTCAACAACGTGTCTGTGATGATTGACGTTTCCATAGCAACCGTCTACTCAGGAGTGAGTTTTGACTATCTTGTCTTTTTTGTCTTTTTTTCAGTTTTTTTCCACTTCGTTTGTCAGAATAAGATAATCCTTTACTTTTGTGTGCTTGTCTTGATCAAGTATGTTTCTTAGAACAAATTCACTTAATTTTCGATGACGTCATTGTCAGATTATGATTGCAGACTTAGGATTCAAGATGGCGGACTCATAATTCAAAATGGCTGGTTTGTGTCGTCATGACACGTCATAATAGACACGCCATAAGCCCAACCTGTTAAGCTAATGACGTGCTAATAATGTGCAAAGTTTCATCACATGAGCGTTAACACTTTTCGAGATCTATAGGGAGGCACTTTGTGCCCCCCCCCAGGATCAGAAACTCAAAAAAAGCCCAGGCAAAATAGGGTTAAATTCATGAATACAGTCCAATTTTCGAGTTTTCTACATTGAACAAAATGTTTTATAAAAAGATACGGGGATTCCATCATTCCCGGGCGTTTTAACCCGTTGAAAAGAGCCTAAAATGATCTCACATTCCTGTAAAAAAGAACTATCGAAACTTCGGGTGAACCGGTTGCAACGTACAGTTGTGAAGAAGTTGATCAAGCTTAAACGATTGACGTTTGTTGTAAAAGTTACTTTTCAAATGACCCGGAGTGTATCTGGGAGTCGACGTTTTATGATCGATCCTTCGAATTTCATTTTTGTGATACAGAGTGACTAAAACGTAACCCTGGCTTAAGGCTCAACGTTTCTCGTTTCTCATTTCACTCAAATTTTAAAAGAATCTTTTAAAACTCCTAATGACTGTTCTCCTTGTTGTAGTCTCTGCTACTCTCAACATTTTGTTTTGTCGAGTTTGAATAACAATTGCTCTTAGAGTATCACGTTGGCACAATCAGCAACCAACTCAGTTCCTAAGTCAACGCTTAGGCTATGGCTGCAAATAGGACGGACTTTTACGTCTTTTCCATCTTTAGCCAGCTAGTATTTCATCCAACGTTTTCCCGAATGGCAATGCTGTGCAAATATCTTCCAAATGGTTCAAACAAAGGTTTCATTATTCTTAGGTTTTCTTCATACAAATTGCTGAGATCTAATTCCTTGAGCTTCCTGTGTGCTGAGGCAATTTTTTGGCCATCCCTTTGTAGTGCAAGGTAACACTTCCATAACACGTACCAACGTACAACGATCATTGGGCAGTAAAAGGCATGGCCTTTGAAAGGAAAATCTTGGATTGCCCGGTCAACAGAATTTCTATCAAAAGCACAGAAAACTGGAAAGGTTAGCGCATCATTCTCATTTTCTTCTATTAAGGAGCGTCTTTCCAGAACTTCTGCTGCTGCTTCAAAGTCTCCAGCCAGATAATATTCCAGAGCCAAAACAACATCGCCCTGGAAGTCTTTTTGACAAGAGAGGTCTTGCTGCAATTGAATCAGCTCTTTCTGATGGAATAGATGCCACTCTGACTTGGGGTAGACTTCCTGGAAATACGCTTTCAAGCACCTCAAGTTCGCAAAGCGTACACTGTTGGCAATCATCTTCTCCTCTGTCGATTGTGTTCCGTGTGAATCTTGCAGAAATGTTCTCACGGCCTTGAGGACAAATTCTCTTCGTTGAGGGTACTGCTCGGAGGCGTACCAGGCACGAGCTAATTCTCTGTACACTTTCAAACAGTAATAAATCCGAAAATTTCTCTCGCAAAGCCGTTGCAAGTCAGACAAGGCCTCTGTCCATTTTTGCAAAAAGTCCCCTACAATCCTTTTATCAGAAGTTTCGTAAAACACCGATGTGGTGTCGAAAGACACCCATTTGCTTTGGCGAACTCCCTTTAGGTAACACCAAATCCCCTCATCTAACCAGAGGTAAGTGTAGAACTCGTGACGAATGGCCCTGCATGTCATTGATGCCTTTCGTAATTTTTCCCTGGAAATTTCTGAAAACAAATTGTTCTCAGGAATAAAATAATGCGAACAGTACCCTTCCAAACAGCTTCTCTCCAGCCTTTCGAAAAACATCTTCAGGGAGAGGACAAGTTGACAGTCAATCCATTGGACAGATTCTGTCTCTTCGATTAGCCAGAACATGATGTTTAAGCCACAATAGCTAGGAATGCCCAGGTGGCTAAGATTGGTTTTCAGCAATGTTTTAGCGTATCTATAGCAAATTCTCTGAGCGTCATTCCAAGAATTAATTAGCAGCAACTCAGGAATGGAAAATGAAAGCCTCCACAAAAACTTGGTCCGGAATGCGCTTGCCGAGGAGGGAATATCCACTTTCCTGGGTTTCGGCACAATGTCAACCCCGTAGTCTAATATTGCTTTGATAACATTACTGCTTGGAAAACCAAACTTTCTTTCCCTGGTCAACCAAGAACTAGCCTCTGCTGGCCAGGAAGGGCAGTGAAGGGCGAACACGTTATCCAGAGATCCAAGGTTTACGTAATTAGGCAACGTGGACATGTTCCAGCTTACCGTCGAGGCTGGTCCAGACTGTTGGAAGGTCACCCAACCGCCGAACCGAAAATAGTTGAAACGAGAATGGAGCTCCGTGAAGACCTCAGAGGACAGGAAATATTCGTTCAACCCCTCTTGGAGTCTCTGCAAACCGGATTCACGCAAGATCTTTTCAACGTCCCCAGCGGCTGGAAAGCCAAAGGTGTCCGCTCGCACGTTTAATGCAATCCGTTGATACAGTTTTGAGAAAACTGACTTGGAAACGTTCACCTTCAAATACGCATAACCAGGGTGTTCACACCTTTGAATGATTAAATGGTCTTTCGTCGTAGCTTTCTGCGGAGTGTTAACGTGAATCGATTTATAAATGTACATCATGTCATTATCAGAACCAGACATTCCAAGGGGTTGAAGTCCTACTGGAAAACTACCGGTGTATCTAACTCCGACTTCACCCATTCCAAACACCTCCCCGATCAGTTTCTCTTCAAAGGCGATGTACGGACCCAAGAATCTCTTTCTTTCCTGCCAGACTGTGTCTTGCCATTTTCCTACGTTGAACAGGAACAAGGAGAGGGGGATTGTAGGGACGTCTTTCGCGTAAACATGTCTGCGAAGGAAATGAGAACTGCAGTGAAAGGGAATGGAACCTGGGTTGCTGATAGCTCACCAACATATCATCTTTCTGTTGGTTTTTTTAAACTTCTCAGACAATACCACCTGCAATCAGCTCGTCACCAAAATATTTCAAGAAGAGAAGTCAGGTTCTTCGATGGCAATTTTTCGGAATTACCCAGTTTTCGTCAAAATTAAGGTGTTTCGATACAGTTTTTTGGGGACCATACCTCATTTTTGAAATCGACTCTTAGACAGTCTTTATTTTGTCGGATCAACGTGAAATTTGCAGTACTCTTTGGCTTTGGATTGAACTTTAGCGCAGTTTACATTTTGTGAAAATCGATATTTCCATGACAACGATAAACAAAAAACCTCGAAAACACTAAAATTGAAATTTTGCGCGATCCAGACTTCGCTTTGAAAAGCAAACACCAACATCTTAAACTGTGGTGTATGGAAAACAAAATATACAAGAACAAAAAAATCTGTATGTTTGTTTCAAAGTAAATCGCAAAACATTTTCAACCTTAGTTTTTGCATAGTAATAGTAAATGCACCGAAAAATAATCAATGCTTTGATGAAATGGCTCGAAAATACTTTCAAAATGTGTCTTTTACTTACTATTTTACGCCTAGAAAGTTTTGTTGGAACTAGTGTTCGCGATCTAAGATCATTCGTGTAATAATCTTGTGATAATTTTTGAATTTGAGCGCTTTTGCGAAAATCTTAAGAACGGCTCGATGGATTTTGTTAAAACATTAAACACAAGTGCTTGACGATGAGACCAGTTTTAGTATAGAGTCTTATTAACATTGATTCACTGGAACACTTTTAGATTTAACGCTAAAAAGGACGTATGAACCAACAGAAAAGGTTGCGTTACAAATTCACAGTTGGCAAGTAAATGTTAATATATTCAAAGTAATGCGTAATTCATTGCTTCGTGATTTTTATCTGGTTTCTTTGTCCTTTGTTGCACTGTAGATTACAACAAAAAGTAAAAATCACGGAGGAATGCTTTGCGCATTACTTTGAATATATTAGCATTTATTTGCCAAATGTGAATATGTAACGTAAGCTTTTCCGTCGGTTCATACGTCCTCTTTAAAGACTCTCTGTCGACTACAATGCAACGCGCGCCTAAACGGAGGTTTCGTGGACCACGAAACCCCAAAGTTTTGCGTCGATATTTGAAGGCTGTGGAAATCTGCCTTCATCCAAGTCATCCTTCCGTAGAATGGATAGACATTTTCTTATGGAGCTATGAAATTTATCAGGGAACTATTGGAGCAGTGTTGATTTAAAAAATGTTTTATTCTTCGGGTCACAAAAGCGACATTCGGACACTCGATGTTTCGCACAGCTCTCAACCGACAAGCGAGACCACGCGGAAAGTTTTTATTTATACCTCATATCAGAATAATGTGACTATGGACGATCCAGTGAGTTCATAGGCAAAAATAACAGAATTCTTATGGTTATGTGGAACTGAATGTGAGTGAATATCAAGCTGACTACAGTAAAAAATGTTTCTGTAGATCGGACGTGACTGAGTATTCAACACACCCCGCGGGTGACAAATCGCGGTTTTGCAACCGTTAGTGATAAAATAAAGTAATGTCAATTGCCTTCACTCTACACGCCTTTCGAAACTTTAAAGAGGGTATATTAAGGTATAAGTGCTGTTGAACATAAATGAATGAGAGAACTCATAACCCGATACACCAAAAACCAAATGCGCTATGTCAATTTAAAAATATTTCTCTGACTGCGTGACGTATAATGACAGTCAACGATGAATCGTATTTTATTACAGTCATCAGCAAGACTTATAAACCATAAAAATAATCTCTTTCTATTGACAAAACGTATACACCTAACGAAGTGAACACCTTCATTTCCTTTCTTGGCTGCTAAAGGGCTCAAATCTAGCCATTTTATCACAATGTTCTCTCTCCAAAGGAATCAAAACATAAACAAACGCGCGCATTGCATTGTAGTCGACAGAGAGTCAATCTCTATCCATTCTATAGAAGGATGACTTGGATGAAGGCAGATTTCCACAGCCTTCAAATGCCGACGCAAAACTTTGGGGTTTCGTGGTCCACGAAACCTCCGTTTAGGTGCGCGTTGCATTGTGGTCGACAGAGAGTCTTTAAAAAGTGTTCCAGCAAATCAATGGTAATAAGACTCGATACTAAAATTGGACACATCGTCAAGCACGCGTGTTTAATGTTTTAAAAAAATCCATCCAGCCGTTCTTAGGATTTTCGCAAAAACGCTCAAATTCAAAAATTACCACAAAATTATTACGCCAATGATCTTAGAAAAACAATTCGTTCTCGAGATCGCGAACACCAGTCTTCAACAAAACTTTCTAGGCGTAAAATAGTAAGTAAAAGACGCTTTCTGAAAGTATTTTCGAGCCATTTCATCAAAGCATTGATTATTTTTCGGTGCATTTACTATTTCTATGCAAAAACTAAGGTTGGAAATGTTTTGCGATTTACTTCAAAACAAACATACATGAATTTTTTTGTTCTTGTATTTTTGTGTGCCATACACCACAGTTTAAGATGTTGGTATTTGCTTTTCAAAGTGAAATCTGGATCGCGGAAAATTTCAATTTTAGTGTTTTCGAGGTTTTTTGTTTATCGTTGTCATGGAAATATCGATTTTCACAAAATGTAAACCACGCTAAAGTTCAATGCAAAACCACAGGGTCCAGAGGAGTTAAATTTGTACGCAAGAATTATCCTTCGAACATCTTATCTTATAAAATACATAACCACGTCCTTTGATCAATAAATTTTCCCAATGCAACCTTTGTCGGAATCCAATTTGAACAGCTTTCTTCTCTTTCCATACGCTGTATTTCCCGATCTCGATCTCGTTTAGTACGCCATATCGTCTGCCACATTGAAAATTGCTATTAACCGCAGACCATTTTTCCGCGGTCGCCTAACACGTTGACCGAAGGGCAACGGCTTTTCTTCGGAAAGCGAAGCTTTCCGAGCGAGGCACGAAGTACCGAGTAAAAATAATATTATTATTTAGTGTAAGTCGATCTCAGTGATCCTAACAGCCCACAATAATTTGACCTGCGGTAAAAATATAGGTAACGCGAGTAACGCAAGTTCGCAGCAAATTATGTCGGTTGTCTTTCGCAAGGAAAACTAAACGTTCTGCTCGAACTTCGCTCCTCTGGACCCTGTGGCAAAACCAACAATTATTGCAAATTTCACTTTGATCTGACAAGGAAAGGACTGTCTGAGAGCCGATTCAATAAGTTAGGTATGGTCGCAAAAAAACTGCATCGAAACACCTTCATCAGTGGGATCGACCCTGCGACCACACAAACAAATAAAACAAACATATAAATATTGGCCAAGTTGGATGGTCCCTGCAGCCGATAGCGAGAAAAAAACCTTCTGGTACCCAGGGTATAAGAAAAATCGATGTCGAGAACATTCGTTTATATAAGAACGCCATGTAGATTTGAACTGAGCAATGAAAGGAAATAGTCACATCCAACTGAAACAAGAGCTAAACACCCACGGAGACTGCCGGTTTTTTATCGTAAGAGGTTTTTAACAGTGAGGTGCTCGCTACCGATGGAAACGTCTTGCAAACGCATTCTTCTGTGTATGAAGATACCACTTTACCACATACAACTAGAAATCACTCGATAAAGTCACAAAAGAGAGTTTCCCTATTCAAAATTCTGTAGTGCAAATAATCATAACACAGCCATTTTAAACCCGGAAAGGAAAGCTTTTTGATACACTTACCTACACAGAGGCAAACCAAACTTCCTCAGCAAATAGCAAATCTTTCTCCATCGAAACAACAGTTGAAGCCAGATGGCTTTAAAAGTAAGGGAGATATTTCTTCTTGTTGAAAGTTGGAGGAAAAATGACAGGAAAATGGACTTCAACCACATCAACATTGTACACGAACAGCGACTGTCAACCGAGAAGTATGTAGGTTGAAGTGACGCCGGAAGTGATGATAAGGATTGCGTGACTGGATTGAGGAGCGCGCTGCGAGACTTCCACTAAAAGACATCCGGTATCCTGATTCCCGAGGTTTTTCTTTCTCTTTCCCAAACGCAAGTTGCCTCACAGCTCATAGAGAAGAGTAAAGAAAAACCTCTGGGCCCAGGTTAAACATCCGGTGTAACATGCAGACCAAACTGACCAAAATTTAGGCTGATTACACTTTCATTTTATTCGAACATTTGATCCTTAATGTCAAACCCAGGGAGTACGGGAGAAATCCCAAGTGTGAGCTACGGTAAGGACTTATCAGTGATGCGCTGTACAAGGTGGTTCTAAGTTTTGAGTGTGTGGATGAAATCCTAGAGTCTGCGCGACCAATCAAATCAAATGAAAGCTACTAAGCAGTTCTTTTCTGCTGGTCAAAACTTTCCTGTGGTGCCGTTTAGTATGCTATATAAGATGATTCTCACTTTGTGTCATAAAGAAATAAGTAAGTGTGACCAGTCAAATGAAAGCTATTAAGCAGTGTTCTTTTGTGGTGCTGTGTATGCTGTACAAAGTGGTTCTAAGTTTTAAGACTGTGGATGAAATCCTTAAGTGTGAACATTCAGATGAAAGCTATCGATCAGTACATTACTGTGGTGCTGTGTATGCTGTACAAAGTGGTTCTCACTTTTGAGTCTGTGGATGAAATGGTTAAGTCTAGACATTCAAATGGAAGCTACTGATCAGTACATTACTGTGGTGCTGTGTATGTTGTACAAAGTTCTTTGTTTTACGTTTTTTGTACAAAGTTCTGCGTTTGTTTCTACGTTTTGAGTCTGTGGATGAAATCCTAAAGTGTGACCATTCAAATGAAAGCTACTGAGCACTACTTTCCTGTGGTGCTGTTTATTATGCTGTACAAGGTGGTTCTAACTTTTGAGTCTGTGGATGAAATCCTAAAGTGTAACCATTCAAATGAAAGCTATTGATCAATACGTCACTGTGGTACTGTGTATTTTGCTGTACAAAGTGGTTCTAGCTTTTGAGTCTCTGGGTGAACTCCGAAGTGTAAATATCCGAATAAAGCTTTCTAACAGTGCCTTACTGTAATGCTGCTTGTTTCTCAACATTTTGGAAAATATTACATGTACTAGTCTAGAGTTTTTTAATACCCAATTTTCCGATAAATTTTCACGTTTTTCTGTTGCCTTTTGTTGTTTAAGGGAAACACCAAAAAAAATCACATAACTTTTATGTGGTCACTAAATGCTGTTTGTTTTCCAAGGCATCGACTGAAGTAGACACAAGGCCTTGCACCTGCAAAAGAACACACACTGAAGACAAATTAAGTTCGACAAGAAAATTGTAACTGTAATTTTATTTCTGTTTAGTGAAACACAGCAATTTACAGACATGAGTAAAATAATGTCGTCAGTGTTACGCTACCCTAATGACTGGTAGGAGGTATAATTAGGCCTAATTAGCCTAATTTAGGTTCACTAGGTCTAATTAATAGGCCTAATATATTCCTACACTGTTAGCTTAGTCAGTGGCCTGTGTTTTACACACACTAAAAAGAAAATTAATGAGACCAAAAATAAATCTGTTTAGTTGCAATCTCATAACCTTACATAAATGATAGACTGCAAGCAGACATTATAATTCTTCAAGGATAGTGTAGGATGTGCAAAGAGTTGGGAATGCTTGTCATCTGAGCACTGCAAGTCATGAGGAAATGTGGATGAAAGGGCAAGCCTGGGATTCTGCCCTCATTCACTGCAGTTCAGGGCTTTGCTACTTGCACTGAACTTTTCCTGATTCTTTGTGCACTCTACTATCTTTAAAGAAAAATAACAACTGCTTGCAACCTACACCAAGGGTACAGTTATTTTAAGTCTTTGTAAGCCTTAAGTTTCAGTTACTGTCAATGATAATTATTTTACTTGTATAGTAAAGGAATGATAGGAAGTCATCTGGGAAGTTATCAGATCAGCTTGGCAACAGTCAGCACTTTTTAAAATGTGCCTAGAAATTTGTCTTTGTTCAAGTCTACCATTGTAGAAGCAAACTTTTTTTTAGCAAAAGGTTTTATTTAATAAGTTAAGGCTACACATATGTACAGTAAGATTACCAGGAAACTTATAAGACAAAAGTGAAAACTCTAAAACCAATTGGGAAAGCATAAAATATTTTTCAAGTGTAAACCAGTCAGATAAACAAGCAACAAGTCATAATTGTAATTATCAAATCGTAATCTGGATTGTTGAATTTCTAGCTTTCTCACTGGTTCAGGAAATATTGTAGGCGTGTCTTTGGCATTATAAGAAAATAAATTATTGCACCCCATGTCAAGTGCATCTGAGTGTTCATAAGTGTTTGAAGCAAAAGTTTTGTTAAAAAATACAGCAAAATGATTGCTGAAGTTGAGAATTTGATAAAACATTTGCTTTCCTTGCACTTGCTTGATATGAGGTGAGTTATTTTCCAACTTAGCACTATGTACCTGATTGGTTATTTACCACCCAACAACCAATGTGTGCTTATAGAATTAAATGTTTAATTATCCTTAGTAGCTTCTGGCTTAATCTCCTGCCTAAATAGATGAAGCACAATAAATAATTTATTTTATCAATGCATCAAAGTTTAAACAGAGTGTTCAGACCACTCAGTTACACCTTTTTCAAGTTAAGGAGACTATTGATTACACACTACATGCATTTTTTTCAACATGAAAACCTCAGCTTTTTGCGTGGCTTATCAATGTGAGAATAATGTTAGCTTTGCTCCTCATACACAGTGATCATGTTTATTCTGAGAATAATTTATAACTGAAGAACTCTTTGAGCGGGAAGAAGAGCGTAATGTAAGCAACAATCTCAGCAAGTTGTCAAATAACCTGCGAGAGCAGACGGCTTTTTTGGCTCGAGTTTCACCCGCCGAGAAAACACCAGTCCTTTCTCGGCAGGTGAAACTTGAGCCGAAAATGCCATCTGCTCTTGCAGGCTAGTTGCCAAAAGGACTTACATTGTAACACTGGTCAAAAATTTATCTTCATCACATGTGGTACTTTTCACACACTATATGGACTACTCAGGTACATGAAATGTTAAGAAATAGTAAATATTTCTGTTACTATTGACTAGACCTTTGTGGGCAAATCTCATTCTTACTTTGCAGAAAACAAAGGGGTAAAAAATACTTAATCATGCAATAAATTTGTGTTAAATATAGAAACAGGATTTTTGCATGGAATTTTTTCAAACCTGATGGAAGCTCTTAGTGAGATTTAACCAATATAAAATTATGTGAAAAATAGTCAATTTTTTAGTCCCTGTAAGTTAAATGTACCTTTATAGATGTTCATTATCAAGAGGCACAATTTTATACAATACGTATTAGCCAAAAATCCACTTAATTGCACATCCAGCAGAAAACTTTTAAGTAGAAAACAAATGGAAAAAACATAACACAGGTCTAGTCAACAACAAGATCTAGCATTTCTATTTCTTCAAATTGTGCTTTAATCTCTGACACCCATTCTTCATCTTCTACTGCATCCTAAAAACAAAACCAAATTGCAATTTGTGTCATTCCATCACAATGTAGTACAGGGTCAGCTGTTCAAAGCAGGATTCAGCTAACCTAGGATTAGTGTCAATTTTTAACTCAGTCTTAGAGCCAAGCGATGAGCATTTCTACAAATCTTTTTTGCCCTATGTTTTGACGTTGGTTGCTTTCAAACAGTCAGTCAAATTAGCATTGAAAACTCTTTTAATTAAGAAGATCAATAAGGAAAGTTGGTTAACCTTTAACCTCGGGTTAGCGTTGACCGGCTTTCGAACAACCAGGCCCAGATAAACATTCATGAGCCTCAGGGTTGTCATGGTGTTTAGACCTATGTAACTGTACAGAAGTGTTGGAAATATAGTGTAGCAAGAAATGCATTGTTCCAGACCTTTCCCTTGATTGGCCAAATGTAAACTTCTAAAATAACGGTCTGACATGTACATCTGCTGACTGACTTTTTTTTATCCAAGCCATTCTGTTATCATGTAAGAGTAGAATACCAAAGGACTGGTCCAAGTGAAGCAGGAACCAACACATGTCTGTTTAAGAAATCATTTCATTAACGATCAATGTAAAAACTCACCAATACTTTGGTAGTTTTCTTCCTCTTCATCTTCTTGCTAGGTCGTTCAATGGGCACATCAAACACTCTAAGATCACCTTTTCTCTTTCCCGGTGATAAAGAGGTAGTGGAAGATACGACGGAAACAGATCCAGGAGAGTTCATAACACAATGAGATGGCAACATAGGCTCCCCAACTGGAGAGAATGGCAGTGGTGAAGGCATATCATCAAATCCGTAACAATCTGAGTAGTGGTTGCCACTGTTGGGTGGGATACTTGGTGTAGAATGATCTGCATGTAATGATGGCAAACGTGAATGGAAAAGCTGTCTTTCCAAAGGAATATTCTGATCGATTCTCATGGAGTTTAGCGGTGCACCAGGCTCGGGCTCAGAATCAGCATCATAGGGATCTCCTTCTTTTCTTGGAAATAAACTCTTTGTTTTTCTTGGAGTGCGAGGGTTTTCTTTATCCTACAAGACACAAAGTAATAGTATACAATACCTTTGTCTCATTGTTTACAGCATAAGTAAATGCAAGTTTTGTTGACAGACAGAGAATGCATGTTGATTTAGTTCAATCAAATTACAGTTGAATGTCCTAAATACAGACAGCAAAAGGACTGGGATGGTGTATGCATTATGGGAGTCTCCATATTACAGACTGAGGCCCAGTTTATACGTCGCAGTATCATCAAACTTAAATCAGATGAATTTAATTCAAGGTGCCTTAAGCAATTAAATTCGACGATAGCGCGACATTTAAATCGAATTAAATTCATCTTAGATGTTTTATCTGTCTGGGTTGCAAGACAAATTTTAAAATTCAGACGAATTTAATGTGAATTAAATTTGTCTGAATTAAATTTGACGTATAAACTAGGCCTGAGGTAGAGTTAATATATGAATGGTGGTCTCTTCTTGACCAAGCAAACTGCCTGCATTAGAGAGTTGTCTGTGTTTCATTCAGCTAATGAGGTGGACCATTTACTCAAACAGTCCCACTTGGATGCATGCCCTAACTACACTGCAATGAGTTACAGGAAGGTTTGTGTCAAGCTAGGTTATTTACTAGAGTAGAAACTTAATGCAGAAATTTAAAGCATTATTGGGGATAATGAGATATTAACAGCTGCAACTTACCAATCTTGTTCTTGATAGGTGCTTCACGACTTCATGTGTTTCACTCAGTTTCCCTGACTCAGAAGACTCTGTGTCCTCTATTTATTGAAAGCACAACATTCAGTCAGAACAAACAGTTTATGGCTAATAAGTTCTCCGTTAGAATAAAAAATAAATAAGGTATCGGTATATTAAGTCGCACAGTATATTAAGTCGTACAGTCAAAGAAAAGGTCGCTCCCAGCCCTGCATAAAGGCAAACAACGTTGTTTTTGGTCATCAACAGGGTGTACACATTGGGCTATTCCACTTAATATCCGCACCCCCCCGGTTGAGGAACAGTGGAATTCTTCAGGGGTAAGGGATAAAAGTAGTGGAATTCTTCAGGGGTAAAGGCCAGAAGTTGGGGAATTCTTTAGGGGTAAAACCCATATTATAAGTGGAATTCTTCAGGGGTAAACAAAGATTTCATGGAATTCTTCAGGGGTAAATGTTTTTTTTGCGAAATTCTTCAGGGGTAAACCCATTTCTTAAGGAAGTCTTCAGGGGGTAACACTTTTTAATGGAATTCTTTAGGGGTAAGAGGGAAAGGTCAGTCCTCAACCGGGGGGGTGCGGATATTAAATGGAATAGCCCATTGGGAGGATCCTGTCGAAGAACTTCTTTTTTATTTCCTGTAAAAGAAAAAGAAAACTTTTCTCTTACCAGCTGGGGACGATGGCGCACGAAATAGACGTTAAAATTTCCGTACGTGCGGAAGAAAAAAATCGCTAAAAAAATCTAGCAAACTCCGATCGCTTCGGAAAATCAATTCTTCGTAAACTTATCGCCAACTTGTATCCCAAAATTCAAATCGGCTAGATTCACCCAGTTTCCGCTGGACCACAGTAGTGTTTAGCAGGCATCCCGGACTGATATATAATGGTAATAGGACTGAGTGGAGTCCAATTCGGTCTGTAATCATACGAGTGATTAACAAAATCGGACGACCGCGTAGCGGGAATCCGATTTGTCTAATCACGAGTATGATTACAGACCAAATTGGATGACACGAAGTCCTGTTACCAATTAATCATATCTATAACAAAATTCGAGAAAGAAAAAGGAGGAAACGTACCGGAGAAGGAATAGACAACAGTTTTATTTGCGAAATACGTTTAAAAAAAAAGCTTATTCAAGTGTAACTGATCCATTAGCGCGCGCGCTCTGACGCGTACTGTCCAATTACTTAGGCATGACGCGTACACTGTCCAATTACACTGTCCAACTGTCCTATTAATGCTCAAATCATGGCTGGTGATAGCCAATCAGATTCGAGAATTTTGTTATAGTTATGATTATATGTCGTACAGCCATATGAAGTCTTGTAATTTCCTCTGAATCCTACGGAAATCCACGCGCACTCGCTTAAGACAAGCCGGTCTCCCTCTTCTGCTTGAAAAAACATTTTAGTTGGTTTCAGTCAAGAAGACATGAATTCGTGTTTGTTTAGAAAGGCAGGTTAGGCTTCAAAACTCCGTAGAAAGCGAGCGAGGTTCCTGTAAACTAAATCTGTACGACTTTGCATCAGGCAGGTTAGCCACTCTTTTTGAAAGTTTTTGTGCCATTTATAGCTTCCCCCAAAATATTTGATTATTAGAATTATTTCAAAAAAGGTTAAAGTTTTATTTGGAAAAATCACTTAGCATTTATTCTTTACTGAGCGTACGACGTTGAAGCGTGAACTTAAAGTGTACGACTTTATACCAATACCTTAAATAAAATTAAAAACAAATAAATAAATAACGCTTTGAAGCTCTTTCATACAGTAACTGAAGGGACAGAGGCGATAGTCTGTAGTAAAAAGGTGTTCAAATTGTAGTAGTATTTGTCTTTGTGTCAGCAATCATGTATAGAGCTTGATTCAGAAAATGTGTAAGTACGCATATTTAATGCACTTGCATGTGGCTGGAAGAAAATTTTATGCACCATTCAGCAGGGTGGCAAAACGAGTTTAATTGTGTTGAGACGAGATGTTGATTTTCTTTAGCCACCTTGCTCGACATCATACAACAAACCAGTCTATGGCACTTTCATAGACACTGGATTCGTCACTAGCAACTTATAATGAAGGCATTTAGCTAGTTTCAAGCGTTATACACTTTAGCACCAGTTTTTCGCTTCATTAAGAGAACTTTAAAATCGGTTGACGTCTCACCTTGTTCTTGAAAGTTTTTAGCTTTTGCCTTTTTCTTCCTCTTGATGGGAGGCATTTCCACATATTCTGAAGGTTTGAAACCACTATCAAGCGACAAATAACTGAAGATTTAACCCATTTTGACGACAAATGTTTAGCTCAGACGTAAACAACGCGAAAACCAAACTCGAAAAACGCGCCTGACGAACAAAGATGCGTGGGTCCTACTGCGCAACTAGAGTCCAGTCTCTGTCGACCATCCACAGAGCAGGATGTTGGAAATGTTGTCGAAACACTTTGCTGGGCTTTCCAGCCCAAAAATACATCAATTTACCCAATTTATTTCTAGTGAAACCATTTTATTGATCGTTGCAGTAATTTTAGAGGTTTCTTCGTCTTCGTGCTTGTCCACGGCGACTTCTATTTGCGGGTGCGTGCTGTTCGGGAAAGTCATCGAGAGGAAGCGGATTCTTGAAGGTGGTAACCGGGGATGGTGTGTTTTGCCAATATTGATGCAGATAACGGCTATCGTATGTTCATTGTTTCTATTAAGGTTCATAAGGAGAGGAAAAATTGGGTAAGTGGCATTTAATTTCTGCATAGCCCCATATATTAATTATGCTCAAGTTTCTGTTTCATCATTGCTCATTGTTTTATATGAGCATGCAGCCAGACATAAACATGATAAGTACTGTAGCATCCCTCCTCCCTTTATGTACCTGATCCGGTTTGCCTATAGAGAGAAGTAACCAGCTGGAAAATGGGAATTCCAAAGTTTTTGCACAACCTTAAAATTTTTGGTCTCCGTATTTTCTCAAGTAAACGGCAGGCCCCAAATAAACGCAGGGGAGAAAAGAGGGAATTGTAAATAAGCCCCTCTGCTCTCTATCCATAATTGCTGTTTGCTTAGGTGGAACAGTATGAGAGTCGTTGAATTTAAGGAGCTGTACGAAAATCTTGGCAAGCACAGCCATGATAAAGAGATTGGCATTAAGGATGGTGCCTTCTAGTGCAGATCAATACAGTTATTTTTGCACAGTTTATGACTATGCAGGAAAAGCAGATCTTAGCAAGGGCTATTGGAATCCAGATATAAAGTTGTGGGTAACCAAGTAATTTTCAGAGACCATATCCCTAAACAGCTTAAAATAAATAATAATGTATGGCATCTTCTTTCCAAATTTATGCCCAGTTATCTCTGAAGGCCTTTCTATAATTAGGTGTTGTCCTTTAGAAACCCAAATTTCTTGGACGGCTCCAAGATGCACAGAACGTATGTGTAGTAACAAAAGGAGGCAACGTCCTTAAGGGAGGGTACATGTAGAGGTTAGAAAATTCCGGTTATATTATACCTGCCTATTTTCCCGAGTTAAATGCGTAATATTTTTAATATTTTGTTCTTTATACTATTTCCAACTATGTTCTGATGGTTTCCAGGCACAACTGAAGATGTCCAAAACAGGACTCAAAAACAACTTGTAGCATCACTGTTAGGACTATATTAATTTTAGTCGAAACTGACGTGTTGTGTGTGAGAAATTGGCCAGTACAATGGAGGTGTATTTCCAGGTGTTAGGCTTTTGCATAATGTGTGAGAGTCTGCAGGTTGTTATACACATGTCACTGTAGTGTGTTTGATAGGGTAGGAGAAAGGGGTTGCAGAAGAATGGGGATGTGGGTATTGGAGTATTGACGAAGGGAAGTCTTGCACTTGGAATTTTGCCCAAAACTGTACTTGTTCTTCTTCCCCTTTCAAGCTAAAATCACATTAAATGTGATTTCAGAGTAGTAGGCAATACATGTCCAATTTCAGACCACAATGGTCATGATGAAATGATAATTTACAGTTTACTTTTTCAGTCAGCTCATATAGGGCCACACTGAGAGTGGCACTTCTATTGTGTACTGTATGTGCTGCTGTGAAGGGTATGGTCTTCAAACAATTTAATCTGGGAAAGGGTATGGAAACCAGAGTGCTCTGGTTTAGAATAGGGTATTATTGTCAAGAAAATTAGTCTAGAATTGACACTTAATGATTTTGGGATATAGGAATAGGTTTTGAATATTTGGTTGTCTAGACTAGAATAGAATTGCAAAATGCAGCTGATATAAGGAAAGGGTTTCAAATCCTAAGGGTTGCACCCCATGTACAAGCCTGCAAATAAGTTTTTTCCCTGATCAGGGTGTTTGTCAGTCCAGGTTTAATGTTCACTGTACAAGAGGCCAGTCTGGTCAGACACATTTGCATTTTTTACTAGACCATCAGCAAAGTTTATGATTTTCTGTTTCAAATTAAATGTCATTAATTAGCAGATTCCACAGGTCATTTTGTCAGGCTAAACTGAGCTTTCACCAGTCAAAATCCAAAATTTACTGGCCTTTAATTTTTGTCAGATGACAGGCTGTTATGTGCAGGCTTGGATGTGGGTTTGAGTCCTTAGTGACTGACCACAACTTCTAGCAGAAAACCTTGTGTAAATCCCTTGTAAGTTTGTGTTGTGCTTGTTGATGTCTGACAGTCTTGTTTATTATTTTTAGATCTCGTAGCAACTACTACAAAGCTCTTGGCCTTGTAACAGTTTCTGCACTCCTCACATTTCTTGCCTCAGTGATAATTTCCCAAGGATTCCAAAAATGGTGTGACTCGTTTGTCATCAACAAGTATGTATTTAAGCGGCCACGCTCTAATGTGTGGACATGCAAGAAACGAATGATAATAAATAAAAAAAAAAGAAACTCCCTACATTGTTAAGTTGACCTCCACAATTAGTGTGAAGTGTTTCACCCCTTTGAAATTTTTCTGATGGTTTCTGGCCATTTTAATTAATTACTTAATATACCGTAAACTAATAAATGTAAAGAAGCTCCTCGCAGTTATTAACGCAACTTATGCAGTTGCGAAAAGAAAGCCTGAAAAAATCAGGCTTTCTTCATTCCGCAGTTCAAATATATGAATTTCATATATTCATAATTTCATACCGTAAACTGCTGCTTATAAGCCCTGGGCTTATACAACTTCGTAAGGGGTTTTGGGTGGGCTTACAAATGGAGGGGCTTATATCTGGGGGGGCTTATAAGCGGAATAAAAAAAACATTTTGAAAAGAGCCACAGCAGTGTTGATCGAAATACTTCTTTAATGTATCAGTTTTTAATTAATCTGTGAAACATCATAATAAATCGAATTCATTTCAGTTTTAACAACAAAATTAAAACTGTAGCAACAGAAGCTCAGAGTTCATCTTCACAGTGTTCTGTGAGAGTGCTTAATATTAAGGAAACAAGGAAAACTAGAGGGGAGGGAAGGGCGCTTATATCCGGGGGGGGGGGGGGGCTTATAACTGGATGTATTTCTTTGTTTACAGGTAGATGGGCCTACAACCTGGGGGGTTTGTAGGGGGGGCGCTTAAAAGCGGCAGTTTATGGTATAGATCTAGCCAAGCCTAAAAGCAGAGCCCCCCTTTTGTTTTTTTTTGTTTGTTTTTTTTTTTTTTTGCTGGCACTTATTAATTTGTGAAAATACTCTCATTCAAGTCGTTAAATTAAAAAAAAGAAGAAAAAAGAAAAAAATTCATGTCCTCGCTGAGAGCTGCACTCGGCTCGGCGGCGTCATAAGCGGGCAATTAGTCCACTAGGCCATGAGCGTTTATTGTTATTGTCGGATGAAATGCTGGTGTTTTTCCTGGCAAAATGTGTTCAGACTGGCGCAAAAACCATGGTTGTGGACAGAAAAAAACCAGAAAGCACTAGCTCTGCTATATTTGGTGTTGAAACCGCTGCGAAATGCTGCGAACTCAAGCGGTTTGCCAACTGAGTTCGTAACAGAACGGCAAGGCAAATTTGAACTTTCGCCTAATTTTTTTCGCCTAAATTGAACTTTTCGCCTTCCACCAAAAAGACAACTGAGTATTCTTTTGAACTTTTTTTCCCATTAACAAATTTGTTTTGGACTTTTGTTGTCTTTGCTTGTTTTGCTACAACATGGGTCACCATGCAATTTTGCGCCAAAAACACGGGATTCAGCACAGGGTTATATCCAGTGATGCCACTTCATGTTGGTGACCCTGTGGTGCAGACAGATGGTCACGTGACTATTACGTCACTACCAAAATTTCTTGCTTGATAGGTTACCAAATTTGCTTAGCAATGGTGCTCCACTGACGCGCTAGCACGTGGGCTCCACTATCAAGGCTTAAAGTGATTGGCATAAAGTTAGAAGTGTGTCAAGATAGTTTTGTTATTAAATCTGAAGCATCTTTGTCAGTTTTTTTTAGTGCAAAGAGAACAAGAGGAAAAGGCCCTGTTCTTTTCTTGTTTAAAGTTCCGCTCCCTTCCTATTCCTTTTAATGTGGGATTTTTGTCAAATTTTTGGCCCTGTCAACTTAAATGCATTTTCAAAAGTCTTGATTTCTAGATGCCTAAAATGTGGCAAAACATACATGTATATGTCATATGTCCAGGCTGGTGTTTCTAAATGTACAATGTATACAGCTATAATTTCAATTAATGTTGTCGAATTTTAAAGCATCAAGCTTACTTGAAAAGAGCGAAAGGTAGTATGGCTAGCTGTAAATCATTTGTGATTTAGCAGCTGTAATTTCATGATTGTCAACTGCCATAGGATGGGTGAAAGTACCATAAATACTTTTCTGTGTGATTTATGTTCTGTACGGGTGAGCCATAGCTAAGTTTGGTAAATTTATTAGTAAATAACCCATACCACTTTGTGGTCTCATTGTGTAACCTTTCCAACAACATTAATTGAAATAGATATACCGTTGTATATTGTTTTCACTTGTTTACACTAATGCACATGGGAAATTTTCATTTGAAATAGTCATCTTTTTATGCATTTTCACCTATTGTAGCCCTGACATAATGCATATTCCCCTTACTGTTTTCCATACATTTCTTATTGAACTAGTAAGGAGAATTTGTCTAAATATCGAGACATCTTATCCTTGGTGATCACTTTCTTTGTTCTCATCACATGAATGTTTGAACAAGTTGTGATAATGTAAAGAGAAATTTGATTTTTGTCACTGGTAGGGCTTAAAGGGTTAAAAAATGCTGTCAGCATTTTCTTAGGTCTCTGTTTTCACCTGTACACTTAAAAGAGTTTTCAAAATGATGTGCTCCCACCCATCCATGCTGAAAATAATGCATTTTGAAGTCTCCACTTTGGAAATGATCTGTTTTCATCAGCCTGTTGGTTGAAGTGTTGGTTGAAGTCATCTGTTGGTTGAAGTCATCACATTCATGTGATGAGAATAAAGAAAGTGATCACCAAGGATAAGATGTCTTGATATTTAGACAAATTCTCCTTACTAGTTCAATAAGAAATGTATGGAAAACAGTAAGGGGAATATGCATTATGTCAGGGCTACAATAGGTGAAAATGCATAAAAAGATGACTACTCAGCTCGTTTAATTTATTTCTATTCTGGGTAGTTTTTTTGCCTATTTTAGTTAATTTATTTTATGCTGTAATTATTTCTATTTATTTTGGCAAAATAAAATGGTTGTTGTTGTTGTTGTTGATAGAACACATATCAAAACGTTTTGCCTTTTTGTTTGAAAATGGATTAAAGTAGGTAGGGTTTATATTATCACTTTATTCTGGGCACTTTTGCATGTGGGTGTGTTAAGGTAGATGCCTTCTAAAGGGATGAATATTCTTGCAGATGTGTTCACGATCATATAAGGTCAATGGACTGGAAAAAGTTCACTCCAAAGTACAGCGACTGTGGCCATATTTATCAGATAATGGATTCAGCAAAGGTACATGTAATCCAGTTCTTCTGTCGAAGGCATTATCCTGTGATAAGTTGTCCGAGGAAATTATGAAGTTTGAACATCAAATTTCTGAGGGAACCTATCAGGCATAGAGCCTGAGGTAGAAGGACTCTTATTGTTTTCATTGTACAACGCTAAATTTTGAGCGAAAATTGCCAAAAACAAGCACTATGCTCTGATAGGGGCCCACTGAGGAGAGACACTATTGGGTCGTGTGATCAATTTCGACTAATTTAGTTTTGTACAATATCTAAAGATATGGTCATTTAACCTGAGGAAATGTGGTCTCAAAACATTGTACTTTTTCCATTCTCTTTGATGATTCCAGTAATTAAGCTGGTTTTGCTTCTTTCTTGGATAGATGTGCTCATGGTGTGCCTGTGCTTTGCGGTGTGTTTTGAGTGTGACTCTTATGGTACGATTGATCATGGGACTCCAAGCAAGCTGATGATGGCAATTCCAGCTGCTGTGATGTAACAATCCCTGCCCCACCCAACAGTCATGCTGGGGGGGGGGAGGGGAAGGGGTTGTTGTTATGACACCATCTTGGAAATGATTAGAAGTACGAACACGGCAGCAAATCCACTGTGATCTTCTCTTCATTATCTGACAGTGTATGGAAGAGGAATCAACAGTCCAGGTTCAACCAAACTGAGAAACCATGCAAGTCTTTCTCCATCTGTTAGTGAAATTTCTTAAATCTGTCCTACATGCTCTCACTTGTCGTTATCACCTCAGCCTACCAACATTGCTGTGAACATAATAATATATTATTATTATTACGACTATTTATTATGACATCAATTACAATAAATAATACATGTAATAGAAAGGCTGGACTAGCCCACAAATAGCTATTGCTAATCTGGGCGGGCAGTGTTTAAAAAATACAAAAGAAGTACACATAATAATAATAATAATAATAATAATAATACAACTCTTTATACAGATGGCCTATATCACACAAGGTGGTTTTCAATAGGGCACTGTGAAAATATAACAAGATAAAACGAACTAAAATACTAAAATGCTTATTTAAATATTAGAAAATTAAGAAGGATTAAACACCTAAGTTCTACTTAAAAGTAGAAGAAATAAATAAAATAGAATAAAATATAAAATAAATAGAATACTGTAAATGAGAAATAAATACATTGTACATAAAGATGTGTAGTTGAAATAAATAACCCTCTATAACATTAAACAGTTACTTACCAATAGCTGATATTTATTAAGGTGTAGACCCCAACATAAGCCTCCTCATGTTCTAAAAGCTGCAGCAGTAATGTTTGGTGATGACAATTTTTGAAGGAGGGTTTATTTTTTGTTGGAAGATGTTCCAGGAGTCCATTCCATATCTTACATGCATTACATGAGAAGGAGTGGCTCTGTTGTCTCAGTCTTGAATGTTTTATGTAAAGTTTCCCAGCTGATGCAGATCTAGTACTATAGGAATGAATGGAATCTTTGCAAGTAAAGATCTAACAAGTTTGGAGCTTCCATTCTATTATCATCATTTCCAAACTGTCACCTGACATGACCAAAACAGTTCAACTTCTGTCATCAGTGATACTGTAGTCTCTCATTTTCCTTGATTTTTAATTCCTGCAAAACTGATTCTTTGCTATGCCTTCTTACATGTACTGATCAGAAAAACTGCCATCATTTTGAAATAATCCTCTGAGATCAGAGGCAGAGTGAAATTATAGTTGGGGCAAGGGAAACTTGAAATGGGAGGGGGGGGGGGAACCAAGAAAAAATTGCTTGAGATGCTCAATCTACCTAGTGCCTGGCCTTTAATGAACCCCTGGGCAATAAACCTGTTTTTCGAGTAGCAGTGTAATATTTATTTATTGAAATAGGTTCATTTGAGAGAAGAACTAAGTCAACAGGAGTTATCTAGTTTTATTTGAAGTTATTTAATGTGTTTGATAACTTCAAATAAAACTAGATTATTGTCAGAAGCATTTACTGTATAGCTGGTCAAGGTGATGGTAATTTCAAGAAGATTTATACATGTATCGTGCATTTTTATTAATGTGTTCAAATGTGCCTCACAACAACTAAGGGATGAGACTGGACATCAGCATGTGATCATCACAAGTTATTCAACAACATTATTGTTGTACATCGTGCATTCTAGCAATCATATTAGTTTTCCTAACGAAGCCAAAAAATGCAGCAAACTACCATTAGTACCTGTAGTTATTAGTTTTAATTTTTTATTAATTTTATTACTGCAATGCGTGGTATATGATTGGAATTTTACATGTACAGATTGTCAACTGATAAATTAATATGTTCATAATTTAGAGCTTTATAATTTATGAAACTTACATGTAGACTTAAATAAGTATTTTTAATTCTGTAGGTAGGAGTACTGTAAACAATGCAAAATTATAATGATATATTTGTAATATTATTGTGATTGTCAACTCTTATTATCCCACAATATAAATCTATAATAAACATCATCAAGTGCAATGTGGAATATTAAAAGTTTCATTTACTGTGCTAAAGTTGGGTTTAGTATTTGCCAATTGGATATTTTTCTATGATATTTAATGACATTGGCCTGACATTTCACATGCTTCATGCATACAGTTCACAAAGCAGAAATTGGTTAAAGTTGGCAAAGAATAACCTGTAATTGGTTGTTCTTTTTTGCTATTCTTTTACATGAGTGTCGCCGTCTTTCATGTGTGATTAAAAAACCCATAAAAACAAAATCTTGAATGCCTGATTGCAGGTTAGGCAAAAAAGAGTTAAAGAAACTGGGATTAGCGTGTCGATGTTGAGAAAGTAGAAAACTAAGGCTCACCTGCCCCCCTCCCCCAACTCCCAAGAGTAGAATGGCAGCATCTTGTTTAATATCTAACTGATGTTGCTTAGACAAGTCACTTGGTAAACGTTTCATGGAAACAATGTTTTGACGAGAATGTTTCTTACTAGTTTTAGTTCTCACTGCTTCTTACTGTCATTCTAAACCCTCTCTCTGATCGAGGGAAAGCTGATTACTGCCAACCATGGTTTAAATGGTTATCAATGAAGATTTGTTTCTCCAATTTAAAAGCATCTTCACTGCTAATTTTTTGTGACAGGTTGAAAGCAGCCATTATTATATAAAAACAAACAAAAAACATTGCAGAGAGAAATAATTTACAGGAATAATATCATCTACATTGTTAATAGCTTTAAAGCTGCATTCATAATAATTGATGCTAATAATGGGTTATATTTTCAACAACTGTATGTGCCCCGTTATGTGAAAAGTTTGGCGAGATCTTGCCTCAGTTGCGGTGTACATGTGGATACTGGTGCATTTTGGGCTGCCGAGATCTTGGTGTGATAGGACATTTGCGGTAGCCAAAAACATGTAGACATCTGCTGCATGATCGTGGCAAGTTTGTTGTGTAAATGGATAACCCCCAATCTGGAGTGAACTGCTGAAAATGGGATACCTGAGGTTACCTAGAAGAAAAGTTATGCACTTCTACTGCATTAGTATTAGTGCTATTGAATTCATCAAATGCAGCCACTGCAGCCTAATCATAGGACATCCAGGGTGTGCTCCGGCCAATCCTCACCATTAAATAAATTAAAATACTTATTGTCTGTAAAGTTTAATTTGAGATCAATATTTACTGAAGGTGTTCAAAGGTATCTTGACCCTCCATCACTCTTGACTTCATAAATGGGGATATCCTGGATAGCCGGTGGATACAAAGCTGGTGGATACATGTAGTGCATTCTTTCTTCAGCAAGATAATACTCAGCAGCCCTAGCATTAAACAGTCCTTGCTTGAAATTTCTACCAGACAGGACAACTATGATGAACCAGATCACTGTACTACAAATTGAGGCAATCTAAGAGAGAAATGTACAAATGGAGAAATATCATTAATCCATCCAATAAAAATGCTAGAAAAGCTTGATGTGATCCCCTAGCCCAGGAAAGGTGGTTGCTTATGAAGGTCTCAAATATACTTGATTTGATTGATTGAAGTGGTTCTTCAAGAGAGGTGATGTGGTTGCTATGCAGGGAGGTGAACTGTAATAATTATGGTGAGCAAAACAATTGGATCTTTCTGATTCTACCAGACAGGACAACTATGATGAACCAGATCACTGTACTAGAAATTGAGGCAATCTAAGAGAGAAATGTACAAATGGAGAAATATCATTAATCCATCCAATAAAAATGCTAGAAAAGCTTGATGTGATCCCCTAGCCCAGGAAAGGTGGTTGCTTATGAAGGTCTCAAATATACTTGATTTGATTGATTGAAGTGGTTCTTCAAGAGAGGTGATGTGGTTGCTATGCAGGGAGGTGAACTGTAATAATTATGGTGAACAAAACAATTGGATCTTTCTGATTGTCCACCCTTGCAAGCTCTTTCTCCATTTTTTTTTTAGGATCAGTTCTCAGTCAAATGCTATGTACAATATCTCATTAGTTATGGGGTGGGGGGACAGGCGGGGGGGGGGGAAGACCGGGAGAAAAGGGAGTGGGAGGTGTATGGGAGGCGGGAGAAGAGGGGGCAGGAAGCGGGATTCTCAAGGTGGCGGGAAGTGGGAGAAAAAAGGAAAAATTACACAACATTGAGCAATATTTTGCAATCGAAAAAATGCAAAGAGGCGGGAGCCAACAAATACAGGGCGGGAACCGGGATTAAAGGGTACGGGAAGCGGGAGGTTTAACCACCCCTGTCCCCTCCCCCACTATGAGGTGACCCCCAACCTGCTTATCTGAACCTTAACTTAGGTGATGTGGTTGCTTACAAGAGATCAGTGATGGATCCAGACTATATTTTTAAGGTTTAGCTGAGTCTGGGCTAGAAATGTGGTGGGGAGTGAAAATATTTCAGACTAAAACAAACTTGGTACCTATTAAGGCTTTAATTTCATCAAACAAATAAATAGGAGGACCTTGGCCCCACCCATTTTTCTTCCATTGGAGATACAACTGAGTGTAAACCCAAATTATCACTGAATGGAAAAATGATGTCTGACCAGTGCAACAAAATCATATAATTTTGATATATGGTACCTTCCAGTGGGGGGAGGGGGGGACAGGGGGGTTTAAACCTCCCGCTTCCTGTACCCTTTAATCCCGGTTCCCACCCTGTATTTGTTGGCTCCCGCCTCTTTGCATTTTTTCGATTGCAAAATATTGCACAATGTTGTGTAATTTTTTCCCTTTTTCTCCCGCTTCCCGCCACCTTCGGAATCCCACTTCCTGCCCCCTCTTCTCCCGCCTCCCGTACACCTCCCGCCCCCTTTTCTCCTGGTCTCCTGCCCCCCTGTCCCCACCACCTTCCAAAAAGAGTGGTACTGGTGACGGCAAGGCATGAACAATTAGTGTGGTTGGTATACTTTCTCTCTCAAAGTAAAAAGGAAAAAGAAAGTCAAGTTGACAGATGGGCGTTCTTTAGTTACTAACCTCTGCCATGAAAAGATAAGTGTAGAACTTGCTTCCATCAAGGCCAGCTGGGGTATAAAGGGACCAATCCCACTTTTCTGCTTGTTTACAGCTGACAATATGAAAAAAAATCACACAAAAAATTTCAATAATTCTTTCTAGAAGTGCATGTGATGTTCATTCTTTAATCTTGTACACACCTTTCTGCATTTCCATCATTTTCTATTGAGTTGCACCACTCTGTGAGGCCAATGACAACAAAGATAGTGCATACCAAGCTGTTGATCCAAATTAAAGCTGACATAATACTGGTTGCAAATTGGAAGTACACCACCCTAAGTAATGTTCAAGAAAGTAAATTATTAAAGTTAGGGTTGATTAATGTCTTAAATAATAATATAATTTTCTGTTATCAATACATAATTTAATTTGTCCCAGGGTAAGGGTGATGGGGAGATGGTAGGAAACTTTGATGAATGAAGAGGATCAGGAGGAAGCAGGAACGGAGATCGGTAGGTTTGTTCGTCCCGGACATCATTCGGCAGCAGTTAAATTATCAGGGAGTATAACATTAATTATCACATAGTCTGGTCAAGTTTGGGACCACACACGGGTTAAGTTGCTTGACAAAATATTATAAGTCGGTCCTGATTATTCCCTTAGGAACTAGATTTTTACTCGTGTCCTGCGACGATCCATATATTATAACGTGATGTAAGTTTAAATATTAATAAATGAAGAACAGAATTTTTAGGCAGGTGTTAATTTTTGGATAAAACCAGATTTTAGATCTGCAACAAAATTAATTAAGCTTAATACGTTTTACCTCAAGCCATCAGTGTTCACAATGCAGCAAGATTTGAGAAATCCGAGCAGAGCTGCTAAGACAGTATTTACCAAAGAGGAGTAAAACACGAAAATGCAGAAAGCCTGACTTCCCGTGACAACCGTGTTCGTTAGGACATTGAGTTCACCGAAAAGCAAACAGTGACCGTTTACGTTAGATTCGTTGAGTTTAAAAGGAACTAAAATGCAGCATCCTGCGGCTAGCGCTACAACGTATAGGAAATTTTCATAAACTTGACCTCTGTCCATCTCTGTTTGGAGAAATATTGAAAATCTGCCTCTTATCTGGGAGAATTCTGTTTATCGTGGGTATATTGGTATGCAAACTATGTCTGGAATGCATCTTCGGTATCTCTTCGGAGTCTTTCGGTACAAAATCGGTGTGCGATTTGGTGGAGTAGTCACCACCCTCTATCGGTCGGCCAGCTGCGGTAAAACGGAGCCAAAATGGCGGCTGTAGTGGATGGGGTTGTTAGTGAAGCAGAATCTAGCGAATATCTGACCCATCCTGAAGGTAATAACCTTGCTACTTCCGTATTCGAAATTTTAGTTTCCTGTTAATACTTTTCAGTTAATTGAATGCACACAAATATTCATGGGCGATGGTTTAGTGCAAAATCATACATGTTGATTTTCGCCACGAGTTTGACCTGTCGAACTAGCTTTTCGTCTAATTGTTTCTGAATTGCAACGAAATTCAGGAGTTAAAGAAGATAACAGCAATACCAAGACAGATGATGTCGACGCAGAAATGCCTGAAACGAAGGAAAATGGAACGGCTGCTGTTGTTGAAGACGAGGTTGTCAACGAGCAGGAACTGAAGTACTGGAAAGCTGTCAAGGAAAATCCATCGGATTTCACTAGCTGGACCTATCTTTTGCAGTTTGTTGAACAAGAGGTGTGTCAGCGTTTACCTATTTGGTTTTCATTTTAAATCTTACCCTTAGTTAATTTACTATAATGTATTTTGCCTAATTTTATTTTTGGAGCACGTTTTCGAATTCTGACAAATAATTCTCTTTGTTTCTAAAGGATAATTTTAGCCCTTTACTTGGATAAAACCATGCAAGCCAGCGTTTGTAGAAACCACTGTTGGAGGTTATTTCTTGTTGTTTTTTCAGCCTGCAGTTTGCTTTAGTCGCATGGTAAGAAGTGATTTTTGCTAACTTAGCCTTTGTTGTACTGTTTTCTCTATTTAATTAGAACAAGCTTTCTTCAGCAAGGCAAGCTTTTGAAGCTTTCTTCAAACGTTATCCTTATTGCTATGGCTACTGGAAGAAGTTTGCAGACATGGAGAGAAAGAATGGCAATGTTGACAGAGCTAAAGAGGTATGAAGGCTAAGCATGCAGGTTCACATACCCTTAGGGTAACGCAAGGATTATCCGTTTCTTCTTCACTCACTAATGGGACATTGAGGGGTAAACCTTGAATGGTCTTACATCCCAGGCAGGGAAGGTAGTAATACTCTTGGTCAAGTTATCATTTATTTAATATGCATTCAACTACTTTCATACTATTTCTCACAAAAAAGAGCTTTCATGAATAGAGCTTGAATCAGAAATTGTAGGCATACTAATTGCTTGGGGCTGTACTAAAACTTACTCTTCCATGCTCCTAGTTGCTTCTTGTGAGATGCAAACCGGAGGTAATTGTTGGTAGCTTTGAGTGCAGAATGCTGGGCTTTAAAAGAAAACATTGCTTCACATTTTCTCTACTCCTGTATACAAATGAGTTATCATGAAGCTGGAGTAACTGGTGATAGACTAGCATCCAGCTTAGGGGGAGGGGTGATGGTAGTTGCTTTTTGCTTAGGCTCGTTTACGTTGTGCTAAAAAAGGTTGGCAATTCTGTCTGACGATTTTGTCCACTAAGTGGCCTATCCTGCTTGAAAGTTTGCTAAAACTTGCTTGGAAAAAAATTTCCTGAGTCAAAAATGGTAAACAACAGTCTCACATTTGTCCATTCGGTATCCAATACAGTACTGGGCAAAAGTAAGTTGACCGTCTCGACTCAAACTCAATCCTTGATCTTCGATGTTTTCGCAAATCAAGTTTTGAGGCTCGAGTATTGAGATTTAGTTTCGAGTTTGGAGACACTCCAAGAATTTTTTGAGACTTGAATAGGGAACAATAACAACAAGTGCAGTCTCATTTACTTGTGCATGTAATAATTTCATGAGAGATCAAGGTTAAAAAAACTGCTCCCACGAAGGCAGCCATCCGCGGCCATTCATTGAAAGACACAGTTATGATGAAATGGAGTCTATTCAGCCTTTTCTCGGATTAGTCTTGTGAAAATTAATTGAGCGATAAGCTCTCTGTTTCTTGTCTCGAAACTCGAAGCTCTCGACTGGAAACTTGACCCTCAAAGTTTTCGAGTTTCAAGGATCGAGGATCGAGTTGAGTCATTCAAGTTTCGAGGGACTGTCAACTTACTTTTGCATGGTAAAAATCACAGCAGTCTACCATTGGGTGGTAATCATAAGGCGTGGTGGTATTTATCAGTGGAGTTAAACATAAGACAATGAGAATGATTACTTTTGGCTGGCTAGCTTACCAGCAGGCATAGTTAGGTTTGTGCAGGGGCAACTTGCAGTGACTTTGTTACCCCTGCATCCTGCGTCTCTGATACATAGAAATCCAAAAAAATGCAAAATAATTTGTGTCCTTCAGGACACACAAATGCAAGTGTGCCACGATCATATGTTCCATTTATGTAATTTAGGATCTATAACACAACTTATTTCAAAAGAAAATATCAGTTGGCTCTAAGATATATCAAGAAGTAACTTCTGAGGGAAAAAATACAAGCATTTCCTTGCATTATTAATATCTTTGATCTATTCCAATTGCCGCCATGTTTGTTTGTGATCAATTGCAAGTGGTTACGTATTTTGATGTCGAGAGGACCCTGGGAATTAGGTCGTACCAAATAGGAAATAAAACACACTTCATACAAAGCTCGCTGAAGCCCACCATTTATGAGAGATGGGACTCATTGGTTTTGGTCTGTTACTCATTATGTTTGATGGGGTGAGTCCCAGGGACTCACTAATGGCAAAATGTAACAAAATCACTGCACTTGGCAGTGTATTGGACATGCATGCATGTAATTTTCCATTTGTCTTCACTCAATAAATGAAAAGAAGATGCCCAGTTCTGTGGAATTTAGTTGCAAAAGGCCTTTCTGCTCCTGAAGTCCCTACAATGCTTGAAATTCTGCCGGCAGAATATAAACGAGTCTGTTTGTGCTGCATAAGCTGGGTTTGACGTGCTATTCACAGCCATGTTTTATTTTTGTACCTTCAGGTGTTTGAGAATGCCATTGCTGCCATTCCTCTTAGCGTGGATTTGTGGGTACATTATCTCAACTTTGCTTCTCAGACTACCAAGGGTCAGCTCGATGGCCCACAGCTCATGCGAAGGTAACTTTGTTCTGCACAATTTGCTGTGCTAAGTACTGACATTGACTATCTGCTCTTCAGGAAACCACTCATCACTCCAAGGCTTGTCAAGGAAATAAAAATGGTTTCATTCACCTAGAGCTGGGCGCACACCAGTGGATTACTCACCGTTGATGAGTGTGTTTTTTTCAAACTTTGAGAGTTTGTTTTTGAATTTCTGAATTTCATTTCTTTGGCAGTTAATCTAACCCCCATAATTTGTTGTGCCATATGTTTCTTGTTAGTAGTTAGGTTGGTAGTGGGCATCGCATCCCATGCTGGCCTCCTTCAGGTCATTTGGTATGGGGTACTTTACTGATGGAAAAGGTATTGCTTCAGTCCATTCAGTCCTGTTTTACATTTTTGAATCGAAAACTCAGCTGTCTCCATTCCCCAGTTATGTTACTGTCTAAGTTTGTTCCTCTGGTTCTTTTTTTATTTGTAGTTTATTTGAGCGAGCAGTGTCTTCTGCCGGTGAGGAGTTCAGGGCAGACAAACTGTGGGATGCATATATAGAGTGGGAAAAAAGCCAAGGCCAGTTGCAGAGAGTGACAGCTCTGTATGACAGAGTCTTCAAGGTCCCTACACAGAATTACAGTCAGCATTTTGAAAAGTAAGCTCATTTCTTTGAAACCCAGCAAGGTTGGGGTTCTTATTCAACATCCCCATTACTAATTGAACATAACCATTTTTTAAAAATCCCATTTGGACTGTAATAATTATGGTTTCAGGTTTAAGCAGCACATAAACTCGAACCCCATAGCTGCGGTACTGTGCACTGAAGAACTCCTTAAGCTCAGGGCAGAAGTAGCAGCTGCTCCACCTGGTGTAACTTCTGCAGAAGCCGAACCGCTCATCAGTGTGGCTTCTACATCAACACAACCGCCAGGTACTGATAGGGTGCAACAGCATTTTGTTAGAACAGTGAAACCTTGATTTAACAAATCTCTATATAACGAAGTCCTTGGTATAACGAACAGTATTTTTCATTCCAGTAATAGTGTAATGCATGGAAAAGAACCTTGATACAATGAACCCTCTATATTACAAACCGATTTTCCCAGTCCCTTGGCACCTTGTTAAATGAAGGTTCCACTGTACTTTCATTTAAACCATAATGTAGTTTAATTTCTCGAGATCTACCTTGCTTTGTCACGGTTTGTCCAGGTTATACATGAACATCTGCTATCGTAGCCAGTCCCTAGATTGAATACCACTCCCGTGGCTGGAAAATCATCGCAACCAAGGATAGAATGTCAATGGATTCTTACTTGCTGGCAGTCAAAACAGCAGGGTAGAAAGGAGGCCAACAATCTTCAGATCCTGTGTCTGTTGTACTCGAAATTCAGGAAGTTAAGAACTTGATGCGGCAACTCTACTAGTAAATATGTCTGTTTAGTGACTGTTTGCTCAGTCCCTGTTGCCAATAGCAACTGTACTGGTCTGTTTTGTTTTTTTGGTCTCTGCTCTAACAGTGAGCAGAGGCTTAACAGATCTACTTCCATTTAATTCACATTCAAACCTTTTTTCAATAACATTTCAAAAAGTTGCATTCAAACTTAACACATTAATGGGGTTCAGGGACTGTTTTTCATTAAGTGGCCATTGTCTAAGACTGACAAGCCTTGTACTTTTTTATGACAACAGTTAAGTATTTTGTGCAGTACAAGCAATAAATTATTGTCAACTCTTGCAAATTCACAAGGTAACACACTGAACTTGCTAACACTGACAGGCAACCTTTGACAAAACAAGCTGTAGCTGTAAGCTCTACTGTTGCTCTTTACAAGCTAAAAAAAACACTGCATGGAGCAACACTTCCTTTGACATTACAAGTTTTAGCTTTTTTGTGACTCATTTAATCTGCATGAAACTGTTTGGGAAGACACTACACATTGCCTGTTTTGTATTTACTTTTACAAAGCATAGGTGAATGAAAGTGCCATCAGGTACATGTACAATAGTGAGTCGTCAGCTAGGTAAGCCAGCAAGCTCACGTGGAAGAACTTCTGATGAGCTTGTTTATGGTTCATTGCTGCTCAGACGCCATCAAATGAATTTCCACTCAGAAGGTGCCGAGACACGATAAAGGCTGTAGCTATATTGTCATTGTTTATTCGTGTGTGTTGTAGGTGTTGAGGGAGATGGAGAAGCAGATGAAGTTGCTCCTGGTACGGAGACGGCTCCTGGAGTTGAAAGTTCAGTCACTTCCCAGGTAGAAAGTTTACAACTAATGTAATGCGTGCATAACCAGCTTAAAAAGATGCCAGGTTGGATTGGTTTTTAGCAGCCCTGATTTAGGCATTTATTGGGCTCACATTGAATTTGTCATCCTAAGTAATTTGACAGTAGGTGTCATGAGGTGTCATTGCTGCCTTATACTTCTATCATATTGCCTGTTACATGTACTGCAAATCATTTTGACAAGGTTGCTGTTAGCATTAGGTGCCTCTACATGCCACTCTTGTGAGCCCTGCCCTTGTTGAAAATGCAGTGATTATTATCTTATTGAGAGAAGTTTCTCTAGGGAACAGAGTTGTTTTTACAATTAAAATGGAGAGGTCCTTTATAGTGTTTAAATTAAGAAGATACGTGAATGATTTTTCTCTCACAAGGATGATGCTGAGACAATTGCCATACGAGAGAAAGTCATTGCAGCTAGGCAAAAAGTGTATAGTGCATTGGAAGAAGAGGTACAAAAACGGTGGCCATTTGAAGAGGCTATAAAAAGACCATACTTTCACGTCAAGCCACTGGAGCGAGTTCAGCTCAAGAACTGGCGGGAATACCTAGACTTCGAAATCAGCAACGGAAATCATGAAAAGGTTGTCATTCTCTTTGAACGTTGTGTGATTGCGTGTGCACTGTATGAGGACTTTTGGCAAAGATTTGCTTCCTACATGGAAGGGCACAGCATTGAAAAATGCCGTTATGTTTATGAGAGAGCCTGCACAATACATCTGCCAAGAAAGCCATCCATTCACCTAGCTTGGGCTGCATTTGAAGAACAGCAAGGTGGGTGGTCTTGTTAACCTCATTTTGTACTTATTAACCCTTTAACTCATTAACGGCCGCGTGTTTTTGGATCGATTCGCTAAATTAGCAGTTGGTAATAAACAACCCCATGTGCAGTACGAAATGACAATTTATAGGCTCGAAAACACAACACTCACTTGATCTAGAATAGTTAGAATTTCTAACTTTCGAATAAAATACACCAGTTGTCAATTAAGAATTAGCCAAAAATACAATCTTGAAGTCAAAATTTTGAAAATTTACGCAAGAGATTCACATGTTGTCTCGCGCGTGAAATCAAACCACAACAGAGGATTTGTGTCTGTTTAGGTCAGATTACTATTTTTCGAAATTTCATGAACGAAGATTCGCAGAAGAGGAGACAGTAAGCTTTTCTAAATAACACATTTACTAATGCACGCCTTTATTCGTTTCTGAAAACCAAACGCGTTCAATTCTTCCTTCGAAGAAGTTATTTTGAAGAGCATTTACTGATGCGAACTGTGCACGTTTTTCAAAACTTTTACGAAAACTTTAAGAAATACAAAGAATCCTTCAATTAAGAAGTTATTTCGGTAAAAATTTACAATCAAATGTGTAATTTACTCTACCGTAGACTCGTAGAAGTGCTTGAGCCTTTCCCAGAAAGTCCGCAGTTCGAAAAATCTCTTGCGATGGAAGATTGTCCTTCGCTTTGACAAAACGGCTGTTCGTCCTCGAAAGATGTTTTCTTCGCTCTGAAAGCTCTAAATTCCATCGCTTAACTTGTCGAGTGTTCCTTAGAGCTTCTTCTTTCGATTTTTAAGTTTCAAAAGGTAATCCTTCCTTCCGAGAGTGAGATATTGCCATCTTGAAAATTCACGCGTGAAGAGCACGGCAGCCATTTGAGTGAAATGTGATCTTCTTGGAGAGTGACAAGAAGTCTTCCCTTCTAGGACCCCCTCAAGCCTTCAAATATATGCGCAGTTGGTGGATTCTGATTGGTTGAACATTCCCAAAGACAACTAGGACAAAAGGGGACCAAAAAAGCCTTTCTAGGGGAGGCTGGGGCCAAAAGCGAACACGCGCAAAATCAAGGCCGGCTCAGGCCGGCACGGCCGTTAATGAGTTAAACCCCAATACTAATTTTCCTTACGATATCACTACGTGATGAAACATGCAGGTCAAGAAAATAAAAAAAATTACAACCAAAGATAAAATTTCTTGATGTATGATCAAATTCTCTCAACTAATACCATAAGAAATACATTGAGAACAGTGAGGAGAATGTGCATTTTGATATTGGGGCTAAAGGATTATAAGTTCAGGGCTTTTCACAAGAGCTGGTAACTGGCAAAAATCACTATCTCTGTCAAGCCAATTTACCTGAATTTGCTGATGGCTTTCTTTTGGAAACTGATAATTTTAGTAAGCACTTAAGGGAAGAGGTCATAACAAGTGTACTCGATGAAGACCCACCTTGTGTAGGGGTAGGGGGCTATGCAAGATACCACCTGTCTGATTAGCCAAATGGACAAAATTTATTGGCCTCAAAATTTGAGTTGAGACGTTCATATTAGGTGTGCATGAAGCTTGCATTGCTGGAGAAATGGCACAGGGAGGTTTGAATCTTTTTCCTAGTTTCTACTCCTGATAGAGTGTGGGCTATACAAACAAGACACCATCTTCTAAGGTGGGGGAAGGGGGATACGTGAAGAGACCACCTGTGTTTTTGCGGAATGGTGGGTCTGAGTACAATTCTTTTGACCATTTCCCTAACTGCAACAATGTCCTCCCTTGCGGTTTAACCATTTTCTTTTTTTTATGTTGAAAACCTTGTACCCTAGATTGCTGTTGAAGTGCAAGTACAGTAGATTCCTAGGGCAAGTTGTCTAAAACTTTTAAGTCTGGCATAACTTCTAAGGTCAGATGTTTGCTCCAGTCAAAGTCGCCATTTTAATGTCTGACGTTAGCAGTTATGCCTGGCGTTAGGTTTTATGTAACTCACCCCTTCTGTAGCTGTCTCGAACGTGCTAGGGAAACAAGAAGTTGGAAATAGTCAATAGTAATTAACTGTGCAAAATCACCCAGGAGAAACCGGTAATGCGAAGGTGGAAATTTTTGTTTTTCATTTGACATGTGTAGAGGAAGTAGTGTTCTATGCCGTCTGTGTTTTTTAGGAAATGCTGCCAAAGCATCAGAGATCCTGGCCGAGTTAGACAAGGGACTACCAGGCATCATAATGGTAAAGCTAAGAAGAATAAACCTTGAAAGACGAAGGGGAAACTTTGATGCTGTGGCTACTTTGTATGAAGAGGCCATGAATGAGACCAGTGACCAGGAACTCTCCACATTTTTTGCCATTAGATACTCAAGATTTCTGGCCAAGGTATAATACAAGACAGGTTTTGTAGACCAATTCAGTAATGAACCTTCTTTTTTCCCCACGTAATTTATGGTGAGGGCAAAGTTGAGAAGTCATTGGCTTTTCAAGTCAAGGGGAGGGTGCGATGTGGGGCTAGCTGCAATTGGTTGTTTCCAAAGGGTCCATAACTTTGCAAACTCAAACCAAAAACCCTTCGACAAGTTAGTTTAGAGTTTGAATTGCTCATTCCAGAAATAAAACTTTCTATGTCTTTGTTATCCCATATTAAGGACCTTCAGCAGTAAAACCATTTTTTGTTTTGTTTTGTTTGTTCTTTTTTTTGGCTCACTTTGATTTTTTGTCGAATTTATGACCTAACAGGTCATGGGTATTGTGGACAAGGCACGGACAATGTTGAAAGGTGCCCTGGAAAAAGATAAGGTAAATGTAATGACTTGTCTTCACTAGTTAGTGCACTGAAAGAAAATAATGTGGTGTGAAAATCTGATAATAATTATTATAATTTGATATCTAAAACATGTGACCCATAGCTGTATGTAAATCTACATAAACTGGGTTGCATATGCTGATATCATGCTTGGGAAAATGGCAGGATTCTAAAACACAGGGCAGCTACATTTCTAAGGCAGGATAGGTGAAATCAAAACTTCTGGTCTTCAATTTCCAGGCCTGCTATCTGGTTGTCTTTTCATAGTAATGGTGCCCAACTCTCATTTCCAAGCATAAACCGCAAATCATGTTTAAAACTGGAAATCAAGCATCGTAGGGTGTCTTAGAATGGATGTCCAAAGGGCACTGTTGGCTAAATGCGAGTGCCAGAGGTTACCCTCTCCAGCTTTTTTTTTTCTTGTTTTTTTTGTTTACAAGAAATAGAAAACAAAAGGGGTTCTATTACTCCTTAAAATGTGATAGGCAGGCAACCTTAAGCTAGTGACTTTGTCCCTTCTGTGACTCTTCACTCGTTCCCTGTTGCCAACAAAAACAAGCACTGTGCAATTTTGTCATTCCTCATGGTTTAATGCACATGAGGAAATCTGCTATGTGCTACAATTCTGTTAGCTACCTACTTGCTTGTCTGGGATGAGAGAAATGTCCTGCAAAGCTGATACAAGTGAACAGGCCAGTCTGAAGTCTCAATTTAGCACAGATTCAACAAAATGCCGATGAAAGAGCCGTCCTAAAGGAAGTGGGATTGACTGGAATCTCAAAGTACTTAGAGACAAATCCAGAACACTCTTTCTAATGTGAAGAAAGAAGATGTGTTTATTGTACATCCTGATTGATATGAAGAATGATATATATATATACCTGATTGATATAAAAAGGGTAGTGTTTGAGTTCAATATTAACCAGGTTGTCTACATGCACTTCTGGTACCATGCATACCACTGGTTAAATTTAAGCTTGAGCACACCACAGGGAAACGTTACCTAATTTGGAATCAAAGATGGCACGTTTTGTCATCAACCATTTGTATTGAGTCTCATGATGAATGTTTACACCCGCAACTGTCGACCAAAAAGAAGCTTGTTTTTTTGTCGTTTATAGACGCTTTTTCTTCAGATCATTTTATTTAAACAGTGGCTAAGCTCAGTGTCATTCAAACTTCATAAGAAACACAACTTAATAGCAGGGCCAAAAATCACTTAATTGCCTTTTAAACTTCAAAACTTTGGTGACAAAACCTGTGTGATGGCAAATTTGGTCATGTTTTTTTCATGGCTTGGCTTGGAGGCAACAGGTATTAATTTTTCAGGCTTCAATGAAAGGGCTAGTAATTCAGGCTTACAACAAAAAAGACTAGTAACTTGTGGCATACTTGAGCTGTGAATTAATTGTAAATTTCTTGCCTCTTGTTAGGATAACAAGAGATTATACCTACAGTTGTTAGACTTGGAGCTTGGTATATATCCAGTGAGTGAGGAGAAGGTAGAAGAGGTGTTTGACTTAGTCAAGGATAGCGAGCTGGATACTGAAGTCAAACAGTCATTCTCCCAGAGAAGGGTGGAGTTTCTTGAAGATTTTAGTGCCAGCATTGCTAAAATCATGGCAGCCCAGGAGAATCATGCAAGGCTGTACAAAGGAAAATCTACTTTGATCCCTCTGAGTGGCAGAAAAAGATCACAAGAAGGAGAGAGGTATGTCGTGAAATTAATCATGCCTACAGGTTAAATTAATTGAATAAAAAGACAACATGAACAGAGCTTGAAATAATTTCCCGGCTGGCGCCGGTCAAGTTGTCCGGTCAAACTTATTTTTGCTCGGACACAACCCATTTTTGGCCGGACAAATATCCATTACGTCATATCTCTATAAAATCCCCCCTCCCCCCGCATAATGTTTACATATCAAGCAAGTACATTTTCTACGCCTTTATTGTACATGCAGCCTCGAACTCAATGCTGGAACGCACGGTACAGCCGCAAAGTTCGGCAGAATCAATATTACATTTGTGCATACAACTATCGCTTCAGTTCTTTGTCTTCTATACGGTTAAATTTTAATACCTACTTAAGTCGTGAAGTTGATGGAATATGTGAACTTTCTGTTTAAATGGTTTGTTTCCCTTGAAAATCACCTCTCAGGGATGTTTCGTCAATCTCGGAATTTAGACCTAGAGTGATTCACACAAAATGTCGACAAGTCGACAAATAAATGTAAACTTGCTTTCTTTTTATTGGACCGGACCTTTGTACCGACACTGAGAGGCACTGTTAATTCACACCGCTACACACGCTTTCTCCGGAACACCCGCTAATTTGCGGTGACGGCTTGATGAATGACAAAGCGAAAATTTGCAACCACCGGAAATTTTACAACCACTATTATGAATCATTTGTTAAAAGTTTTTGGTCTGGTAGTATCTCGTTCTGTCTTTCTCCTTTTCATTCACGAACGCCAATAATGTTGAAGCTTTAAAAATTTAAAATTTTCTTTACAAGGGTAAACGACCGGACAAATTGTCCGGCCATCCAAGGATTTGACCGGACAAAACCTATTTTTGACCGGACATTGTCCGTTGACCGGCCGTTATTTCAAGCCCTGATGAAGAACATTCTAGGGTAGCAGGGTTAATTTCTAAGGCAATTTTAAAGGTAATGGCTCGTTATAATTTCAAAATATTCTTTGAGCAATTTTCATGGCATGTGATTCAGTCATAATCAGTGATTTAAGAAATTGGTCCAGATGATCTATTTTGAAATTTTAATCAATTCCCATCAGAAGGATGTAGGCAACCTTTTGCTAGTGGATGTGTCTTTTCTGTGACTTTTCACTCGTTCCCTGTTGCCAACAGAAATAGCATTTTGGCAACTTTCCGGTCCCTGTGGTTCATTGCATGGACTTTTTTGTTATCTGCTACAATTCTGAAGACGATTGCGATCACTTTCTTTCAACATAATAGAGAGGTTTTTGATTATGATGGAAAAATAGTTTTGTTTGACTTGTGTACTACATTTACATTGTGTCAACATTTTGCCCTTCAAATTCAATTCAAAGGCATTGTTACTTTCTAAATTTTATTCATTGATTCTGTGTTGTATTATCCCAGAACGATTTTGAAGGTTTTATTTCATTGTTGTGTTACATACTTTTTAGTAAAACCTAAATTCTGAAGTTCAAATCTCAACCAACAGTTTTTATTTCGATGTCATCAACTGTTTTAGTGTGCCAGACAATAGAAAGTTTAGATCACTGGGTTCAGAAGTTCATAGAATCACTGTGTGCAATTATTAAGAGACTTTGGTCCATTTTGTGTGTATTTGGTTTTTAGGGTTCTGATAGATAATTGCGGTTGTTATAATTATTATGATGGATGGCAGTGCAAAACATTATTGTTGGTTGAGTTTTTAACTTGAGAAATTGCACTCCTTTAGTAATCACCTTCAGTTAATTTCCTTTCTTCCTATCACAGCTCAGATATCAAGTCCAAAGTAGCTAAAAGTGAAGAGGTAGTTGCTGATAGCAGCCAGCAAGTTACTAGTGCAGCACTGACAGGTGCTGAGGCCTATAACCATGCCTATTCTTCAGCTGCTGCCTACACTGGGGCTGCTTCAGCCTATAGCTATGCCACACCCCAGAGCCAGTGGGCAGCTTACTCTGCAGCACACCCGGTAAGATCATATTCTGATGGGATTATGTGTACAGTAGAATCTCAGCCACTCAAATTCCTGATAACTCAAAACCTTTGTGTAAATGGTTTGAACCCAGGAGACATAAGTCGGTGTAGTATGATTGTCGGGGTGTTTGTGATAACATTGACTGGCGTTTCGACAGCCTGAGTGGCTGGGTAATTAGGCTACGAGTCTCCATTGTTTAATTTTTGAGAAAGTCTGTTTACAAACTTGTATCTGTGGTGTTGTTAGAATATAGTAAGGGCTGATTTAGACGGTACAATTATTGCTTATGACTGTCCTATGTGACTTTTGTAGTAGGTGCTGCTCGCATCAGACAATGATCGTAAACTCATCATTCTAACATTTTGATTTGGCTAGGACTGTCATAGGGTTTTAAAACATGTTTCAAAATCATTTTGCATTCTTCGTGTTGTGTGCAGCTGTTTTGAAGATGTTGTACAATATATGTGTGATCGAGACAACATGATTCATGTTGCAGACCTGACATGAGCAAGTCGCATACAGCAACCATAAGCAAAAATCGTACTGTCCAAATTGGCCCTAAGTGGCAACCTTGCTAGTGGACATGTCTCTCCAATGACTGCCTGCTCGTTCCCTGTTGCCAATAGCAACTGTACTGCTCTACTTGCATTGATCTCTGTTCTTATGGTGAGCAGAGGCAAAGTAGATGTAGTATCATTGATTTACTGTACTTTAATCACAAGGCCTTATGTCAGTATTGTATTATAGACCACCGGTCATTCATCATGTGAAAAGAAACCTACGTCATCCATACATATTAGAATTCAACAAAATAAGATTGACCCTGGTGTATGTGTACATGTATCTAAAAGGCCTTAGTTTTGTCTCTTTTTGCCTTTGCCATGATCAAGTGATATAGAACAAAAGAATAATACAAAGAAAGGTGCACCAATACACAATAGCTAGCCAACAGTGGCTTCTGTAACGTCAAAAAACACCCTTGCCTCCTAACACTTTTCATCTCCATTTAAAAGGGGAAAAACAACAAAATCAACAACGACTTAACATTGTTGGCATTTTGTTTCAGAATGCCTACAGTTACAGTCAGTGGTATCAACAGTATGGTGCAGCGTATGGGCATGCACACCAAGAGTAATGCAAAGTTCACTCAGCATAGCGCTCATGTGGAGTACTAGTTGGCATGGAGGTGTAAGCACTGTGGTTCATATATGGTGTCATTCCAAATCATGCAGTACTGGGAAACTAGTTGGTGCCTTTACATTGTGTTGCTGGTTCATGTGCCAGAATGTACGACATTTCAACTGAGGATCACTGAAATCATACCAAAGTCTCACTTGTTAGCTTTTGGTAGGTCAAGGTGCGATGTCTGTACCAGGTGTTATTTGTAAATAGACAGTCATGCAGTCACATGACTACAAACCAGTGGCTTTCTTTTATCAAATTGCTGTAGTTGTTTATCTGCAAAGACGTCATTCTTCGAACTTGAGTTGGCTCTTATAAAAGGAAGCTTTCTGTGGCAGCTTTCAAAAGTTGTTAATTCTGGTTAATTATTAACTTAATATCCTCGTACAATTTGTTGGCGACAAAAGCTGTAAGTTGTAACTTGGTAACAGCTCTGTGACAGTGTAAAGTTTTATGTCCCATTGTATCATACATAGTTTTTTAAAATAAAATTTGAATTGATATGATGACTGAGGTCTTTTGTGTGGAATGGATACTCATTTATACAATAGTACAACAGTCTGTTCGCAAAACCTGCATTGCTAATTGTGCCGCTCCTATAAGAGTTGCATGACACCCAGGATAATTAATGTTACCCTGAAATGCATCATTCTGAAGGCAAAGTGACTCTAAATTCTTTTTTGGTAGGGGGGGGGGGCAAACTTGAACTATGGATAAAATATTTTCTGGACAGCTATCTCTTATCCAGGGGGCACTATGTTTATTGTGTATTATTTATTTCATATTATTTTATTTGAACTATTCAGATGAGCAGAACAATATCATTTTTGTTTGTTCTACACGAGGAATCAATTGCACAAACTTCATAGCAACAGCTGTTGAATTTATTATAAAATGTTTGTTTGTAGTGGCTGTTACATCTAAGTGCAATTACGTTTGCTTTATGATACACTTTGTACAAAACTAATAAGCCAAGACCGATATACACTGACAAGAGTAGCCAACACTTCTCAGATTTTTGTCAAACGTTAGTTGTGTTGGTCTGCACTAGTTATATAAACTGTTCACTGGGAACAGTCTTGAATATTTTGTTCTAACCTTAAGATGAAGGCATGCCTTTGTTAACATTCAAACACGTTCTCCAAAGTGTGGGAATACATGAAAGATTGAATGAATCTGGGCAATCAAGAGTGTGTTGGTTAACATATTTTATAGAAAGGACTGACATAGGGACAAAATCACAAAAAATCGACAAAACATTCAATCATTTAAAATGCAACGTCAGCTTTCTTAATGGCTGCTTATTTAACAGACTACTTCATTATGACATATTTACCGCTGTTGGTTTTTATTTAGAGTGATTTTCTATTACACACTGTTTAATGATAAAAGTATTTAATGTGTACCTATAAACCACATCTGGAATTATCTGGCAGCCAAAATTGGCAAGATACAAGTTCAGCTAAAAGAGATTATTTTGATATGTTTTATTGGACTAGGCACCATTATCATGGCAACACAGCTGGTTGTAAACCAGCATTAAATAATGGATTGGTTACATTTTAAGAAAATCCAGTCGTTAGATTTTTTCCATCATTTGTCTCTAGAAAACCCAGAAAAACACTGGCCTATTAAGAATGGTCTCGTGAAATTTTGCCAGAGAGATCTACTGTTATTTTGTGTTTTGCATTTTAACGTTGTCTGAACATGTCCTCTGTCAGATTTCAATTTTTGTTTGCAGGTGAGTTAAGTGTGTTCTGAACATTCTACCAAATTTCATGAAATTCTAACGAGCGGTTCCGTAGAAATCAGTGCATTTCCACTTAATCGTGCAGTCACAATTTTCTGGTTAACTGCGCATGTGCTGCATTTGACAGGATTCTCGATCTTTCTTGATCCATACAAACAAAATTATCCCAGAAAGGCAGGGTGTTTTCCAATAGTATTACTTTTTATACATTGAAAACAAACGTTTTTGACACATAACAAACTGTTTGATTGTTAAGACGGAAAAAACACTTGCACAATCTTCATTGAACAAAATGAAATGATTGATGTACAGGCTCCAATTGTTTGTTTCTCTCAAAGCCTTGTGCGCGCGCTTATTCACGTCAGCAGCACAAATCGTAGAGCGCGCGCAAACTGTGTTCAGACACCTTCAATAAGATCTTTTCTATCCATGAGTGATGTAGTCAAAATTAGTAATTAATATAGTTTTGAAACAAATAAAAAATGATGAGTTCAGTGCCGTGCAACTCCATTCCATCTAGCTAGAACACTGCTTTATTAGGACGTTTTGTGCTGCACACTGTTAACTGAAAAACGTCAGGGTTTTCTAAACAAGTTTTAGAGTACAGTGATGATTCAATTTAGTGCCCTCTTTTCAATGAGCCCCTGGTAATGTTAAGTGCTCCCCTTTGAATGACTGTTTGTTAATACGTGTCTCCTACTTTAATGAATACCCTACAATGAGTGTTTTGTGTTTTGAACACAAAAGGGCTAAGTGAGATAGTGTCTCATCTCCTTGGGGTGGTAAATCAAGTCATCACTGCATATGGCTAAAGATACAGAGTATGTAGCTAATTTCATTGAGTATACAGTTGACAAACTCGGGTGAAGTAATGGCCTTGGCCACCAGTTCTTAATGAAAACCCTGGCTCTGATACGGTCAATCTCAAATCCTACAGTCAGCTTTCTGCCACACCATTCTCAGTGGTTGGCTTCCAGATCATGTGAACATAGTACGCTGGCAGCTCAACCTTTCCAAGGGGTTCGAAGTCAGCAAATACTTCATGCCTTGCCTCCGCACCAAACACACCCTTAAGAAGGTCACTAAAGGTGCTGAGACGTAGTGGGCAGTACGACAGACGGAATTTGCTGCAAGTGAAAGGAAAGAGTGGTGTTGAAGAAATAAGTATTCACTTGATCTAAAATATTTATTGATTACATTTCATTTAAATTCTTTACTACACTGTAAGTTAACCCTTGAGATCAGGAACTGTTATTAACAGTCTCAAGTTTGGCAAAAAACAGGCAGAAGACAGGCAGAAAAACAGGCGGAAGACAGTAAGGAAGTGGGGGGGGGGGGGGGAGGATTGGAAGTGAAGAGTTTTTGGAAGCCCAGTGCTCCTGCCCCCCCAACAATTCTCCCAAGCAAGTGATCCTAACCACACACACAATGTTAGCAGATCTCTTGTCCAAATTGTACATACATTGTATAAACTGCAATCATGCCTTTAATAGTCATAATTAAATGCACGGTCAAGTTCAGAACATTTGATATTTCAAAGAGAGAGAGAAGCGTAATAACAGGAGTTATTTTCCATTTATTTTTCTCTGGGACTTCAGCTTCAGCTCCTGTCCTGGTTATTAAAATAACCAGGTGTTCATAGTAACAAGACACCCTCAGGGCAGGAGATAATTGTATAATGCTACATTATTTTATAGCATGGGAAAATGGGAAGGGCAATAAATAAAATACCTGATTTCCCCTTCAGTTGACTTCCTCTTCTTTGCTGCTGGTTCTTCTCCCTCTTCCAAAAAATCATCTGACGCCTTGGAAGGGTCCACTGTATAGTCCAGTGTGATCATGGATTCCCTGCCATCCACATACAGAACTGAAGTTTTGATGCTCTCAATACAGTCACTCTGTTGGACAAAAGAAGAAACATCTACTTTCCCTTACAATAGCACTACTTAATCAATCTTACAGGTCGTGAGAATAAAGACAGTGATTATCAAAAGATTTACATTGATCTCGATTTTAATCAAACTCTCCCAAGTAGCATCATAAGAAATATATGAAGAACAGAGTGAGGAAGACGTGTTGATATTGGGGCTAAAATTGTGAACCTGAGATTTTCTTACTAGATAGACAAGTTCTTCAAGTCCAGGATTTTAATTAAAAGTGTCATTTTAAACCTTGATAAATGAGCTTGAACTTAGGACAATCATGAATAGCACTGGGTCTGGCTGGCATTCAGTTTTATAGCTAAATTAGTTGTAGCCTAAAACATGATTGGTTTTGGTTTCACAGTTGGCTGGAAAGTGGCACAACAGGGTTACCTTGGGCGACCTCGGAGCACATGTACAGTTAAGCAAATTCAAATTAATTTCACAATCAATTGAAAAACTGCTCAAAGAACTGTGAAGTTAAGGACATTAAAACAACTTACATTGTAATACAAGTTACGTGAAGGGGCTTTTCCAGTATCAAGAATGGCATCATAATTGCGGTGATCAACAAAAAGCACCCCGCCTGGTTTCAACATGTCCTTGAAGTTTTGAATTGCCACCTTCTGGTTATGAAGGTCTCCTTGGAAGTCTGGTAAATGAGCAAATGAATTGCCCAGACAGATGACTGCATCAAAGCCTCCTTCAGGTACCTCGATTTGGGCCTCGTGTAAGGCCAACCAGTTGCCCTCTTCAATTACTGGAAGAAGAGAAAATCAACCAGAGATTTTCTTAACGCTTTATTTCCTTAAAGGGCCAGTCTCATATGGCGATCTTCCTGTCTTCTTTGTTACAATTTTGATCAATTTATATCAAAATACCTTGCTCACACATGAATTGCTTTTAGACCACCAAGGGGACAATATTAAATGAATTTTCAAAACAAAAACAGGCCAAAATTAGTTTTTAGAGATTCTATCTGAGACACAAGGGCAGAAACTTGAAAAATTCTGCCAGAAGTTTTCAAGTCAGATGCCACTTCCATCCTGGCCATCCCTATCCAGACATACTTATTATAGTTTCCATGAACTGGAATACCCATTTAATACTACTGGACCATTATTTTTAGGCTTCCATAGATAAAAATGTGCCTTTTGGCTTTTCATAGTAATACTAAAAATTGATGAGACTGTCCCTTTAAGGAATGTAATAAACATACATTGTAAACGTAACGTAAAAGAAGCATTACAAGTGGTGATCATTGCGCATGTGGAATAAGATGAGATGCCGAGCCTCTTTCAGCTTATCCAGGAGTCTCCTGTATTTGGACCAAATCTCCTAGTTTCCCAGTTGGAAAACAAAAATTAATCTTTCATAAAAACATGACATTAGGATGAAACTAAAATTTACCAATGATTTTCCAATAATCTTAAACACGATCCAAAGTCGGCATATTTCAGATCTCTAGCAACTGGCATCTCTATTATTCTTGAGCCCAAAAGAGTGCGTTTCTTCCGAGTAGATGCTTGTGGAAAAATTCACTAAGAATAAGATTGTTAAAGGTGCACTCTGCTGTCACTAATACTTTAACTTTAATCCTAGAATGAACCCACCCAATGGACTGTACATACAACAGTTACAATGATTGTAACTAGGAGATTTAGAGGATTTTTAAAATGGAATTTGCTCACAATCAGTAAGCTTACCCCAGTCATCAAAAGCTTCCTCTTTGCGGCGCTGCCAGCGGATTTTCCATGCTTGTTTTAACATTTTGTCACTCGCATCTGTGCTTGTTACCTTGAAGTTGTTTTCAAGCAGCATTATAGAATCCACTCTGAAAATGGCAGCAGAACTTAAACATACTGATCAAACTGTGAATTATTACAGAATCAATGTGACAACTCCCAGGGCTATGGGACGTTAAAGGAACTATGTCACGGCGTTTTCATTCATTTTTCTGATCTGACAAAATTATTTTCTCATTAACGGAAACCTCAAAATAATAGTTTCCTAAGTAAGAAAAACACTAAAGAAGTAATAATTAACCAAAACTAAACAAGGATGGTTACGACTGAGGGAGATTAAGATGGATTACGAATGACAAACTTGAAAAAACTTGCCAGCTTTTTCAAGTTGCGTTATCCGTGACATAGCTCCTTTAACCCTTAAAGCCCCAATACCAACATGTATGTTCTCCGGGTGTTCTCCAATATTCTTATGACACTACTTGTGAGAATTTGATTAAATATCAAGGTACATCAACTTTGGTGATCATTTTCTTTATTCTGGAGACCTGTATGTTTGATCAAGTAGTGTTATTGTAAGGAGAAATTATTACAGGTCCTGCTGTTCTGTTACTGCTACAAGGAAGTATTTAGCAAAGAAAACTTTACCTTGACAAGTGACGTCCTTCCTTTTTTATCAAGCCCCAAGACTTGAAAGGAGAAGGAAGGGCAACCTTAATACCAATCGACAAATGACAACTGCATACATCCTGCAGTTCCCTGAGATTTTACAATCTCGGAACTCAAGTTTGGGTTTCTATCTGTAAATAAACATCAGCACCAATGGAAGGTTTAATCCAGTAATGGCAGATAACCATGATGTTAAAATTCAAACAAACTGCAAAACTATAGCTAGTGCAGTCAGACTGTCACCAACACACAGTCCGTCTGTAGGTGGACATGGGTGTTCCAAGGGGTGTCCACTTATGGGAGGTTCATGAACCCCAGAAAGGGACAACCTTTAAGTTTTTGGTAGGGGAGTGTCACCCAGTTGAAGACCAGAACCATAAGGTAAGGTACGTTTTTTCTTGAGGGGGGGGGGGGGGGTGGGAGGGCTGGGGAATTTTGGTATTTTTTCCCAAAAAAGAGTTGGCCCTCCCTTGCGTTTTAATAAAAAACTCCTTACCCCCCACCTTTAGGTGACTGACAAAAGTGTGACCCTCCCATCACTACTACATGGTATGTTCCATGCTGTAGAAACCTCAGAACATTTCGCTTGTGAACGCAAAGTGTTTGAATAGGAATATATCTCGATATTGAATGTGTGCGTGCTGAAACAAGGAAAATGCGAACAATCAGTGTGGGATATTTACATTTTATAGCTGAAGTTTGAATATGGAAGTATAAAACACCAAATTAAATCAAAGTAGGTGAAAAGAAAAACTTAATCTGTAAGAAAAATGGAAAGCAACATCACAAAAATTCTCATTAAAAAATTCTGGAAAAGATGTGTGACCCTCCCTTGAATAGCTCACATGAGGTATGGCCCTCCCCTTTTGGTACTCACTTTCACTGATGACCCTCCCCTCCGAGGCCCCAGCCTCCTCCCCTCTGAGGCCCCAGCCTCCCCCCCCCCAAGAAAAAACGTACCTTTCCTAAACAGACCTCGCATCTTTAATCTACACCCATTTTCAGGCCTGGCCTTAATTGATTTCTTTTTCCATATTTGTAGTGATATAGTGGTAGATTGAGCTTAAATACATCTCCCCCCCTCCCCCTCCACCCAAAAAAAATTCTTTGGATACTTCTTTCTCTAATTTTTATTTGAGTGTGCAAAGACAGATACGTTCCCTTAAAACCACACCAAGTTTCAAAGTAGTAGGCTGAGAACCACACCTAATTCCAGTCAAAATGACCAAAAATTCACAACCGTTCTTAAAGACCAAAAAAGGTTCAAGAACCATTCCCTTTGGCACCTTTTGGGGGGGTACGTCTCCAGGGATGATTTTACTCTTGGATCAAACAGAAAAGGGAACTTTATTTAGAATCTTTGGAATGGGTGAACCTTCCCTGGAAAATGATTCCTACTGTTGACTCTGTGGAAGTAATCAATTGAAAGATCAAAAGAAAGATACCATTCAAATGAAAAATGCAGGGCTCTGGCTTTTGAGTCTGTGGATTAAGTCCTGATGACTGTGAAAGCTATTCAGCAGTACTTTCCTGTGGTAATGTTTACTTGTGCAGCTTAAAAATGTGTACATATTCAATGAAAGTTGAGGGCAAGTTGAAAAAGCACAGTTCACCATTAAATCACGGTCTTGGCCGCTCAAACAAACGTGAGAGCTTTAAGAAATTTTATCACGTACCGAACTTGAAACCAGAATATAACCTGATGGTAATCAAGGTGAACCGGCTTCACATCAAGAGAGACAAGCCGAATACAATTGCACTGTTGACCTCTCTGAAATACAATGGATGCCACGAGTTCAAAACAAGACAAGACATATAAGCTCACGAGACTATGAACTTTCCACGTAACGTGGATTTATTTACCAGCTCTCAGTGTTAGAAACTTAGGATAATTTTGTAACAAATCTCAGCAATACAGGCAACTGAAAATAATAAGGACTTCAGCAAATCAAATATGTACACAACCCATATGCATTCTAAAGTTCTCTCGAGTAGTAAATTTCAGCGACGTGTCCATATCAAGGAAATAGATTTTGAATTCAACACGTCGATATGCTGCATGTTTTATTTACTCCATACTACGATTTTAATTCGTTATTTCTTACCCTGTGCCACAAGCGACATCTAGGATGTGTTTGATCTCGTTTTCTTTCAAGAGGTTGCAGAAGAACTCTCTGTACGACTCGGTTCTTTTCTTGTGACCGCCGATGTAATGCTGCCAAACTTTAGCTGCCTTTCCATCGGCGTACTGGTCGGGAATACCCGAAACACCGATTCCCAGAGAACGCGTACGATAAACACTGTCAACCATGCTGAATTCGGTGTTTTCAAAATTTCCCTTTCCCTAGAATCTCTACAACGCCGCGATGCAAATTGATTGTCGGACAAACTTTCCTGTTTTTTTGGTAGAAATCGACTTTCAGGTTGTAGAGAAGTTGTAAAGCAGCCGGATTACTGGAAAGACTTGTTTTGGTTTCCTTATATGGAGGGCCTATCGTTCTCTTGTTTCTGTATATGGAATACATTGCCTTATTTGGTGACCTGTTGGGGGTGTGACTCGGTGTCAAAAAAACCCGCGAGATTCTCGTTTGGCGGGAATTATTCAGTCAACCGACGCGGTTAATTAAAGAGAAAAATATTACGAAAAAATTTTTTAGACTGTGTTTCATATGACCTCATACCTCTTATGCGTCTAGAAGCAACTAATGTCCATATTGTAGGACTTATTTTTTCACTAAGGAGAGATGCCTGCTTTAACAATGTTGGCTTTCTTTTTTAAATCTTTGAAGAGATGTACGTTTGAGGGAGCTAAAAATTGTAGTGTTGTGTGTAGCTAAGACCACTTTGTAGAGGTGTCCGCGTAGGTGAAGACCGCTTAGGGACGGACCATTAGGAAAGTTATGGGGGAGGGGGGGGGGGTGGGGTCGAAGTACAAAAAAATCATGCAAGGGAAAATTGAGTGAAAAAATTAAGGTAGCCCAGAAAAAAGTTCCTGCATACGGAAAAATATTCGTGCAAGGGAAATGTTAACGAAAACAATTCGTGCAGCTCGAAAATTCCCCACACCCCCATAACATTTCTAATGGTCCGTCCCTTACGGGACGTGACTGCTTCCGAGGTCTCTGAAGGGTAATCGAGCCAGAGAAGATTTTAGACCAGTGAAGGCTACAGTGAGATGGTTGACTTGGAGTATCTAAATAAGTAGCGGAAATAATTGACCCGCAATCGCAAAATTAAAAAGAGCTATTGAGTTTATTTTTTTACACACGAAGGACGTAATTTATATAATATTTTTTGGCCGTCAGCTCCATTACTAATTGCATCAAACTTTTAGGGCCTGTTAGGAACCGGTCAATAAGTATGGGGGGGGGGGGGGGGGGTTGGGCCGGAGCATTTGGAAAAGTGGTGGCCCAAAAATGCATAACCCACCCCCTAATATGTGGGCATAAAATCTGCTGACCCACTCCAAAGAATTGGCTGAAAATAACATGACCCACCCCCCAGGAGACAACATTACTTTTTCGTGTTGTTCGTCCATATCTTATTTTAATTAATTATTTGAGTGGATTTCACATGTTAAACATGCACACATGATAATACTGGATGTTAATTATACACAATAACTCACAATTACAGCTGTAGTGGTTACTGTATTAAAATGACCACTTAGATACTATGCAGCGTGCTGAGAAAAGAGTTCACTTTTAATACAGAAAAATATTTTATCGATATACAGGGTTCTCGGTAACATTTTGACATGAGCGCCGAGGGCGCAAACATGCGTGCCAAAGGCAGGAACTTCTGGGGGTCCAGGGGCATGCCCCTCCGGGAAATTTTTGAAATTGGACTCTCTACAAATGCCATTTCCTGCGTTCCCTAGACCGGATTTCATTACATATAACAGCATTTGATCATTCGTTTCCAATTGTATGAGTTACATAAGTGAGCAAAATACGGCTCAACTCTATCCGGCTTTGATAAACAAATACAAGATCATCTGATTTAATTACACTTCAGGAAATAATGATTGTGCGTGAAAGTACTGGACCTTACATGTCAAACGACCGGATGTTACGTCCAGCCTCCGGCCTCAAACGAAACCCCTGGATATAATATTTATATTTTTAATCACTTATGTTTATTGTTGGCTACAATTGCTGATGTTGACCCCTGCCTGTTCTTAATTGAATAGAATGTTGAGTTTCTGTCGTAGTTAAATTTGTAATATTGCTTCCAATACTAAACAACATTCATGTTAAATATTATTGTTAAATATTCCTTAAAGGAGTGACTATGTTTGTGACTCTGGAAGATCTTCAATATATGATAATTCTACCTGAATGTCGACTGACTTCTTTTCAGCATGAAATAATATGTAAACTTCCAACATTCAGCTTGTAGGGTTCTGTTTGCTCAATTGGTTTTTTCCTGCAAGTTTTATGTCATGTTTATGTAGATTTTGCAATAACTTTCCTCCCCCTAGGCTTACAGAAGGCTTTTGAAGTTTGCAGTATTTCAATATACAAGGCTTAAAATACGATGACCCACCCCTTCCTGGGGATGAAAATAGCATGACCCACTCCATTAGGAAGGCTGAAAACGTAGTTACCCACCCCCTGCGTGCTCCGGCCCACCCCCTCCTATACTTATGATCAGTCCCTTATTTAAACGAAGTTTAGACGGAGTTTAACCTGAAACCGTCGCCCGAAGCATGATTTCAATCTCGCCAAAGCCTATGCTTAAATGTTGTCTCAGTGTAAACAATGTCAATGAGGTATATACCACAGTCCAGAAAAAACTGTTATAAAAAGATTTGGAGGTCTAGAGAATGTCTTAATCTGAGTCTTAAACCGCGGTCTAAGTTTAACCTCGAAAACTGACCCTTGAAGTTTGATTTACAACACCTTTCATGATCTGTATTATTACGCCATTTTCAGCAAATATCAACAACTAATGATTAATGCCCTTTTTATTTGAATTTATTGCGAACTTAAAGTTGCACATTTCTAGGATTGATCTGTTTACGAAAATAAGTGCATGTCGGCAATTGACTTAGCTAGTGTTAAATGGGCTCCGTTTAATGTATCCCAAAAGTTGCACCGGTGCGACTTATAGTCTCTTTCCTTGGCCCACTGTCTACGAGAGAAGGTCCTAGAGTGGAATTTTTAAATTTACAGGTGAAAACTTTAAAATGTCCACGATAATTTATTGAGCGCTGAAATCACGGGTAAATGACGGATAAAAAGGATATTTTAAAGCGTTCAATGTGCATTTTCAGAAAGAGATTGGCTTGATAAAATTCGTTGAACTCTTCCCGGCCCCCAGTTTTGGCGAATTCGCCGTTTGCATAACATTTAATAATATTCATGTCATCCATGTGGGAGTTGTTTGTAACAGAGTTTGCCGTTATTGTGAAATGCACATTTCGTTGCTTCTGATTAAAGAATTACTTACATGACTTGGCCATTCATATTGACCTTGCAAGGAAGTTCAATGCAAGATCAAGGAAAGACAATCGGTGGGTCAAAGAAGAGACTTTAATCGTGCATTTTTAAGGCTTATGATCGCTTAAATCAAAAAAGCGCCAAAAAAGCTGTGATAGGTATGCATGTACGCTATCCCGGTGTATTGAGTGGGTGCCACTGTGATGACGTCACCGGCTTTAAGGTAAAACACGCCGCCTGTGGAAATCGTGAACTCGTCTTTCCTCAACGAGTTCATGGGTGGATGGGCCATAGCAACGACTTTGTTGTTCACCAGGATGGAAATCCTCACGGGTTTTCCCCTGTAGCCGCGCCAATAAATCTGTTCGTAGATGTAGTAACGTCCAGGAATGGGCACAATCAGTTTTCCATCTTGGTACTTCATACCACCTGCAAGGTGGCTGTACGGGGCCTTGAGAGTCCAGTCTTTAATCACTGCAAGGATTGAAAATATATATACACCCAGAGTCAAATTTGTCCCATCAGTGATGTTAGAAGAGAAGATAAAAATATCTTCATGTTCCTTTGAGTGTGACTATTCAAATGAAAGCTACTGAGCAGTACTTTCCCCTGGTGCTGTTTCTTGTGCAGCTTTTGAGTCCGTGGATGAAGTCGTTAAATCTGCGCATTCAAACAAAAGCTACTGAGCAGTACTTTTTTTTGGTGCTTCTTATTATGCTGTACGTGATGGTTCTAACTTTCGAGTCTATGGATTAAATCCTAAAGTGTAACCTTCAAAGAAAAGCTACCCAGCAGTACTTTTTGGAATTCTGGTTATTATGCAACACAAAGCGAATCCAGCTTTTGAGTCCACGGCTGAAATTATCAAGTGTTGAGTCCTAAGGTGTAACATTTAAATGAAAGCCATTGAACAGTGCTTTTATTTGGTGGTGTTTCAACCTCGTCCCCAGGGTCTTCTCGGTTTTCAATATGGCGGCGGCTTTTTTATGATGTACAATGTGGCTTTAACTTTGGAGGCTGTGCAAGAGTTCCTAAGTGAGACCATTCAAATAAAAAGCTATTTAACAGTGTACAACAGCAGTGCTGTTCATTATGTGCTCTGGACAAATGCTGGAGTTTGAGTTTGAGGATGAAACCCTAAAGTGCGATGAGAGTTTTTGAATACTGTATACTAGCAGTTTGGGACTTAGAAGGTGTAAGAATCCGTGCGTTTGTAGTTTTGAGAAACAAAGATACCTTTGTTTACTTGATAAGTGACATCTCCTCGGTTTACCCCTTCAATGTGAGCAGATGGTTTGTTTGGGTCCTGGAAATGCAAACAAATAAACTAAACAAAAAGTGCTTGTGACATTAAAAAATGTTAATTGCAAGGGCTGTGGCGGTGAAAAGTGTTTTGGAGCCCATCAATAAACCTCATCAAATACGCAAAATATTCTCATACAAGACTTGAAGACTTGAATCAACATCACCTACCGAGAATCCGTCCCGTTCTTTTAGTTAGCGAATACTTTGTATGGCCCAATCTTTTCACAAGCGCAGAATTATCAATCAACATCGTTGCAACATTTCCTGTTTTTCCTGAAATGCCTTTATTAAACGATTGTAAAATAACGACTGACTTTAAAATAGTCACTTTGTAAATGAACAAGACCATGCATCCTGGCCACTCAAGTCAAACGTTTAGCTAATGTGGTCTTGTTCTAACTTTTGAGCCTGCGCAGAACGTTCACTACACTGTGGTAGTACAAGTCAAATGGTTGTAACTTTTGAGCCTAAGGACGAAATTCAAATGAAAGCTTTAACTTTTGGGTCTGCGGGCCTAAGGTGTGACCTTTTAAATTAATGAAATCTATTGAATAGTACTTTTCCATGGCACTGTTTATTTTTCATTATTAAAAAAACATTTTGGAAATTATCCCTGGTTTTAACCTTGGTAGGATCATAGGATTAATGAAAAAATTTCAATAGGGAAGTGAGAAATAAAAGGTCTCTTACCTGTAAATTACACTTGCACGGTGTAGTTTTTCCTGAATCTCCCTTGTCACCTTTCACTCCCGAGTCACCTTTATCGCCCTTTTCACCCTAAAATTAATAAAAGGTATTGTTAAGAGCTTTTTTTTCTAGGTAAGCCAGATTTAGGAAGGGTAAAATCAGCTTTTAACTTCAATTGTAACATAAATGAAATTCCTTGTAAATAATATTTCCGCGTCCAGAGACAAGATTTTTTTGGACTAGTCTGTACATTGAAATTAGAAAAGCAACTGCCTGCTTCCCAGCAAATCCATAGTCCCTAAATACGCACGCCATTATAAGATCTTTTACGAGATATTTTGTGTAAGCGTTCTTAGTAAGAGTTTTTATGAAATGCATATCACTCTCAATGAAAAGTTAGCGGGAAAGATGTGATTAGGGGGGACATCAATGGCATTCTAAGGCGGAATATAATGAGCTAAAATACTGAACTACAAATAGACGATTGCCAGTAAGTTTTATAGTTACCTTTCTGGCGTCCCCCTGTCCGCTCTGGCCGACGTTAATATTGATGGGATTTCCTGGGGTTGCACAAACTTTCTACAAATTAGATGAAATAAACTATTACAGTAACTTCAGTTGAATAACTTAACACAAAACCTTAAAATTTCATTTTGTTAAGAATACACCGATTAAGAGAACTACTTTTCTTAAGGAAATTTAAAAAAAATGATCCAGCGAACATTGAATTTCAAAAACGTGTCCATTGTGGAAAATTAGAGCTCGTTGAATTTGTTGCTGAAGTTCGCTTCATAATTTTCAAAGTAATAATCTTGGCTCTGAGTCAACATGAAAACAGCAAAATGAAAATTTGAAAATTGGCTTTAGAAAGATGGAATATTTTTTTCAAAATTTAAGCTCTTGCCTTGAATAAGCTAGTCGCCTTTTGCAAATTACTGTTGAGTTGTCGAAGCCTTCGCTAAAGTTCCTGATATTTTTGATGTTGATAAATAAGTCGGCCGAATTTCTTATCCTGCGCAACAATTCTGTGGAGCAAAACCTATGAAGATTGCAACCGATTGACCGCGTGCCGGAAGGGTCAAGGAAAAAATAACTGATAAAAATTTGGAATCTTACTTGGTTTCCAGACGCGTTCCCCGCTTCACAGAAACACGGGTTGGTACATATCAGAGAAACAAACATGAAAAGGAACTTCATATCGACTCCTGCCATGATTACTCTCTATGAAATGAGAACAGAGAATGAAGGGTACACGAGCTGACTGGATAATTTATTGTCTATGAAGGGCAAGTAGAAACAAGAAAAGTCTTCTAAATAAACATTTATAAACAGGTATTGTTGAAGCATACACAGGTATTCTTGGAGCATGATGCAATGATGCAATACGTGTGACGAGGTCTTCATATTTTATTCATGTTTGGTCAAAGAACTTGAAATTTGTTCGTGTTATCCAATTCGAATTATCTCAATCTTTTATGTGAAAAAGGTATTTTCGTAAAATCTCTGAAAAAAATAAAATAAAAGATCACCGGAAAAAATAAATTAATTAAGAAAAGTTAACGCGGCCACAAAATAAAATTTACCTCAGCAAAGAGTCAGCATTGCATTGTAATTCTTGGATTTTCAACTTTCAACTGCTTCAGCCCTTTAGTGTACATTTTGTTGGGTGTCTTATAGACTTACAGACTTTAATAGGAAGTAGGAACTAGATACGAAAACGAAGCTAGAAACGAAGACAACAGTTTTCCTTGTTGTATGGAATTATGAACGAGAAGTAGTTTTTTTTTCACCTCTGCAAGGCAATTATACCTAGCTTTAATCACATTTTCTACAACAACTCAACATGATTTGTATTTCCTGCTGCTTCATTCTGTTTGTCTGGCATCAATCTTGTCAATTCTTCATCGATCTGATTCCCTCTGCACCAAACAGTGGCACGCAAAAGCTGAAAACTAGAAAAAAAGATCAATTTGTTGTCTTTGCTGATTCAAATCGTACCACAGAAAAGGGACGCTCAAAAAATTTCATTTGAATGACCAAACGTTAGAATTTCATCCATTGACTCAAAAATTGTAGCCCCCTTAATTATACAACATAACTAGCAACACCAAAGAAAGTACTTCTTGAAAGCAGTTACATTTAAATGAAAACGCAGAACCACCTCTTACAGAATCAAACAAACGCCGGGGACCACAAGCAATTACTGTTTCATGGTGGCTTTCGTTTAAATCACGTCACGCTCAACAGATCCAAACGACTGATCTTGAGAATCGCAGAAAAAGCTATTGCACTGCGCTTGCGGCACTCACTCAAACATGGCGCATTTCGTGCGAAAATCCATCGACACCTCTGGAAAGAGCGCCTTAAAATCAGTAAAATTGCCACGTTTGAGAATGATAGGATGAAAACTAACAGAGATATAGCTCTGCAAAGTCGCAAAATTTTATAGACGTAATAAACCCCGTTCGCGACTTTGCGGAGCTATTTCTTCGCTCGTCTGACATATCACTCTCAAAGTCGGCAAATTTACTAGTTTTAAGGTGCTCTTTCTAGCAGTGTCGATAAGGTTTCGCTAACTGGTCCTTGTCAGATGAAAAAAAAAAAACCGTGGAAGGGTTTATTCACCAGCGCTTTGCTTTTCAGTGGTATCCAATGGTCAACTAAACTAGTATAAGAATTTTAAATAATGAAGAAAGTAGTTTCCTGTCTTAAATGGCTTGTGTTGACCAATAAAGTTTGATCTGTTCGGAGTCTTCACTCAGCCTTTAAAATCATGAATTTTTTGTATATAAATTGCCATAGTTTTGGTACCTACGAAAATCAGAAGCTTTGGGTGAAAGTTCCAGGACTCTTGAAAAGAAAGGAAACTCTGGTGATTCATCACACACAGTTAATTATGGTTATCTGAGGTGATTAAAAAAGCCATTCGAACATACTAGTATAAGAAAAATGATGAGCTGTTAGGTGCCTCTCAACCTGGCGCACGTCCTTTTGATATAGTTGCCTGAAAACCCAGGCTTTGTCGCACACCAGGTGTAAGGTCGTTCTCGAAATGCCAGAAAACATAAGTCACATTTCGGTCGCGGGAAAGCTGTTATCGATAAGAAAGAAACTTCTTTGTTTACAAGATACAGTGTGAATTATCGCGCCCGTAATCAGCCCGAAAAGTTTCCGAGCTTTTAAGAAACGTACACCAGCAGCATAGTGAGATAGCTGTAACTTACGACTCCAGAGACCGAGTCTCTGGAGACGGCTTTCACTTTATGTGAAAGTTTATCGGTACTTAAATGTTAGTGCATTTACGTAAGCCACACAGATCGACAGAGTTGCTCACTCGTGGAAGGAGACTAATATTTTTATAATACAGATCAAAGAAGCAATTTTTGGATATAGTTGTACCAAGCTATTAGGCCAGTCACGACGCTAAATATTTCTGCTCAAGCTCCAAAAGAGTTTTTTTAATCAGCAAGCGGCTAGTAGCCGACCACGAAACCAAAAAATCAGTGAAATCAAATAGCAAACTGACCACCTTACGGTTGCCATTGCAAACTTATTGTTCCCATTGCAACATATAACGAATTAGGATGTTTCTTTTCATTATGTAAAATACAACGGAAAGATCGAAAAGATTGTGTTCGCTTTCGGATTATGAGACATTAAAGGTCACTTCATATGTATCTGAATACTGTGAGGCAGTTGTAATAAACCTCTCCATTTTGATTTCTCGTCGCTGAGAGGTGTTACAGGAATTAAGACATTTGTTGAAATAAACGCACGCATAGCAGTTCTTACTTTGGGAGAAACCTAAGAGATCGCTTCGAACTGTTTTCTGAATGCAGTATTGCATTGAGCTATAAACTCAGGAGCACCAAAGAAAAAATTTGAGAAAAATGCTGAATGTCTTTTTTTTTCATATTTTTTCTAAAGTCTTTTTATATCGACTTTATAGGGATATTTTTCGATCTGTTTGGATTTTTAAGTTGAAAAATTAAGCCACAGAAAATCGATCTAAGGGAGTGAACAGTCATCTTTTGAATTTCCCAGCTGCTGTTGTCTTCTCAAAATGCTGGCTGACCTTGTTTCACGCTCTAAACGACATATTTGCCGAACTGAAAACAAATGAAGATGTAAAATGGATAAATGTGCTGATTTAGCGTGGGTCTATAGATCCATACACTTAAAACTTGTGAAGAGCGACAACAAATAAGTAAGCAATTTAGCACTTTTTTCCATCACATCTTTTTTTTTTGTCAGAACACAGTTCAACTCGGCAAATGCTCGCTTCTCCTTGAAAATTGTAGGCCAGACTTACTGGCGGGCCGAAAGTGTTTCTCTTTTACCCAAACAGCTTTTCTATTCCCAGTACAACTGATAGGTGAGATCAAATGGCGAGCTGCCCGCCTTACGCCGTTCGTACTGCAAACAAAGCGATTTCGAATTTTTTTCTCTGAACCCGGTCTACAGCCAACGTATACGTACGAGAAAGAGAAAGATCAATGCTACTCGCTTTCGGACTCTAAGACATTAAAGGTCGTTTCAAATTTTTCTGAATACAGCAGGTTGGAATAAACTCGATTTCCTTTTCGCTTAGCGCTGTTGTAGGATTTGGGTAAGTTGTTAAAATAAACACACACACACAGCAGTTTTTTTTCATGAAATTGCTTATATATTATCAAATGTTGTTTGGCATTTTCTTCCTTTTTTTAATTTTTGGAGATCGGAACATTTCAAAAGGAATTACAGTGGAACTCTAATATAGCGAAGCCTCAAGGGACACCCAGTCATAACGAATTTGTGAGAAACGACCAAAATCTTCGTCATAGTGGGGGGTTGGCTATAAATAATTATTTTGCCGTAAATATTAAACAGTGGTATTTTGCACCACTAAGCTTCAGTTGAATCGTGCAATGATTATCTATATTTGAAAGATTGAATAAAACTCGCGACTTAGGTTCTGCCTGTATTTTCTTTTGGTCTGATACACAATCTGCTTTAGTTGTTTGGTGACGTTTATATTACAGTAATTTTTTAGTTTGGACTTCCTGATTGTGTTCGTTAGATCGGGAATTTCGTTCTATTCCGTTCATTAGCTGTAATGTTGGCTGTACTGAAGAACGTCTTTTGTTATAGTGGGGACTTCGTTTGACTAGTGTTCGTGATATCGGAGTTCCACTGTAGTTGTAAGCAGGTGAAATGTCTTGCTATGACCTGGCCACTTAATTCGACGTTTGGAAAGAGAATTCTAAGATAATTCGTGCTATTAGATTCAGATAGGTTAATAATAAAAGTACATTTTCTGCATTTTCTGAAACTAAATAAATCTTTGTAAAGCCGGAAATAGTTTTATTCTGTTATGAAACTGTCATTTCTTAGTTTATAGCTGTTTATTTAACATAATAATGATGTTCTTGAATTCACCATTTTCACAGACCATTACAATTAGTGGATCAGTTTTCTCTATGCTCTATTATTTTATCAAGGTATTGATGGCGCAGTGATTGGCAACATTGAACGCCTCCTCTATTTTTAAATAAACACATCGAATAATTCCATAACTAAAAGTGCCGATGTAGTTGCATTTGAGATTACCAACTCCACCACTCCCATGCCGTCCCTACGTTCTGACAGGAAGTAAAGTAAATTTTGTTCATGTTATAACCTTGATTTTCTTAATTAAATCGAGTCAAGTTCCAAACACTCTGCCATTTCAAAGTGCAGTTAGACAGGAAGATTCCATCGGACAGCCTGATTTGAAACGCTCAAATTGTTGGACAGGTTACAACTTTTGTTCCTCTTTCTAGTTTGTCTGTGTAAATATGTGCGATTTGCATACTGCTTTTCGTGCATGTGTAAACTAAAAAATATTTTCAGAACAACAAATAATTGGAATAAAGCATGCCCTAGAGAAACTAGGACACTGAACTTCCCATTGTCTGTGGTCGTTCGACGGTGCAAAATGGTTATTTACATTTTCGATGAGAGCGATAAAACGAAGAGTTAAAAGTTACTTAAGATAATCCTTTTTCGTATAAATTACATAAGGCGCGAGAAAATCTGTGTGTTAATTTAACCTTTCGCTAACAAGGGCACCCAAACTTCAAAATAAAACAACAAAAAATTCTCCATACTCGGCTACTACTTCTCATTAGCTTTCATCTGAATTCTCACACTTAAGGATGTCATCCACAGACTCAAAAGTTAGGACCACCTTGTAGAGCTTAATAAACAGTACCACAGGAAATAACTGCTCAGTAGCTTTCATTTGAATGGCCACACTTTAGGGTTTCATTCACAGACTCAAAAGTTAGAACCACTTGTACAGCATAATAAACAGTACCACAGGAAATAACTGCTCAGAAACTTTCCACAGACTCAAAGCTAGAACCAACTCGTGCGGCATAATAAACAACGCCACAGAGAAAAACAGGTGAATAATTTTGTTTGACTGTGACCACAATTTTCATCCATAGACTCTAAATTTAGAGCCACTGATTCGCCTTCTATTCTGGGCGTGATAAGGTAAAGGTATTTTCATTGGTAGAAAATATAGAAAAATACTAGAAGTTGGTTTGGGAGCACTAAAATTGGAGGCAAAATTGTGTTTTGTTTTTAAATAAGGGAATGTTTCCTTTGGTTAACGCAACAATTTAGGAAAAGATATAATCCGTAACCTCAAACTAAATAAAGTTCTTACCTTCTTCTCCCGTTTAAGCGAACACGCATTACTTCACTTGCGGTAACCAGTTAATATTGCTGGATGAAGTTGCGTCGTTTTAGTACGCCCTTTTCGGCTGGCATAATTGTTTTGGATAGATAAACCTTCCCAACGGCTACAGCAGGAGGTTTCGTCCCCAATTACTCGCTCGTATTTTTAGTTCCAAAATGAGAACACATTTTCCTGATGAGCGAAAACGTTTAGACAATCAAGAATTGACTCTGAGTGTATTCAAAGGTTTAATTCTTGCAAATTCAATTCGCCAATTGTCAAACAAATCAATGAAATACTCGTTTCCAGGATTCTTTCTCCAGTTTGGGTTTGAGTTCGAGATAACACCGTGAAAACGAGGTTGGGCGAGTGACTTGAGTCACGTGTCTGTGTTTTCACTTCGTTAAATATTCTTGTCCCGAGACCGCCTGATCCTAAGAGGGCTAGACGGCGCTGGGGACGAGAAGGCTTTCAAAAGCTTATCGGCCAGTAATATGGATGGAGAAACTTGTCGAAATACAGAAATTTCCAGGAATTTCGCCGCGGACTTCACTTTATTGGGACTGTGTGACTAACAGGACAAACCCAAATTCACATTAGGTAAATGTTTTCTGGTCTTGTAATTAAAGGTAATGTTCTTCTTCAGAAGAGGAAATAAATAAATAAATAAATAAATAAAAACTTGTCAACTTCGTACTTGGAAACAAATCGTAACCGTTTCCCCGGCGAGTAGTTTCTTGGTGACGTTACAACGCGAAGGTAGACCCCAGGGCTAATCGAGCCGGGAACACTGAGGGCCAAGACTGAGGGCTTGCATCAGAGTAAGGCATTTCTCGACAACGCACTATTCAGGAATCAGCTGGGCTATAAAATCTGTGGAAAAATTATACAGGTATCTTTGAAACTAGGGGACCCTAAACGCTTGCAGATGCAAGTAGAATAGTCTCAAAACCAACCCAACCTTCAAATATGAAACGTACTCGGGTGCACTCTCATCCTAGTACCAATAAATAAGAAAGTATTACAAGCTCGCCTCTTTCTAAAACTCAAAAACGAAAGCTTACTATGGTACACAAACAACTTAAGTCAGTTGCCACAGTGCACTGTATCTGTGTTCTGTTGGATGACTCGGTAGGCCTGGATGTCTTTTATTAGCTTGATCACTGAATTACTTAAGAATAAGGATAACTTTATTATAATATCACATAAAAAATTGATGATGGCGAAGAGAAGGTAAAAATGAAGTTATTACACAAAGGGTTTACACCTAATTGTAATAACGTTGTCATATGAAAATAGAAAAAAGGATAAAGAAAAAAGCCAAATGCAAATTACATTCTTAGATTTTAATAATTCTCAAAGTACTTATGGACTACGGTGTAACACGTCAATTTGATATCAAATGAGTTGATACAAGGTATAAAATTGGCCGCCGTATGAACCTTTTGAGCTTTAGCCCTTCTTCAATGCAATTTCCTGAATGCAGTTAGCGTGGCCAATTTATTCCTATTTGGCTTTTTTCCTTTTTTTCTTTTTTTCATTTTTATATGACAGCGTTGTTGCGATTAGGTATATATGTTGCAGTTCAATTTTATCCCTGGTTCACTTTTTATTTTCTTTTGTTTCATATTCATTATCATATATACAATTGAACTACAACATATATAACAACAACAAGATTATCATTTAGACGCTGTTTCCACGGGGCTGTTTCTAAGATTATTTCACCTCTGTTGAAAACGTCCTAGAAACCTTTTTGGTTGTCACGCGAAGTAAAGAATGTAGCTTCATATCTCTCTTTGTAGCTCAACTTAATCACAAACACCTGCAAACTTGTGAATGCCGGTTCTTATGAGTCTATTGTTTATCCACTAATAATTCAAAATTTTTCCTACCTGTTTCAGATGTGTCTTTTGGGAGCCCCCAGGACACCGACTTCTAACCTGTTATCTGAAGCAATCACCTCTTCTACCGGCGCACGTCATGTGTTAAGCGCTTAGCTGCACAACAAACGCATACTCCGACAAAATCACTAACCCTGCGAAAATTTCACAGCTGTCTACTCTTCCTCTATATATTGCAATTGGTCTGTTTGGTTTGCCTTCTGTATTGGTACGTTGTCACTGATCAAGAACTGATTGGATTCCGGCGCGGGCAGCCGACTTCAGATCATTTCACGTAAGTTATAGGTTCAGTTTTTAATCATAGTTTTGACGGCGACAAGCAGAAACGACAAGAATTGCTCAATTTGCTCACGATAGTAAATTTATCAACGATAATTGACGGTGGGTCCGTTGTAATTGACCGGCTGTAATTGGCGGGCTCGGGCCCGCTGTAATTGGCCTCAGCTGTTGCGTTGTCCCTGCCAACCCCCTTCTTTAGTTTAGTTACGTTGTATGTTTGTAAAATGAGATGAGATGAGATGAGATGAGATGAGATGAGATGAGATGAGATGAGATAAGATAAAATAAACAGAAACGACGATAATTGTTTTAATAACGAGAGTAAAACTACCAACGATATTTAAAACTAGTTAAAAATTAGACTACGGAAATAAGGGATAACCAAGTTCTCTTGAACTTAGGGGCCGATTACAAGAGTCGGGCTGGCCCGGTTAGCAGGGCTTGCTCGGGTGTACCGAGATGACTGCTCAGCCCGGTCAGGCGGAGCCAGCCCGCCTGCGGCTAAATTTAGAAGCTGTCGTGTGAAAAGATGGCTACATCAAAAAGCATGAACCATAAGTGTTTTTATTTTCGCCAATTCATTATTTTTGGCGTATTATTTTCAGTTTTACGTAACTTTATGGTCTGATAAACCTTTATGTGTTATATAGAAAGAGAAATATCGATCTTCTGGTGAGTGTTTTTGCTCTGAAGCGAAATTAAGTGACGAGAAAATGTTGGCCCGGCTAGCCGGGCTGGCCCGGTAATCACGATTACATGGTAAATTTTCAGCCCGGCTAGCCGAGATCCCGGCATCGCGATGCCGGGATCCCAGCTAGCCGGGCTGAGATTTTTCCATGTAATCGCAAAGTTGATTTTTAATATGTTTCACAGACGTGCCGAGATCCCTGATTCCTAGTTTTTTTTTTCATTTTTACAGCCTAGTTACTGATTTTATTAGTTAGTTTATTTTTCTCATGTTTCAGATATTTTTATGTTTTTATCAATTTTAATGGCGACATTTTTAAAATTAATGTAAAGCGCTATTGGTTAGCACTAGAAATAGCGCTCTATAAATTCATTATTATTATTATTATTATTATTATTATTACTATTATTATTATTATTATTATTATTATCCCCGCTAACCGGGCCAGCCCGCCTCATCTAATCGGCCCCTTAGACTACGAGCAGTGTGTCTTTCTGCTCATGGACGGTCGATCAAAAACTGAACACGCGTCGAGTGATCGCGAAAAAACGCCTGCGTTTGAAAACGTGACGCGCGAGTGTAGGGAACCGAAAAGTCCAACGCGCAAACCACTTCAACACCACGATTCCACGAAGTACGAAAGACTCCCGATATCTCGAACAGGCAAGGGAAAACAAAAATCACTCGAGATAACGGAGGTTCAAGATAGACAATAGTAAATAAGTGAGAAAATTAACGAAGGGAAACGATTTGCAGTCCGAGAAAGCGGGAATTCGAGATGTGGTTCGACATAGCAGGAGTCTTCTATTTAAACAATAGAGTTGTTCTGTCGAAGGCACTATCGTGTGATAGGTTACCCGTGGAAATTTGATGTTCACAACAAATATTTGAACATCAAATTTCCGAGGGAACCTATCACACATAGGGTGTAAGACAGAAGGACTCTACTTTTTTTATTGTACAACGCTAAATTTTGAGCGAAAATTGGCAAAAACGGGAACTATGCGCTGATAGGCGCTGAGGAGAGACACTATTGCGTCACGTGATCGATTTCTACCAATGGGAGCACGCCAAAATTTAGCGTTGTGCTATAATTAAACATAGCACATCAAAAAATACGATCTACAAATACAAACGACTGTTATCACCGATTCTGTCCTCATCATCCGTCACCAGACCCTTTAAGATTAAAAAAGTTGCATGTTTTTCTGTTTGGTCAGAAGGAGACTCCAAATCAAAACTTCGCTTTTCACTAATAAAAAAGAACTCTTTTTTATTGTAGCTATTATATTTCTTACAGGACTGGAAATGCCAGCACAAACAATCTCTTTCGGAAGCCTGAGTGCTCGCCTATCCAACAGATTCTTTTTCTCAAAACGCACAAAACTGGATCAAGTACTATGGCGAATTTCTTCTTTCGTTATGGAGACGTGAGGGATCTTAGGTTTGTTCTTTCAGGAGGCACAAATCTAGGCTGGCCATCAAAATTTAGAATTACTCATCCACTCCAACTTTACGGCCACCCTGACATATTGTGCAGTCACTCAAGATTTAACAAGAAACCAATGAACTGGCTTTTTCCACCTGAGACTAGCAACTACGTGACAATCCTTAGAAATCCAGTGGACAATTTTGAGTCTGTTTTTAACTTTCATCATCTAGGTGAAGTCTTCGGTTTAGGAAGCCACCCGGAAGATTCCTTAGAGAAATTCTTAGATAAACCAATGTCATATTATATTCGGCACAGAAGCATATCGCATACGTGCTTGGGAAGAAACCCCATGATGTTTGATTTGGGTTTAGACTTCAAGTATTTCGAAAATTTCACGGCTGTTGCTGAGTACATCTAGATCTTAGACAAAGAGTTTGATATGGTTATGATCATGGATTACTTTGACGAATCACTTGTGATGATGAAGCGAATGCTGTGCTGAGAGATGGATGATATTTTGTACGTGAAACTTAACGAGCGCCAAGACAAAGAAAAGGCCACTTACTTGAGTGCAAAAGTTAAAGAAAACATAAGACGATGGTTTTGTTATTTAACTACTTTAATGAAACGTTTTGGAGAAAAGTTACGATGGAAGGATCAGGCTTTCTCGAAGACCTGTCTGCTTTCCGTCAAAGGAAACAGGAGATAAAGCAATTTTGTATAAATGGAAGTCGACTTGGAAGGGAGAAAATATGTTAAGGGACACACCCTAAGAAATGGTTTAGATTTAAGTTCAAAAGTTTTTTGTGAAAGTTTGGTGAGAAAGGGAATTGACTTCCTTGCATACCTGAGAAAAAAGCGTGAGGCACAACTAAAGGAGCTTCAGCTAGTGGATGAAGATAACAGGATTTCGGAAGAAACTGGCTGGGATAAGGCAAGCGATCTGCGGTATGTACCCAAACAAAATCCGAAGGGCGCATAGCCGGGATTAAAGCGCGTGGAAAATAAAATTCAGGAAGAGACGATTTGTAAACTGCTTATGGATCTCGACATAAGGGTTCTTTTTCTGCGATATATGTATTTACCAATGGAAGGTAGACTTACTTGGTCGAAGATTTCTACACTCATGAAACACTTTTGGTGGTACTTCAGTTCTCAGACCATTTCACATAAGTATTTAATTTTGTTTTGCAAGATTTATGTCGAGTTAACTTTCTTTTACTCGACTTTTGATTTGCTTCTCGTTTAATAACTATTGTCATAGCCGTATATTGCTTATTTTGTCGAATGAATTTATTACATATGAGCACACACAGCTTCAAAGCTTCCAGTCGATGCCCCTGTAAAATAATCGCCTCTTTGGCGATTATTTCCCGAGGCATTTTTTAAAAACGCTATCACATGTTGTATACGTGGAAAGCCCGTAAAAAATCTTTCTCTCTGCCATGCCGAAAACAGCCGGTTATCTTGCAACGCCTTTACATTCTCAATTTGTAATTAAAAGTACCAATAAGCAAATTAAGTATTGTTTGATCGAAGACCTACCTGCAGTCAATGCTGGCGACTTATCGCAATCAAATCGAACTGGCGTTCTGTGGAAAACAAAAACTAATCTTATACTTTGTCTGCAGTGTCTTCTTTCATCAATGTCTCAACGCTTTTAACTTTAAAGACGCTTAATTAGAATTGTAAAAAAACTAATTTATTTGCGAAATCTTCAATTCTATTTTGACTTAAAATAATAATTTACCAGTTATGGAGATAGTAACCCCTTTATGATTGGTTCTTGGTGAAAACGTTCAGCAAGCAGAGAACAGATACATCATTTAAACCGTCAGTGCGGTGAAGGGAAATTGTAGTTGGTAACTGCCAGTCGATTTTAAAACGTTATCAATAACAAAAAGCCCGCGCCGTGTGTGAAACAAGTTATCAATAACAAAGTACCAAAAATAAAACAACTTGTTTTCATTGAAGGACGCGGCGTGGCCTAGTGATCAGGACGTGGGCATGTGATCCAAAAACGTTTCCAGACTTTTTATTCCACTGCATCTTTCGTCTTTCATTTAACAATGGCTGGTAGAACCCAAGTGCTTTTGTGAACAAAATCTACAAGCAATTCACAAGACTCGAAAGATGAGCATGATTTGGCATCGTTCATTTAGAAGACTACGTTAGCCCGCGGAAACCCCACGATCGGTGATGCGCAGAAAGTTGCGCAGAAAGTTTTTACGCTCTGAATTGCTAACGAGTTCATGCATACAGCCCAGTATGGCGCGAAATGTCATGGCGTCAACGAATGGCGACGGGCCAGGAAACATCTACTCGCGCAAAATGCTGAGTCAAAGCTATAGAATTTCAAGGCTTTGTCCCCGTTTTCAGTTCCGTATTTCTACCCTCCGAAATCAGCCACAGGAAAAGGAAAAGAAGTTTTGCGAAGTTTAACTATCGGTCTGCGGACCTGAAAGGCAAAGCTGCGGTATTTTTGCTTTGTTCGAGGGAAAATCCGTTCAGGAGAAAAACAAAGGGTACGAGAAACTGTAGCCGGTACAGAAGCAACTTTGGACAATCACGTAAGGACGTTTTAAAAAATAATCTCAACATCTTTTTTCTAACTACTATCACATAAAACGTTTCTGCCTTTCTTGCCTTGATGTACTAGCCTTTTTGCTCCAACTCTGCAGTACACTGTTCAGTAACTCAAATGAATGTTATAATTCAATACAGTTTTGGGTTCTAGGCTGCATCAACGTTCATTCTTTGAAGTCCTAAATGTGTTGACTTCTTTGCATTGATTAATTTCGTTATTAGAGAGACTAATAGATTAATAGATTAACATACAGGTGCAAAATAATACTAGTAGATAATGCACTAGTTAGTGGAAAGTGTCGCGTTCCCGACTTCATTGGGTGAGGGCCAGGATACACCGTTTAACCCATCAAAATGTCACGATTCTTCCAATTACTTGTTTTAATATCACATGTGCTCTCATGTCACGTGGTGGAAAAACTACAATTTATAACAATGATCAAGCGAATAATTAAAACACGGCTAAAACTAAAAGAAAAACCAAACGAAATCAACAGAATAATCACTTACGCTCTGCTACTCCAAGCGATAAACGCTCTTTTCGCGGAAAAGAGAAAAAACTAAGAACAGATCGATATCGACTAAACTCCAGCTTGAATATTTATCCGACTTACTCCGACATTGCTCACATGGTGGGCGTCAGGCTTAGATCACGAGTTGAGTAACTTATTAACTTAAGTAATAAAATCAACAAATAGCTGACGAAATTGATCACTCAAAAATTAACTAAAACAGAAACTAGGGTGTCTCGTGTTACAGAAAGCCCCGCGCCCCATACCCGGATCACTCGGCAGCCAAACTGTCTCTTTGAACAGGACATCCATGCTTTATTTGGCTTTTGGGTTATGTCGGCTTTTGCAACAATTCCGTACTTTGGAATTACCTTATAACTCTATGGTGTAGCTACATCGTTATATAAACCCTTTGTGTAATAGCCTCATTTTTATCTTACACGCATATTTTCTTTTCTCAGGGGCACCCAAAGGTTCGTTTCGGGGAATATCTGTTCGGAAAGCCTTAAATCGCCTGCGATTTTCGGATTTAACTGCGTTGAAAGCTAGAGATTTCTTTAGCGAAACATCACGTCGGACTTTCGTATCAAGAGGACTTATTAGTTTCTATTATTTTCGAAGGGACAAATATGTCGTTTAGAGTGCAAAATAAGGTCAGCTAGCATTTTCGGAGAGCCATCAGCAGCTCGGAAATTCGGCGGATAGGATTCTGTTTCCTAAAATTTTCTGCGGCCTACATTTTCAGCTAAAAACGCCGAACAGATCAGTCTGTATTGGCTTACACAAATATGCCTTTTAAAAGGTCTGAAACAATCTAAGAAAGCAGAAGATGATATTTCAAGTATTTTGCTAAAAGTTTCTCGTTGGGTGCCCCTGTTTTCTCCTCGCCATTATCAATTTCAAGTACTGACCAAGTTAATCAAAGACATCCAGGCCTACCGAGTCAACTGAACACAGATACAGTGCACTGTGGCTGCAATTGACTTTAGTTGTTTGTGTACCATTTGGACAGTGGATGCCTTGACGACCCTCAGGAAAGTTTGTTTATCTTTTTTTCCCATTGTGGAGTGTACAGTGAGTTAAGTTTACTTAACGCATCAAAAATCTACTGAGTTCTGTATTGCTGGAAGATCAGAGAAGTAAGGCAAACAATGAAGGATACAATCAGAAAACTCTGCTGTTCATCCAAATAGTAATATATTCACATTCATTCAGTAAGACACTCTATGACTTATGCTTATTAAGATGTGGGAGGAAAAAATTTTGCTCATCCTGAATGGAAGTAAGAAAGGAAAGGAAAAGAAAAAGGAATAACCTACCCGAAAACGAATCTCTTTCTCCCAAAACTCAGAAAATCCAAAACCAAGCTATGGCAAAGTGAAACATTTTTATTGACAAGATTACACAAAAGCCATTTTAAACCCGTCCAGGTTGTTAAGGGAACTAAAAACGCGTCCTGAAGATAAGGCAGGAGAGCAATCGTACTTTGAAGGCGCTGTAGCAGCTGCCAGAGTATCAGCTGGTTTAGTTAGTCCCAAAACCTTGTCCGTTTGACAGTAATATTGGGCCATTTGAGTAGACCTCCATCCCACATGCCTTGCAATGTCAGCCAAAGGGACTCCTAACATAGACAACGTAATTGAACAACCGCTTCTGAAGCTGTGCATGGTTTCGCCTTCGGATATCCCCAGGGATGTTAGATATGAAGCGAGCCGAGCGGCAACAGTGGATCCGACAAATGGTTTTTCAGCAACTTTATTACTCTTGTCAGTGGCCCTAAAAAGGTATCCCTCGCGAAGGTCAACGTTGAGCAGCTTGCATAGCCGAACATAACGATCCAAAGACGAGACTGGGCATATGAGAGGATTCGAGCACTTTCTGATGGCGAAGACATGAAAATCTTTACCTCGTAAGGTTTTTCCGACGGATTGTCTAAAAATAAAACCTTGGTTGTCAGGAAGAGACAATACCTCCTTGGTGAGAGTTCTCCCCAAATCAGAAGCTCTGTCACCCGAGAAAAAATCAACGCAGAAGAAGGCTAGGTCTCTAGCAAAAATGTAACGATTCAGGGGAGCAGTGTCACAAGAAAGATAGGCTAGATGGTTGAGGTGCTGACACAATTTCCACAACTTGTCCAGAAAAATTGGCACGGACTGCTTTGGAGAAACGTGGGACGAGGCTTGCTCTTGATACAGGAAACGAAGATAATCTTTAAGGGAGTGATGGGAGGCGGGATTGCGTGTTCCAAGGAGGTCACACCATGGACCTGCTCTTCCTGCATTATTGAAGATAGAACGGAGTTTCCCAATAAGACTATCTACAGTTCCTGCCGCTAAACGGACTGGGCATTGACACCGTTTCTTGGAATGTGATCCGAACAAAGGGCAGGTAGACTTGTGAGCCTTTGTCTTCCCTTTCCGATCTTTATAAATAAGAAAACGAACAAGGTCCTGAGGAGCTGCTGAAGATAAAGACTTAGAAAGGGGGAGAGAGAAAAGAAAATTCTCCAACTCCTTCTGAAGGGCCGATCTCTGCTTTTCATAGGGCTTAGAGGCACGAAGAGCTTGAATAGATTGTAAGCGATTGTTGATGGAGGGAAGATCAAGCTGAATTTTGCTGTTAACGCTCTGTTGTGATTGAAAGAGGCGCCGATATCCACAACGCTGGCAAAAAGAGAAGTCGTGATCATTTGGATAAGAGCATTCCGGGCACTGAACAGCAGGGCACCAAAGGCGCGGTACCAAGGGAAGTTCCTGAAGAACAAGACAAAAGAGGGAAACAAAAACTTTAAATCAGAAGGTAAGACCTGGAAAACCCAAAGATCCCACTGCAAAGCTCGCAGAGCAAAGGATCCGGATAGATTAGAGTTAGGAAAAAGGAGAACATCCTTTTGACCCTTAGAGCCCAACTGAAAGTAGCTGGAAGCCCTGTGGTACAGAATGGGCCACCAATAACGTTTGGGACTTAGATCAGGCACAATCAAAGTAATGGGGCATGGCTGTGAGGATAAAAAATTGAGCAAAGGCCCTACCAGAACAAAGGGGGGAAAAACATATGCGTTTTCGGAGGGATCAAGCACTTGGGCGAAAAGATTTGTACCAGATGAGCCCGGATTAGGAAACGGGGAGAAAAAACGGAGAGGTTTACCCTTAGAATCACACTGAACATTGGAGGACAAGGCCATCAAGTCCAGCGAATGAGGGCCAAAAGCCTGATCCACTAGTTTCCAGGCGAGTGGGCTAAGCTTGCAATCTGCATCAGACAGGGAACGGGACGGAAAATCAGCGGGATCTCTCTAGAAGGAACAAAAAAGGTTTTCAGCGCCAGGTTGAATTTCAAAGTTAAGGAAAAGATGTCCTTCATAACGGAAGACAGGGCTGGCATCTGGGAGAGCTGGCGTTCCCAACATGAAACCACAACTTTATTATCCATAAAGCAATCCACTCTGGAATTAGCGATAATTTCCCCAACACTTTCCAAGGTGTGAAGTAGAGCGCGCGCCTCCCTGACTACTATAGGGAGTTGCCGGGTATCGTCATCCCAATATCCACGCAGTGTTTTCTCTTCTTTCTCTGGGACTTTAAGCACTCCGCCCCAGCCAACATCGGACGCATCACAGAAAAGAGTGATCGAGACGTGCTTTTCATCTTTCCAAGGGAGATAGCCATTCCAATCATCAAGAAAACGCCAATGCAAGAGTTCTTGCTTCAAAGTCGAAGAAACAGCGATAGCCCTTGGAGTTTTGGAGGCTGCCGATATGGCCTGGTAAACACAATTGGTAAAGAGCTTCGCAGCTGGAACGGAAAGGGAAAAGGAAGTTGTCTTCCCGGCGAACTTCTGCAGCTTCTTGAGGGACACAGTCTGACTCTCCAGAATGGAATCACGAAGAGTAGCGAACTTTAAAACTTTATCCCTTGGTAGCGTAAAAGCCTGTATGTCGGATTGACAGATGTGCCCCAGGAATTTTACTTTGATGCGGGGAATGAAAACGCTCTTAACAACGCTAAGAAAATAGCCTAACTCCAGGAGAACAGAACACGCGATAAAAGTCCCCATTTTTGCAAGCTGAAAGTTCGAAAAGTTTACATGGGACTTAGAACGAGGGCGAAGCTGGCCAAGATGCCTGTCATCGATATATTGAGAGCAAGGAACTCCTAAAGACCTTATATAGCTTGTAGCCGCCATGCCAACAGTGTTGTATATGTACGCACTGGCCTTCCACCCGAAGGGAATGGTGGTGTAAGTAAAATAATAACCTTTCCATTGTAAACCGAAAAAGGTGCAGCTATAGTAGACTGGAAGTGGTTGAGTCCGACATAGCGAGGCAGGTCGGTAATATAGTCCAGAGTGAACGGGCAGTCCTTAATCCAAAGATTTAAAAAACGCTCGTCATGGCACATACGTGGCTTCGTGGGCTCTATCGTAATGGGCATGACGAGATGGGGCGGGTCAACAAAACCAACTTTGCCAACAACCAGAAGGGAACCATTTCGGACTCTTTCAATAATGCAATTAGAAATAAAACCCTCGTGGTCCTGGCAATTGTGCGCATTAGGAAAGACGACGCGAGGCGGAATGGGCGAGTCATAAGAACGGCCCTGAAACGTTCCCTTAAAAGGCGTAAAATATTCCTGGATATCCACCCCCAATGAAACGTAGCGAAAAATTTCATCTGCCTTGGAGTAGTTGAGCAAAATGGTCCGCCATTTATGACAGTTTGCTTGAACGTTCCCAGCAATGAAGTTTTCGTTATCTCTAAAGGGGATGTGCGTAGGTGAAGCATACACAGAGCCGGAAGAGACCATATCCACTGAGGAGAGCGACCCGACCCAGTTGTAGGGCTTTCCCTCCCAATTACACCAAGACTCCTTGGGCTTATGAGAAGAAGCCACGTCAAAAGGCTGGTCAAAATGAAAAAAAGGAGAACAAATAGAAAATAAGGGGAGGGAAATAAAACCCCACAACCGAGTCGAGCCAGGAATCCGTCCGAAGACTGGAAAAGGGTTAAGTTTAGAAAACCCCCCTGGACAAGACTCGGAAATGAGGATGAAACTAAATAAAGGAAAAACAGACTTAAAGGAAACAACAAAACTTTATTGTGGAGGTTACAAAATTCATAGAATAACATCAAACCCACAATACACGACAAAGTTCAGTTGGAATTGTTACGGGCCTTCCTTACTCGACAATTTCTCGCAAAGTGGCCTCGGAGGCCACACGCGTAACATGTAATGGTAACCCTGTGGTTAGAATTCGGCATTCTAGGATTGCCCATAAGGGGACGAACACTGGAACTGTGCTTGATAGCCTTCTCAATCTCCTTGGCAATCGCGATCTCCTCTTTATCCCCCAGAAGCTTTAAGAGTACTGGCTGAAAAGAGGCATGCGACGACAGGGGCCTGGTCTGCTTGAGGATAGAATTGTAGCGGGAAGCCTGGGCATCATTTTTCTCTCTCGCCGTGTCAACCAAATGCTCCAAAGCTGCAATGACGGCATGCACATCAAAAATACCCGCGGGACGGGAAATTAGCTGTTTCACAGTCTGAAGGGCATTATGAACCGAGTTTTGATCGAGCTTGTTCTTTACCTCAGCGATTTCTCTCTGAACCACTGCAAAATCGTTAAGGGCAGCCTAGGCAGGTAAAGGGAAAACAGAAAGGGGGAAAGGGGATAAATAAACACAAGAAAAAAAAATCACATGCGCGAATAACAAATAGATGAGAAAATACGCGAAAGAAACAGACCCGACAGCGCTAACTAGAATAAAAACAATAAAACAAGGCAAAGCGCTAAGCCGCGGAGTTGAATTAAAAAACCGAAAACAGACCAAATACAATAAAAAACAAAAACAATAGGAAGAACATTAAAAACAAGCGGCAGCAACAAAGACAGGCGAAAAACAGGGGCAAGCAAAAACAACTGAACCAAAATAACACCTTTTATACTTCGCAAACGACCGACACTAAAATGGGGTAAAACAAAAAGAAAAACAACTACAGATAAACACTTGAAAAGCCATAAAGGCCAACGTTAAAAGATTGTCACTCCGACCATACACGTTACGCGCGAAGCGTCGACATAAAATAAAACAGAGAAACAAACCACAAATACGTTTCACAAGCCAAAAAAGGCTAACGTACCAGAATATACGTTGCTCAAGCGACAAGCGCTAACGTAATGCAAAACCGAAAACGAACGCCTATTTACGTTCCGCAAGCCAAAAAGGCCAACGTAAATTCCCCGGTCTCTTATACGTTGCTCAAGCGGTAAACGCCAACGTAAAACCGACTATAACAACAAAGCAATCTACGTTTCACAAGCCACAAAGGCTAACGTAAAACAGTTGACATTCCGGCTATACGTTGCTCAAGCGACAAGCGCCAACGTAAAACAAAACACCAAAAGAATCACTCATTTACGTTTCACAAGCCGAATGGGCTAACGTAAGCATGGAGAAACTGACGTTCCACAGAAACCAACAAAGTTAGACCCACGTGGCAACAACCTACGGCAAAACAAGAAAGAAAAAAGAATGGAGAAAATAAATACCTCAGGTTCTTGCGCCGTGGGCTGACCGGCAGGTTCTGCAGGTTGCCCAGCATCTTAAGAAGCAGCCACTGCTTGAATTTGTTCTTGCTGAGGAGCATCAGGAGCTTGAGCCATTCTGGAAATACGAAGCTTCAGCGACGTCGGCGATGGGTAGAAAGTAAACCAATTCTCGTCACTAAAAGAGCCCGCGTGGAAATGAGAGGACGAGTTTGAAACGAGAGAACGCTTAAATAGCAAAAAATTAACCCCAAGGGAGTAGCCTGAGAGGGGGTAGAATGCGCCAAGGGAATTAAGCTAGAAAAACAGGAATGCTTAAAGCGTTTTCGTGCCTTATGAATGAATGAGAATAGGTGTTATTATATCAGTCTTCATAAATCACAAAGCTAAAAAATTTAAACCCGTCGACTCAGACAATAAAAACTATTCTTTAAAGTAAGTTTGTACGGCGTTCTTTTGAAACTTAATAAGTTAAGTGTAATTGCCAACGGCGGAGTCAGGGATAATGCCGTAGCATTTTAAAACGCGCCAAAGAAAACTTTATTGTTCACAGCAAACGAAGAATGTCGACAAATTATTGTAGCGGTTAAAACTGAAAAGAAACATAAATAAAGTTACAACATAAAACGAGAGTAGAAGCAACACAAAATCTAGAGCCCAAAGCAATGGCAAAAAGCACTTACAGTTGTTGCGGCCCTGAATCAAAGCGGGAAAGGAAATTTACAAAATGTCCTGTGGCTAGGCACATGAAGAAACAACTTAGCCTGCGCTCGATGCGCTTCACAAAACGTGATCGCGGGCGTTGAAAACTACAATTTATATTCTGCCGCATGCAAGGTAAATATGAATAATTACAATACATTCCAACGCGGGTACAAAAGGTACTAAACTATGCACCAATCTATGTTGAATTGAATTGAATTATGTAGCTGACAAAAACAAATCAAAACAATAGAAAAAAACTTAATTGACCTAAAGGCGTTTAAAATCCTATATTAAGGAAAACAAAGTAAATTCTTCTTTAACTAAACTATCTAAAATCGTTTATCATGACAAATCGTACTCGTTTGAGACTGATTTTGGTTGATTTATCAGGTTTAATGAAAAAAAAACATATTTGAAACAAAATGTCCTTTTCTCTAACTAAACTATCTAAAATCGTTTATCATGACAAATCTTACTCGTTTGAGACTGATTTTGGTTGATTTATCAGGTTTAATGAAAAAAAAAAAACACATTTGAAACAAAATGTCCTTTTCTTTAACCCTTTCCCGTCAGCGTTTTTCCTTTAGAAAAACGCATTTTTTACCGCTAAAGCGGTTTTTGAAGTGCTATGATGCCAAATGCCACTAAACTTTGCTACAAAAGCGTTTTCTTACATTTTAGCTCAATTTTGAGCCAGCTTCTGTTGTAAATTGTACATTATTTTGCTTTCACGCATGCGCATAAGGCGAAATTTGGACTTGTTTTTCTTTTGTTTTTTTTTGGCTGATTCATTTCTAATTTTTTCTCGCTTCTTTTGCTTTCCTTTTTCTCTCCCTTTCTTTCCTCTTTATCTTCTACCCTTTGTCACCTTTCTATCCACGGGAAAAGTTTTGGCCTCAGTCCTTCTAAAAACCTGGAAATGGAACATTGATCAACTAGGTGACTTGGCCTATTTTACCACCAACTTTGCAGCCAAAATTGGACACGTTTTTCTGGTATAGCTCTGCCAGAATTTGGTTGATATTCAAAATGGACACACGTATGGATGGATCTGTCCTTGCTGTGCTAGCTGCTTATCAAAACAATCTGGTGACGTCAAAAATGAGGACGTCACAAGTGGCTCAATGGTTCCCCACTTTCACGTCGGGAAAATACAACTCTTGACGGAAAAGAGTTAATTAATAAAGGCAAAAAAGGTTATTTTAATGAAGCTTTCATGTCACAAATAAACTGTGATCAGTTTTTCATAAGCATAAAACTACAAATATAAAATTCCAGTCCCCTACGGGAGTCATATGGTACATACGTGTCCAGCGGCCTGTTTACTTACCATTACAGGAGCAGTCTTAGCATTTACATCTTTTTCTTATTACGATTCTTGTTATCGCCTGACATTAGATTAGACGCTTTGAACATCACTGATCCTACTATATACAGGATGTACATCACATATCAGAATCTTGTAAATGACCTTGCCGACGGTTACCTTGCATTTCAAAGGTTTGACCAAAGTGATCATAGCTTTAATTAAACATAGGGCCCCGAATCGGTCCATGACGGTCTGTTGCTCCAACACTGATCGATATAGCAAAGACGTTGAAGGTAAACTAAATGTGGTTTTTGTGGTAAGACTGACGAAAATGTTAGGAAATATAGGGAATGATCAGGAATATAAAGTGTGATGGAAATGGTGATATGAATTTGTTACATGTATAATTTCTGCGTAACATGATGATAATGTAGAATGCGTAATAAACTGAACAAAACTTCATTTGCTGTAATAGCGGAGCCAGCGCGCTAGCGCGTCAGCGGAGATCCATTGCTAAGGAAATTTGGTAACCTATCAAGCCAAGAAATTTGGTAGTGACGTAATAGTCACGTGACCGTCCGTCCGTACATCCGCACGTCCGTCCGTCCGCACCACAGGGATACCAATACACTTCATACACTGGATATACCCTGTGCTGAATCCCGTGTGTTTTTGGCGCGAAATCGCATGTTGACCCGCGTTGTAGCAAAACAAGCAAAGACAACAAAATCAACAAAAGTCAAAAACCAATTTTGTTAATGGAAAAAAATAGTTCAAAAGAATACTCAGTTGTCTTTTTGGTAGAAGGGGAAAAGTTCAATTTAGGTGAAAAAAATTAGGCGATAAAGTTTAGGCGAAAAGTTCAAATTTGCCTCGTCGGTTCGAACTCGGTCGGCACACCGCTTGAGTTCGCAGCTTTTCGCAGCGGTTTCAACGCCAAATATAGCAGAGCTAGTGCTTTTTGGTTTTTTCTGTCCACAACCACGGTTTTTACGGCGTTCCGAACACATTTTGCCAGCAAAGACACCAGCATGTTCATGCTGATAGGCAGCTTGTCACTAAGAAAAAAATAAGTATTAAAATTAACTTGAAAGATGACAAGAAACCCTCATGGTCTAGTGAGAGTATTTTCACAAATTAATAACTGCTAGCAAAAAAAAAAGAAAAAAAAAAGAAAAAACAAAAAGGGGGGGGGGGGGGGGGCTCCTCTTTTAGGCTTGGCTAAATCTATGTATTATTGAATCAGGTTAGATTCCCTGGCGGTAACCCACCCAATTAATAACCCTGTCAAACCGGGCTTAACTTTACTGATCGGGCGGTCGGTGCAACTGGGATTCAACTTAGGCAACTTATTGTAGCCGTTTGATTCTCTCGATCATGAACTGGAATCTGCGACAGAATTATTTGAAATAACTACCTTTTCTCGTTATTTTTGTCTTTTCCTGATTTTTATAAGTGTATATTGCACTTGCATGTGTGCAAGACAAGGGAGCGGAACATCTACCACAATGAAAACATTTATCTGATTAGCAAAGTTAAGTCCGGTTTGGCGGGGTTAGTAATTGCATGGGTGACCACCAGAGAACTAAACAGAGTTCAAAAATAAAATACGTTGAAATATAGTGAATCAGCTGCTGTTGGTCTGTTAATTTGCGCTGATAACTCTGTAAAAATTCTCAATGGGAGAAACACAGTTTTTGGGATTTATTGTTCCGAGCCTTAGCAGTGAAAATCCCGGGCCTTTCACGCCTGTTGCTGTGGCGGCAGGGAGTCACGGTCTGTGAAAACGGGCAGAGCCTTGCCTGCGTTATCTTTGCGAGCCAGTTGCCTGTAGTTTGATTTCGCGAAAACAGTCCTGCGTTTAACTGCGAGCGAGTTACCTGTAGTTTGATTTCGTGAAAACAGTCCTGCGTTATCATAGTGAGCCAGTTGCTAGTAGTTTGATTTCGCAAAAACATTTACAATCCTACCCAGATACAGACTTCCCTGCGAAAATCCTAGCGAGCGACGGTATGGCCAGTTGTAATGCAGCAAAGTGGTGACTCCGAAACTCCTTTCAGCACTTTTATCTGTAGCCATTTTCCATGGTTGAACTTTCATTTCCGTTAGTGTGACGTAAGAGCCTTTTGTGCGTTATCCAATCATAGCGTCACCAAAGTGGTTGCGGAAGTCTGCTAACAGCCAAAGTGGTTACGGAAGTTTGCTAACAGCTTTACGGTTATATGGTGTCTGCTAAGCGCATGCAAAAAAACGCACAAAGATTTAGTAGCCAGTCTTAGCTAAGTAGTTGCTCTAACTTTAATTTCTTTCCTCCACTGTTATTGTTGTTGTTGTCACTATTGTTATTTCTCTATATTCTGTAAAGTCTAGAATCATTGCATAATATCGAACTTTCCACAACCCAATCATTTAAGAAATTAGTTGATTCAATATCTTGGATTCTCTATCTATTGAAACATGACAGTGGCCAATTCGAAAGCTTCTGTTACTTTGGCCAATGTCCAACTGAATCAACAAATATTTTTGTAAATCTTTATTTCTGATTATTAATACTTGTAACATCTCATTATTTCTTTTTCTTTTGTAAAAACAAGTACAAACAGTGTGAAAATAGACTTGGCTTGACTTGACTTGACTTGAGCATCTGGCTAGTACACGGAAGCTAGTGGGCTCGACTTAAGTCGGGGTCTGCGAATTTTTTTCTTTCTACAGTAATCACATACTCTTGACAAGGTGAATACAGTTTCCTTTCTTTACTGAGAAGCGATGAGTCCTATTAGAATGATTTGCAACACAGCAGTTCTAAAAAGCCCGGCTACATTAATCGATGAAAATCGATCATCGGATTGTTAATCGATAATATCGATTAATATCGGTAATCGATGATTAATCGATAACCACACCAAACTGCTGTCTTTATCAGAACGATTATCATCGACTGCTATCGATTTTAAACGAGCGTTAGCTCATTAGACGTTACGTGGGTAAATAAACGATTGATTGATTGATTGATTGATGGATTACCATCTATTTCATCGACTCACATCGCATTTCGTCGAGGGAAAGTTTCTCCCCGTTAGCCGTCATTTGATTTTGTCCACGCGCGGGAGTTGTCATAAGCGCATTCCCTTTACAAATTTCAACAGAGGACACGAGCGGTCATTACAAATAAAGAGAGCTTTCATCTATGGTCAATTGTCGCTCATTTTATTTTAATTGACGTTATGAGGATGATGATGATGCATGCGCCGCAAATAAGAAATAAAATTGCAAAATTCTGGGCTCCACCTGTTAGATACGTATCAATTAAGAGTTCACACTTCGTACCTTATGATCATGTTCACGTTTATTGGATATCGTAACAAGCGTCTCATGCGTGATTATATTGTTTGATTAGGGAAGTGGTCAAAACTATCATCCAGGCTCGGGATCCACCTTTAGGGGGAGGGGAGGGGGGGAAGTTAAGGGAAGACGTTTATGTTTAGTTTATAATTTTCAATGTAACCTGTGCGATACAGGGCATGTTGGTTACACCCGTGGCCACTTGCATGATCGCGTTGACGGACACAAGCATTATACAAGCATTATAAAACTCAGGTATAAAAGCGAACATAATACAATGCCAAAATGTCTGAACGCTTTTTAGAACAGTTTCACGTGCTCGCAACTGTAACAACAAATGTGACTGCCTCATCAAAGAGATACTCTTTATTCGGAAGCCTCAACCAAATTTAAACTTGCAAACTGACTCTGTCCGCGCTAAAATGTTTCTTTAAGTATTGCTGTAGAGCTTTTGTTAGTATTGAATTCTTTGGAGACTTGTTTCTTAATTTCGCATAACATCTTTTTGTTAGTCTTGAAAATGGTGTCATGGAGACATTAATCGATAATAATCGATATCAATTAATCGATTAATATCGGTAATCGATGAGTAATCGACGACCGACATTTCACAGGGAACCCAAACGCTGTATTAGCTATATCATAATCATTTAATAAAAATACTGTTGTTTACCTGTGCTCCCGTGTCTTTATGAGTCGTTTTGGAAAGAATTTAAATCAGAGCGGAGACGTTTCAAATGTTATCTTGTCTGGCGCGTCGTAAACAGGACGCGACAGTTACTTCTCAAGTTTCCATTATTATTAACTATTAATCCTTGTGGGGAGACAATCTCGGAGTTCAATTAACGGCCAAGAGAAGAGAAGAGAGAGAGAAAGTTAATAGTTAATAATGATGGAAACTTGAGAAGTAATTGTTGCATCCTGTTTACGATGCGCCAGACAAGATAACATTTGAAACCGGCGAGATATTAAAACCGTCTCCGCTCTGATTCAAATCCCTTTCAAAACGACTCATAAAGGCACAGGAACACAGGTAAATAACAATATTTTAATTAAATGATTATGATATAGTTAATACAGCGTTTGGGTTTCCTGTGGACATTTGTGTGATTTTTCATCGATTAGTAATAGATAGTCATAACTGACATTGATTAATATCAATTGTCATCGATTGTTATCGATTGTCATTGATTATTATCGATTGTCATCAATTATATCGATTGTCGTCACTTTTAGTTTAATTAAACAATATAATCACGCATGAGACGCTTGTCACGATATCCAATAAACGTGAACATAGTCATGCGGCAAAGAGATGAAAAAAACAAAGCTTATTTCGAAATAAGTACAAACTTTGAAACTCTTTTCCGTATCTAAAAAGTGGAGCCAGTAATTTGCATTTTTTTTCTTTTTTGCGGTGTACGCGCATCATCAGCGGTGTTATGGAGACGCCGAAACATCGGCTTTTTACATTTATTTTTGCAACTCATGCTTTTTTGTTAAATATCGACTTTCATTGATTATTGGTTTCATCGATTCATTACGCTGGGTACTGAAGGGGTCGTACTTTCTGAATTAAAACCAAAGTGGTCATAGCTTCTAATAAAAACCGTACGTAGATTCAGTTAAAATTAATTTGGTTTAAAGCTTTTTTATTTTTTTTAAATATCACCTTGTGGCAGTTTTAATTAAAACCAGATAAGAATGGGGATGCAAAGTTTATTGTCTAGAACAACAGAAGGGGGATTCCGCTTGCTGAATACATCAAGGCACTAGCTGTTTGGCGCTCTAAATCTCTTGTAGATCTAGATCAGTGTTATTTGCTTAACCAGCGGTTTCCTAGGGGAATTTTATGTCCTGTTTCCCTGCATGGGGCTGTTTATAAGATTAATTCAGTTCTATTAAAAACGTCTTGGAAACCTGTTTGGTTGTCACGCGTAGTAAAGAATGTAGATTTATCTCTCTTGTGTAGCTCAACTTAGTTGCATGCACATGCGAACTTGCCGGTTTTTATAAAATTGCAGAGTCTACTGTTTATCCACTGACTGTCTTTTGAGGTGCCTTCAGGACATCGCTCGCTAACCTGGTATCTGCTGCAATCAGTTCTTCTACCGCACGTCATGTGTCGAGCACTTAGCTGCACAACAAACGCGTACTCTGACAAAATCATTAACCATGCGAAAATTTCACAGCTCTCTCTTCGTCCTCTTTATGTTGCTCTGTTTGGTCTGTCTTTTGTATGTGTACGTTATTACTTATCAAGCAGTGATTGGATTCCGGCGCAGGCAGCCGACTTCAGATCATTTCACGTAAGTTATAGGTTAAGTTTTTAATTATCGTTTTAAAGGCGACAAACAGAAACGACGAGCATTGCTTAATTTACTCGCGACAGTAAAACTACAAGAGAGGATAACTTGAAAACTATCAACGACAATTGACGGCGATACACAGAAACGACGAGAGTTGTATAAATAACGAGAGTAAAATTATCAACGATATTTAAAACTAATTAACAATTAAACTACGGATGTAAGGGATAAGCAAGTTCTCTTGAACTTAGACTACGAGCAGTGTGTCTTTCTGCTCATGGATCGTCGATCAAAAACTGAACATGCGTCGAGTGAGCGCGAAAATCGCCTGCGTTTGAAGAGGTGACGCACGTGTGTAGTGAGCCGAAAAGTTCAAAGGGCAAACCACTTCAACACCACGATTCCACGAAGTACGAAAGTCTCCCGATATCTTAAACACACAAGGGAAAACAAAAATAATTCGAGAAAACGGAAGTTAAACATAGTCAATGGTAAATAAGTGAAAAAATTAACCAAGGGAACGATTTTTAGCACGATATAACGGGGAAGTCGAGATAGGGTTCTACATAGTAGGTGTGTTCTATATAAACATACTTCATCAAGAAATGTGATCTGCAAATACAACTGACTGTAATCACCGATTGTATAATAATAATAATAATAATAATAATAATAATAATGACGATGATGATAATAATAATAATAATAATAATAATAATAATAATAATGGTCTTTATTTCTCGTCAGATAAATCTTCATATCCTATGTTACACTTTCTTATAAATTATACATCATAGTAATAAACTAATCTTTAAAGGACTAAATTAAACCTAACTATCCTTTACTAAGTTATGTTTATATATTAGTCTATTTACAAAGGCAGACATGAAACGCTCAGTATACACTTTAGGGCGCGCCCATTGTCTTTTGCGGATTTTGTATAAACAGTCCTTTTTTGAAGGGGTGTATGGACCGAGCGGGAGATTATCTACCGAGATTACTTTCTTAAAAATTTTACAGTCTTGCTTATTAAGGGATAAACAAGTTCTTTTCTATCCTCATCATCCACCAACAGTCTTTTGAAGATTCTAAAAACTGCATGTTTTTTGGATCCGTCACAAAGGAGACTCCAAATCGAAACATATTGGTTTTCACTAATAAAAAAGAACTTTTTAAATTGTAGTTGTTATCTTTCTTACAGGACTATAAATGCCAGCACAAACCATCTCTTTCAGAAGCCCGAGTGCTTGCCTGTTCGACAGATTCCTTTTCTCAAAACGTACAAAACTGGATCAAGTACCATGGCGAACATCTTCTTTCGTTTTGGAGAAGTGAGGGATCTCAGGTTTGTTCTTTCAGGTTACACTACGAATCCAGGCTGGCCATCAAAATTCAGTTACTCAACCACTCCGAATTTACGGCCACCCTGATATATTGTGCAGACACTCAAGATGTTCAGGAGAGCGTGACTATTGCGTGACTAGATTATCGTGACGTTGCGTTTTATGTCAGTTTACATGAGTGACAGATGTCAAAGAGAAGGGGCGCACGCGGTTTTGTCGAGTTTTGCGAGGTTGGAGTTTCGGAGCCATGTTGTACACGTTTTTCTTTTTAGTGAATTAAAAGTTGTGTTCCAGAAGATGCCTTTCCATTGTCGCAACATTTTTTGGCGAACCTGCCAGGACAACATGAGCTAGTGGAAATCCGGGGAAATTATCTTGCTCAAGGGGAGCTCAAAGTTGGTTATTCGCATGGCATCGCATCGCATCGCATCGCATCGTCTCGGTTTGGATTTTTACAAGGCCATTTTGGATTGCGCTTGTGGAACTTCGCAGAGGATTTGGACTGTTTGCGGTGGTAAAAGTTCACGAAAGTTGTGCTCAAGGTTTGTTATTCTCCCGGGGTAATTCTTATCGCTTCGCCTGTATTTTCGTTTTGCGGTTTTGTCGTTGTTTATTATTTTGACGTACAATTATTCGTCGGAGTCGTTCGTAAGGAAATCGAATCAACAAGAAGGTCTTGGAGATTGTAGAGCGCGTGTTAAGGGTTTCGCTTTACATCGCACGATTATGACGTTGACAGGAGAGTCAGAGGAGGTTCACAATAATGAAGAGCGAATTATAGAACTTAAACGAGAAAAGAGGAATAGAAAGACTGCAGTTACGAAAACGCGCCACAATGTGGAAAGGCTGAGCGCGAGTGGGGAAGATCCTGAGTTGATTCTAAACGAAGTTGACACTTTGTGGAAGGTACTGGAAGCATGCCTTGCTGTCATGGACGAGTTACAGAAGGCTTATTTACACTTGGCGGACAACGACAGCAAAAAGTCGGTGGCGGAAGAAGCAGAAGGTTTGGAGAACGAAACAAACAATGCTATCGAAAAGGCCGAACGTGTAGTAAAGGACATCTTGGAAAAGAAACACGTGGGTGCAAGTAAAGATGTATTGCCGCAAACTCCCCCGATGAATTTACCTCCTCAGCCAGTACATTCGCCTGCTTACAGCCACTCGTCAGGTTCACAAAACCCAGGTAACTGTAGCCAGCGACTTAAGCCTTTAAAAGTTCCAGTGTTTAATGGTGAAAAAAGTAAATTCGAAGATTTCTGGGAGATGTTTTTGAGTCTTGTCGACCACGGAGGGGAGCCGTCAACTATTAAAATGGCAAGATTGAGACAGAGTCTTACAGGAACTGCCCTTGAGGCCATTAGGGGTCTAGGGGTTACGGAACCTGAATGTAATGAAGCTAAAGATATTCTTCAGTCGAAGTTTGGTGGTGAGCGACGGAAGCTACAAGCATACATGGACCAGATCGAAAAGATGCCCCCCCCCCCCCCCTGAAGAGTGCTGATGTTCAGTCTTTTGAGCAGTTTGCTGTTCTTGTTCGAATAGCAGTTGTTAAGTTGCAGGCAGAAGGGCGTGGTGGAGAGCTTGGTGATGGTACATTGCACAGTTTGTTAGTTAAGAAGTTGGCGGACGGTCAGGTTGAAAGTTACAGTCGCTGGTTGAGAGAACATAAGAAAGACAAGTTGGTGTTAACTTTGAGGGATTGGTTGAAGGAGGAAGTGAGGGTCCGAGTCAAGGCAGTGGGAATGGCACATGGGATTGAGGCTGAGCCTGTTGGAGGTGCTGCGGATGGTGGTAAGCATGGTGATAGAGGTCGGGGAAGCAGGAGTTTTTTCGGTGAAAACAGTAACTTTGGTAAAGAAACACTCTTTCTGAGAAGCAAGCCGTCATGTGCGTACTGTAAAGGAAACCATGGAGTGTGGAGCTGCAGGCGCTTTCAGAATCTGGGAGTGAGGGAGCGTTGGAGTATCGCAAAGGAAAAACGGCTTTGCTTTCGTTGCCTGGCAAGTGATCATGAAGGAAGAGCTTGTACCAAGGCTCGACCATGTAACATTAACGGTTGCACGCGAAATCACCATTACTTGTTGCATGGCTTCGCACAGGGTGATACAAGGGAATGGAGAGTGGTGACTCCACGGGAGGGGGCACCAACTCATACACACACATCGACCTCCAAGCAGGAGACAACAACCGAGGCTTTTTACCTTCGTACAGTGCCAGTGTGGTTGAAGGCAAATGATCGCAAAGTAAAGGTGAATGCTATTTTGGATGATGGTTCTAACGAGACTTTTCTTAACGAAGAAGTCACAGGAGTTCTTGGTCTCAAGGAGAGATACCAGACAGTTACAGTTAATGTTTTGAACAATGAAGTGGCAACATTTCAATCAATGCCATTGAATGTGACAATTGAGAGCCTTGATGGGGAGTTTAGTAAGGATATTAAAGTAAAGACTTGCCCTAAAAGGGTAACTGGAAACTACAAGGTAGAGAACTGGAAACAAAGTAAGGATAGATGGGCTCACCTTAAGGAATGTGACTTTGCTGAACCTGCTCAAGATGGACTTGTGGATTTGCTAATAGGTATGGACAATGCAGAGCTGCATTATTCTAGAGCCGATGTACGTGGTGGGGAAGGAGGCCCAGTTGCTCGCCTTGGACCTTTGGGTTGGACATGCATTGGATCACCAGAAGGAAAGCAGTGGACAGGAGCAAGGGCACATGTCAGTCGCACATTGTTTGCCTGGGAGCCCAATGTCAGCGTTGATGGTGTTTGCTGTGATACTGATCGTACTTTGAAGGGGTTTTGGGAGATAGAAAACTGCGGCATTGAGGGACATGACACTGTGATTTTTACTGAAGAGGAGAATGAGGCGTTGGAGAAACTCAAGGGATCAATTTGTTACACAGGGAAAGGATACAAAGTGGGTGTACCGTGGAAGGAGGATAAACCTCGGTTACCTGATAATTGTCACACACCATTATCTCGGTTGTGCAACACAGAAAATAAATTAAAAAGGGACTGTGCTCTTGGAACAGAGTACTCTCAAGTTATCAAGGGTTATGTTGAGAAGGGGTACTTGCGAAGAGTTGAACCGGATGAACCATCGCCACCGGAAGTTTGGTATTTATCTCACTTTCCAGTATTCCGCATGGACAAAACTACCACTAAAGTACGCATTGTGTTGGACTGTTCTGCGAAAACAGATGGACGTTCGTTGAATGATGTCATTTGTGCAGGACGTACGTTACAGAAGGATTTGTTTGATGTGCTTATTCGGTTCAGAAGGAACCCTGTAGCTTTGGCATGTGACATTAAGGAAATGTATTTGCAAGTGGAGATTGAAGAAAGAGATCGTCCTTATTTTCGAATATTATGGAGGGACGTTGATTCCAGTCGTGAATCTGAGGTCTATGAGTTCAGTAGAGTAGTTTTTGGTAAGAACTCTGCACCGATGGAGGCGCAGTTTGTCGCTCAAGAGAATGCTAGAAGGCACCAGGATGTGTATCCAATGGCCGCTGAAACTGTGCTCAAATCAACTTACATGGATGACTCGATTGATAGTGTGGAAACTGTGCAGGAGGGTATTCAGTTGTACAAAGAGCTGGACAGTCTGTGGGGAACAGCAGGCATGCAGGCAAGGAAGCGGATGTCGAATTCTCCAGAGGTTGTCGCAGCCATGCCTGAAGCTGACAGAGCGACTGAGTTGCAGATCACTGTGGGGCAGGAACCTGTTGTTAAGACACTTGGTATTGCCTGGAATAGTACAGAGGACACATTTACTATTTCGACTGCAAGGGTAACTACGGAGGTTCATCTGACAAAGCGAGATGTACTTAGGAAGGTTGCTACTATATTCGACCCACTTGGGTTTGTCAGCCCTTTTGTCGTCAAAGCTAAGATTCTGCTTCAGGAACTGTGGTCGCGGGGATATGACTGGGATGATGTCATACATGACAAAATCGCGAGTAGAATTGGGAGCTGGTATGAGCAGCTTAAGAGCCTGGGTAATGTGAAGGTGGCTAGGTGTCTTCGTGAAGCAAAGGAGGTAGTTGCTAAGAGAGTTGTTACATTTGTTGATGCTTCGTTGCAAGCTTACGGGACTGTTGTATACTTACAGTGTGTATACAATGATGCTACCACTACAAGTCGGTTGATCGCTTCAAAGTGCAAGGTGGCACCATTAAAGCCAATGACAGTGCCTCGCCTGGAACTTATGGGAACTGTACTTGGTTTGCGCTTGACACAACGTTTAGCGCATGTACTTGGACTTCCCATGCAAACTGTAACATTTTACTCTGACAGTATGGATGTGTTGTGGTGGATTCGGGGTCATGGGAGGAGCTTTCGTCCCTTCATTGCCAATCGCATCGGGGAGATACAGATGGTGACCGAGCCATCGCAGTGGCAACATGTAGCCACAGGAGAAAACCCAGCTGATCTATGTACAAGAAGGGCAACACCAGATGAACTAATGGAGAACTCACTCTGGCGGCATGGACCAAAGTGGTTACTGTCAAAGGATAAGCAAAGTTGGCCTAAGATGGATCTTAGGAGTCGTCCCGCTTCGTTGCCAGAGATGAAGACGTCAAATCGCAAGGAAGGGGTAGAAGATGTCGCAAGTGTTCTTACCTGTCGTTTACAGAGTCTGACGAATCTAGAAGGGAAGAGAGGGATATGTGAGGATTGGAGGCTTGAACCCATCCGTTTTTCAAGCTGGACACCGTTGGTACGGCTACAAGCCAGGGTGTGGCGAGTCGTCTACAATATGCGTAACCCAAAGGACAGGGTAAATGGGCAGGAACTGTTGCCAGAAGAAATTGAAGATGCAGAGGAGGAAATCATTAGTCGAGCACAGCTGGAGGCATTCAACGAAGAATATGAAGCATTGTTGAGGGGAAAGGAAATTCCTAAGAAGACTTCACTGAGCAAGCTATGTCCCTGGTTGGATGATCAAAGTGTAATGCGGTGTGGGGGTCGACTTCAATTCGCTGAATGTCTTCCTTACGATGTCCGGTTTCCTGTAATATTACCAAGGGGTCAGTGGGTGACAGAGCTGATAGTCAAGTATTACCATGAGCTGTCTAACCACAGTGCTGGGAAAAATTTTGTGCTATCGCAGATTAGTGGGAGATTCTGGATTGTCGCAGCGCGAGAGGAAATAAGAGCGTGGGAGGATGAATGCAATGAGTGCAAGAGACGAAGGAACAAACCAGCCACACAGATAATGGGTCCATTGCCACAAGTAAGGCTGCGCTTCACATTTCGGGCGTTCGACCAGACAGCGGTGGATTACGCAGGCCTGTTCACCACTATACAAGGGCGTAGGAGTCATCGGTTAAAGAGGTGGTTGTGTGTATTTACATGCTTTTCAACTCGAGCTGTTCATCTCGAAGTGGCGTGGGGGCTCGACACAGATAGTTTTCTAAATGCGTTGACCAGATTCACCAGTAGGAGAGGAGCTCCCAAGGAAATGGTTAGCGATAATGGTACTAACTTTGTTGGAGCAGTAAATGAACTAAAGGAACTTGTGGGTCAACTAGACAAGGACAAGATTCAGCGAACGACTGCACAGAAGGGGATAAAGTGGAAGTTTAACCCCCCAGGAGGTCCTCATTTTGGTGGGGCACATGAGATTATGGTGAAGGCAGCCAAGAAGGCAATTTATGCTGTGCTGAGTAGCAGTGATGTCACAGACAAAGAACTAATCACAGTCGTCACAGGTGCCGAGAGTTTACTTGACTCAAGACCGCTCAACTATCAGTCAGCAAATGTTAAGGATGAAGTGCCGTTGACACCCAATCATTTCCTGTACGGGCAAATGGGTGGGCAGTTTGCACCATAGAGTGTCGATACTACGAGGTTCAACCCACGGGAGAGGTGGCGCAAGGTTCAAGAGCTGATCTCTCGCGTGCGGTCCAGGTGGTTAAAGGAGTACTTACCTATGTTAAACACTCGTCCAAAGTGGACCGAAGTTGTCAAGGACCTTAGAGAAGGAGACGTTGTGCTGGTTCTGGATCCAAAGCTGCCGCGTGGGAAGTGGCCATTGGGTCGTATCATGGAAACGTATCCAGGGAGAGACGGACATTCTCGAGCAGCAAAAGTTCAGTGTGGAGAGAAGACTGTGGTGCGACCAATTCACAAATTGGTACCACTCTTGTAAAACGTTGGACCTTTAGGAAACTTTAAGCTAAGAACATTTATTGTTACATTTTATCGTGTTATACACACTGCGGTCCCCTCAGTGCCGGGAGGGGGAATGTTCAGGAGAGCGTGACTATTGCTTGACTAGATTATCGTGACGTTGCGTTTTATGTCAGTTTACATGAGTGACAGATGTCAAAGAGAAGGGGCGCACGCGGTTTTGTCGAGTTTTGCGAGGTTGGAGTTTCGGAGCCATGTTGTACACGTTTTTCTTTTTAGTGAATTAAAAGTTGTGTTCCAGAAGATGCCTTTCCATCGTCGCAACACAAGATTTAACAAGAAACAATGAACTGGCTTTTTCCACCCGAGACTAGCAAGTACGTGACAATCCTCAGAAATCTCGTGGACAATTTTGAGTCTGTTTTTAACTTTTATCACCTAAGAGAAGTCTTTGGTATAGAGGCAACCCGGACCATTCCTTGGAGAAATTCCTGGAAAAACCAGTGCCATATTACACTGAGCACAGCTGCAGATTTTCTACGTGCTTAGGAAGAAGCCCCATGATGTTTGATTTGGGTTTAGACTTGAATTATTTCGAGAATCTCACGGCTGTACTGAGAACATCCAGTTCTTAGGGCAAAGAGTTTGATCTGGTTATGATCATGGATTACTTTGACGAATCACTGGTGATCATGAAGCGAATGCTGTGCCGGGTGATGGATGACATTTTGTATACATGAAACTTAACGAGCGCCAAGATAGAGAAAAGGCCACTGACTTGCGTGCAAAAGTTAAAGAAAGCATAAGGCGATGGAATAAAGCGGACGTTTTCTTATTTAACTACTTTTAATTAATGAAACGTCTTGGAGAAAAGTTAAGATGGAACGACCAGGCTTTCTCGAAGATCACTAGAAAAGTCGAAAATTTACATAATATGTAACAAACATGTAAATAACATGCAAATCGTCAAACAGATACTGTAAATGATAATTTTCATGATTTTTACTTATTTACATGTTTTAAGAAATCCTGTAAAAACATGTAAATAAAACAGGTGAAACATGTAAATTATGAAGAAGATACTGTAAATTTATCAAACCACTGGACAATCTACTAAAGGGTATTTGTAACAAACATGGAAATAGAGAACGAAACCTGTAAATGACGTGTAAATCGATAAGAGTTACTCTGTAAATAACATGTAAATGGTTTGAGGATCCTGTAAGTATCATGCAAATTTAATATAGGAGCCTGTAAATATCATGTGAATCGAATAAAGGAGCTTGTAAATATAATGAAAATCGAATAAAGTAGCCTGTAAGTATCATGTAAATCGAATAAAAGAGCCTGTAAATATCATGTTAATCGCATAACAGGAGCCATAATCAGGAACGGAGACCGTAAGCGTGGGGTCCACGTGTACCCATCGAAAAAGACAAATGTGCTATTTTTAGAGAAAATTGCGCCACCCTCAACGTCATAAACGCGCGTGGGTACACACAAATTTGCGTACAACGAGGCGCGTAGCGCGGAAATGGTTATAATTATTTGATGTCCAGCAAGCCCGAGTAGAATAACTGTTTTATTATTAAAAACGCAATCACTAATTGTTATAAAATCAAGAAAGAGAAAAAAAAGAGAGACGCAAACTCCGGGATAAAAGGGAACAAGAGTCGATCGCAATCGCATGACTGACCGAAAAAGGCACCAAAATCTTGCGAAGTTTTGCAGCATTTCTTTGCCGAGCTGAATGAATCAATGAAACTGCTCCTAAGTGAACGTACGAGCACAAGGTGTGGGAACAGTCTTCCAATTATTGGCTTTAAAATGTGGTACGTGTTTAATTTTTCCTGAAAATTTGTCGTAATCATCGTGATTAAAGCAGTACGATCTCACCGTGGTAACTGCCGGGGTTCAAATGAGCGATGTTGTAATCGATTTGTTCGCACAACGCTGACAACGGAGCCATCATGTGCTTTTTTTTTAATGGAACCGAGGACAGAATTAACATTTTAACTTGAACGATAATTTCTATGCATCTCACTGAAAAAAGACTACGGAGGTGACGAACATAAGAATTCACCATCTTACTTTTTTAACGCAAACCACAAAACGCAGTTGTTCTTAGTTTAGTACCCGCGGACAGAATGGTAAAAGCGACACTCAAACAACTGTGAAAGCGGTTTAACGTATTTTACATGGCATCTGATTTGTATCTGAACATTTGGAGCTGCTGGAACACAAATCTACAACTAGGGTATCTAAAAGATAGTAATGATGCGGCTCATTCTGTTGATGCTGACATTAGCTAGGCAGTGATCCATCTGCTTGCGTGAGACTTAGGTTAATGCTCCTTTATTTCTGAAAATAGTCACAAATTGTGCGGTGTTTCTAAAACTAAGACCACCCTCCCACCCCCAAGGCAAAAAAATTCACATATGTCGAAGTAGGAAGGTAAATTATAATCGTAGTAGGTCCAATTTGTCAAATGATATTCAGCGTGAACATTTGATTTGTTTAGTTAGTGTTATTTTCACCGACATTGAGTTCATATATAGGTGAATTCGATATATCGTTGTTTTTTTTGGAGGGGGGGGGGGGGGCGGGGGGTATTATTAATGGCAATCATAACCATGCTGTATTCACTACAGTGAGGATTACGTTTGGGTTTGCTTTCATGTTTATAGAATATACATTATTTGTGTATTAAAAGAAATGACTCGTGAACGTGAAACAATATTAACCAGGTGAGTTCAGTGAGCATTAGTGAATTTGTTACATCTGTAGTGATTGCATGCTCTGGTTTAACCCATTGACTCCTGCGTGTTTTCGCGGACAGAGGTGAATAACGCACTGCGCATGTTCGTTACGTCACTGCTCTCCTCCACTCTCGTCCCCGAGCTGCGATCCTTTCGGCCAGCGCCACGGAACACAGCTCTGAAATTTGTTTTCGAAACGGACAATAAAGTGTTGAATATTTTGTTCTTAATGCCGATTTAGAGCTGGGAGATGTTAAAAGAAGAATTCGGTGTCTTTGGCGATATCATCAAGGTAAGTAAAGTTTTCGTTCAATAGAAATTGTGGTTGAAAGGCTTTTTATTTAAAGCTGTATTGCGGTAAGTCGAAGTGTCGTAAAGCGGCTGTGTCACGGTTCATAAAGATACCTTATTCTCTTACAATGAACTTTGAAAATTTTATAATTGGAAATTTTTAAACTATGAAGCAAGTTGAAAGTTACACTAATACAAACGTGCTTAATTTTAATTCAACTAACACCGACCATAATTTTTGTTCAATGGCGGTGTTGCTCCGTAAAAACCAAAATCTTAATTTAAGATGTTTCTATTGAACAAAAGTTTTACTTACCTCAGTGATAATAATGTTATTGGGATTTTTGACAGTTTACTCTTGTCTGAAGCGGTGCCATGCATATGACACGAACACCTGTTGTTGTCTTCCTCGAGTTGTTTTCTGTGGCGCTGAAAAGCGAGCGATTCAGCATTTACTTGACCAACACGACAAAGTTTAGCCTGAGTATCAGGCTTTCGGGGAGAAAGTTGTTATAAATCGCCTTGGAATTCACTTGCCCGGGACTTCCACATTTAAAACAATTGTCTTGGACTGACACGAAAACAGAGGAAAAAATAAAAGTCCCACAACCAATAAAACACCGCTTGCAACTTTCGCGATAAAATAAAGCGACTGGGACATGTAAGCACAATTCGTAAAATCTCGTTTGAGCCAAAATTTCACAATTTTACCGATGAAAACAAAATGTTTTCAAACTGAAATAAGATACAATATGGTATTGGCTGTCCAAAAACACACAGACTTTTCTTAACCACGCAACACTGTGCTTAACCAACGGGTTTGTTTACCGTACGGGAAAATCCCACAAATACCGGCCATTTTAAATAGCCCGCCAGGCCTGCCAAGTCGCCAAGTCGGTTTCGCGCGCGGTCGCCCGCGTTTCGCACCGCTGACCGTTCATCGTTATTCAGCTCTGTCGTTTTCGCGTGTTCCGCATAGATTTAAATTTGTCAAGAGTAGAAAAAAATACCTAAATGCGCAGTAGAGAACTAAACATTGTAGGCTTTCCAAATTAACTTCTTTTTACACTGGAATAGTCAAATAAATCTATTCTGATGTAAAAAACTATGTTTGCGTATCATTTATTGGCCAGAAAACAACCTTGAAGATGAAAATTGCTGAAATCTTCTGCACGGTGACGAAAGCCGCTTGCATCTCGAATTTCAACCCGGTTATGCAAATTAGTCAGTGTTTACAAAATACTGCTTCCTGGACCCAACTATCAATTAAAAAAGACAGAGAAGTCGACTACAGGCTTTTCTAGCCAAAAATGTTATTCAGATAAACAATACATTGGCTTCTAGAAGCAAAAAACTTTCAATTTTCTTGCGTGCATGAACACTCGCATGTAATTTTTGTAGACACTACAGCTGTATTCATGGCGATGGCTTGATCGGACGTTGCACGGCTTTGCGAACAAAATTACAAAAATTATACGAACCTGGAGCAAACAATCAGTTAAACAATTTTTAAAAAGCAAATCAACATTCAAAAACAACATTTACCATACTGCAGTGTTTTTCCAGGTCTTGTAAAATCGATTTGAAGTCCGCGGTTCGGTTTAAATTTTTGAGCAAACTTGAGGTTGTCTTGCGAATCGAAGGAATCTCAACGCGAAACGGCTTTTCGTCGCTTTAAAGACTTCCATGTCCTCTTTTTTGAAGTTCAGTTATTCTTCAGGATGATTTCTTTCCATTTTGAACTTCAAAAGTGAACTATCTTAATTTTTAGAGCAGAAAAATACATCTTGAAAATCTAGGACCGATCCGCGCGCACGGCCACTATCTTCCTTTGCAAACTCCCTGCGGTCAAAAATGCCGCAGAGAACTCTGGTAAAAAGTGTGGTTAAATGCAATGCATTCTGGTAAAAAGTGATGAATTCGAGAATTCGTCCCACCTGATATATCTCTCTTAAATCCTGATTATGTTGCTGGCGCTCGCTGCGCTCGCTCCGCAGCAACGAGTACAGGTAAAGCAGCGTCAATTTTCATGGTTTAGCCAAAAAATGTCGCCCTTTCTGGTACTGAATTTGTTCAGTGTTTGTTGTTCAGACTGTACCCTGCTAGCAGAGGTTTTTTAATCCTGCCGCTTCTTTTTCGTATTTTTTTTTTTACGGCTGTCCTTACCGTTTTTGTTGGAAGAAAACAACAATGGTAAAGACAGCCGTAAAAAGACTACGAAAAGGAAGCGGCAAGATAAAAACCTCTGCTAGCAGGGTATTCAGGCTGCTTCATGATTTTTGTACTGATTCGCCGTAAAAGTGTGACAATTTTTAGTAAGTGCTTCTCTCCCATTTGTCTGTGTTTTATTTTGTCTTGTCTCGATATTTGGGAGTCAAAGCCTTCCATATAAAACTTACTGTTTGTAGGGTTGCTGCTGGAGGAAAAAACTTTAAGCTCACTGTCGTTTAAACCCTTGCCACGTCCACTGCGCTATGTATCCCTTGTAGGTTCGTAAATTACCTATTAACTAACATTCAGCACTACGGTAGCATGAAGTTTCACTTCAGCTTCTCCTTCTCATCGACGGAAGTAGTTTTTTTCCTTGGTGTTTTACCAGTTCTCCATTTTCTCGACGATTGATAATGCACCACGAGAGCACTTGACTGAAACTGAATAAAGCGCGCTTAACGCTATTTTTTGTCTTCATTTCGGCCACTTCGGTAAAGGCAGACATTATTGCAGAAAACATACGCTGAGAAACAGGCTTTTAGCCAGGAATTGAAAGTTAGCCGTCCAAGGAGCATGTTTCTTGTAAATTAATTGAAAGATTAAGTGAATTTTATTCAAATTTTTCCAAAAAGTGGGCGTCCATAGGACGCCTGGACGCCCTTCTGGCTAAAACCTTGCTGAGAAACCTCGGCAAACGTTTTCTTTCCCGATTCGGTAGTTTGAATCGACGTTACTATTTTCTTTTGCAGTGGAAAAAGTGAAAATGATTTATCAGTGCGAACTTTTCTTTACACCGCGTTTGGACATTCATTTTACAGTCTTTGCAGCTGCCCTTCATTCTCTGTACCTCTTCAGAGGAAATATATTTTCGAATGTCTTTTCTGTTTTTCTGCCTGATTCGCCTTCATTTATTTTTTCGTAGTTCGACGCCTTTTTTTCCCGAAAAACGTTTTTTCATAGACTTCTAACTTACATAGGAGTGTAACGATAGATCGAACTATCGACGCATTGCGATTGGAGTGTTGCGATAGCGATGCATTGATCGCAGATTCAACTATCGATAGCAATCGCGATAGTTTCGTCAATTATCGATAGTTACGATTGTTTCAAATGATTTCCTGTAGTCTTTTTCCCTTGATTGAAAAATGCCTGTCTTGTTCTCCGCTGTCCGTTCTGTTCAATATTTTGAAATAAGTAACAATATTGCTTTGTTTTTATAAAAACAAACTTCATTTGTCTCCAGGTCTTGTCTACGTGCAAAATGGTGGTTCCGAGTGTTACCTTTACCCCCTTCTTAGAGATTTGATCGTCCCGCCATTGTCAAGAAACATGGCGGTTGCGAAGGATCATACGGCCGGAGCCTTTTGAAATTATGCCAAACAAAAAAGGAAGGGCGCGCACATGGGAGCACTTCGGGTTTATAACAGAAAATACTGGTCCAGTTGATAAAACCAGAGTTGCATGTACATGTGACTTTGTCTCCCAGTAAAATGGTGCTAAAATATGGTGGAAATACAACAAATCTGACCCACCATATGCGACGATCACTTTGATAGGTTACTTTTTCTTAAATGACAACACTGCGTTATCACCGTTTGAGCGTCAGGCGTGTCACAAAAACCCTGATAAACTACATATTTTCTGAAAGATTAATAACTGAAGGGTACGAAAACGTATTTAGATACAGAAAAAAAGATAGCTTTGTTTTGTATGTTGAAAATATACCTAACGTTTTTCAAAAGTACATCGTTCACAAAATCGGTTCCCCTCCACTCGAAAATGGTCTAGAGAGTTAGACGAACATCGCGCCGAATTCTTCACACCTTTGTCTCAAAAACCGTGTCTCGGAATTTTTTTATCTGGCCTGGTTTGTTTTCTGCACTCGGTTAAACTTTGAAGTTTGAAAAAAAAAACACACCTTCTCTTTCTTTAACGGGTCAATCTTTTGAATGGACGCCAAAAATAAAATTTGGAGACAGGGTTTTTGGCGTCATTTTACCTTCATAACTTCACGTCGGCTGTACAATGCCAAAGACATCAACAAGAAGACTGAGGGTAAGACTAATCAAGCTGCCGGGACCCGAAAGACGAAAGTAAGTGCAAAAGGAGAGAACGTTCTGTCGCAAATGCAAGCAGTTGGGTAACAATAAACATTTTTATTGCTCGAGACACAACTTCTGCAATTTACGCTTTCGAGGAACGTCACGTCCGGGTGACAAACTCAACAACAAACCGCTTCATCGAGCGTTTCTGGGAGCGTTTCGCCTGACATGATTGTTCTCCTTTTAAATAGTTGCCACGATTCCTCACAGAATTCTCCATCATCTTCTCTTTCCACGTCTTGCAACGACTCTGCCGGTATCTTTAGGGTCGTCACACACGAGGGGACTAGTCCCTGCGACTGGTCCCTGCGACTGGTCCCTGTAGTGCGTATACGAAGGAAATAGTTGCGGGGACAAGTCCCTCGAAGGGTTTAAATTTAGGACGCTTTAACTGAAAATCGCCGAAATGTGGAGACGAAAAATAAAGCGATCCTCAACAGTGAAATCGAATTTACTAGATTAACCACAAAACAATAAAATAAATCACCTGCAAACGGGTTCATGCCTCGTGCTGTCTATCAGTGTTTGTCATTTGTAATTTCGATAAAGTTTTTTTTTTCTCCAGTGTCCTATATTGCTGGTACAGAAGTGTAAAAAGACAACTGTTCGATCAAGACTCCCAATAGAGACAAGGTCAACTGGAAAAAAGTATAAGATCCGATGAAATATTTTCATTTGGTCGCAGGGACTGGTCCCACGAACAGTACACACGAAGGGACCAAGCATAGTTGGTGGGACTTGTCCCCGGGACTGGTCTCACGAATTCAAACTTGTTTGAATTCATGGGACTAGTCGCAGGGACCAGATTTTGGTTCCTGCGACTACATTTTTTGACTAAAATGGTAGTTCACACGAAGGGACTTGGTCCCCGGGACTAGTCGCAGGGACCAGTCGCAGGGACTAGTCCCCTCGTGCGTGCCGACCTTTAAGCGGCTCTCAGAAACGGCGTTCTCGTTCTTCTCTAGGTTCTTCCAACCACATTTGTTGATTATAAATATACGAGCTTTTGTCGCTCGCGGAAAGTTTTTCCGCCCACACCAAGCAAAATTCTTTTGTACACTTACGCTTTGCCGTTTTCTTTTTGGTAGAGGCAAACAGGCAGGATCTCTTCCTACTTTATGTCATGTTTTCTACACAACAGACCCTGCCCTGGGAATTGGTAGGCAATCGATCTCATGTCAAAACATCAGGGCCCTCTTATGTCCCATGATATTTTCGGCGTTGTTGACAGGTAACTTTCAAAACTATTTAGAGAAAATTAATGGCCGCAACTTTTTTTCGTCCATAACTTTGCGTAGAAACACTCTTTTTTCTGAAACGTTTTGTAAAGGAGCGGTTTGAATAATATCTATCTGAAAATGACAAAAGTGTGTTTTTGTTAAAGTGGTCAATTTTAGGGTTCCATGATACCTTAAATTGTATCTGTTTTGAATTGCCTAAAGGTAAAACCCCTCATTAGAATTTTCACATATGTATAAAATTGAAAGCTTGCACCCGTATTAGCGCTTTCATCCCCAGACAAAATTACTGGAGTAAAACGTTGTCACGAAATCAGCAAAAAATAGTGTGGTAGGACAAAAAGTAATTTTTGATCACTGCCAGTTGCGTAGGTTTTTCGTGTCGGTCCATTCACCTTGATTCGTTTTCGTTGCACCAAGTCAAAACAATTTTTCATCCCCCCTGTTACTGTGGAAACTGCAACCATCTCAAAAGGCATGTTGGTTTTGTAACCGAGTACACTTATGTCCTACAACTCATGAACAATACATCACTTGGGTGCTCACTCCTGAACGGCTGAAGAACTACAACCAAACGTTCCAGAGAAGTCGAATCATTGATTGCTGAAGAGGTAAGCTAATGTCAGCAAATGCTATTTAAAAAAAATCACACAAACCCGCTTAAGTAGCAACTTTAGACGTGAGGATAACTAACCAGCCATGAGCAGAAGGAAATTGGATAAATTTAGACAAGAGAAAGCTTTGCCTTCACAGAATCTCAGTTTTGAAGACTTAATGTTTTTGGGTACCTTGAAATTCCCCTTCAGAATCTTTTCTACAATTCAATCAGCGTTTGATAACTTTGAATTCCAGAAATTGATTGAATGAATTTAATTTTAAGCAAATACACAACGATAATGTTAAAGTGCGTCAATACATTTCAAGATCAAATACAAATACAAATCTGTTGTTTTACTAGTTTATGTAGAGCTCTATTTTACACCACAAATACGATTTTACTTACTTGGTTCCCACCTCCTGTTAAAGACTGCACTACTTGAATTTGCATGCAAAGTTCCTATATGTTCTGAAATTTCAAAAGAGAATAACATAACAATAGATGACCAGAGCGAAACTGGCTAAGGTTAGCCTCCAACGCAGAGATCTTTTGCGCTCGTCAAAGAGTATCCTCCACTTATTGAAACGTTACAGTGACCAATTAAAAATCCTTTGATTGTTTAACGCTACGTTTTTAGTTCTAACCTGGCTTTCGTTTAAACGAAATCATGTCGAACACTCACTCAATCCTTTGGATGCCTGCTTTGATCACGAGTACATCTTCAATTAAGATACGCGGTACAAGTTAAATTATTTGTAGTTTTGAAGAGCGGTGACTGCTAGTTGCTTGAAATTTTCAATTTACATCTCAAAGATATATATAGTTTTTATTTTCAGTTTTTTTTTAACAGCGGTGGAATAAAAGCAGAACAAAAATTTCTGAAGCAGTTACAGCTTTGAAAGGTTTCTTGTTAAACCAATAAAAATATTTTGCCATACCAACCATCCAACTGTAATATCCGGTCAAAAACGTTTACCGGTTTGTGTAAGAAGTTATCGCCCGTCATTTTCCTCACAGTGCATTACATTACGTGTCATTTGCGTAGTGTTTAAAGCTGTACTGCTCTCCAGGGCTAGCGTCACCATCTTTTGCTTAAAGTGTTTTTGCGGATTAAGGCTTATACTGTGGAACGACTACCATGTATAATATTTAAAACCATGTTTACATTTGAATTCTTATACTGGCTAGCTTTCGGTTCAGTATCATAATATAAGGCCCCTCACGTTCAGACACGGGAAAAAGCAGAACTGGAACTTTTAACGGGCACGGTCACGAAACCAGTTGACCGCTGTAAACGAAAGTCTCCATGTGCTGTTAGCATCTTTCGGCTTTTTAAAGGTGTCTGCTTTAAATTGTATCTGTTTTGAATTACTTAAAGGTAAAACTCCTCATTAGAATTCTCACATATGTATCAAATAGAAAGCTTAAACCCGCTTTAGCGTTTTTATCTCCAGCCAAGAATTACTGGAGTAAAAAGTTGTCACGAAATCAGCTTAAAATAGTGTAGTAGGATGAAACGTTATTTTTGGTCACTGGCGGTGGCGTAGGTTTTTCTTGTCGGTCTATCCACCTTATAATCAATTTTATTGCACTGCGAGGCAAAATAATTTTTCATTCTGCCTGTTAATGTGTTAACCGCAACCACCTCAAAAGGCATGTTGGTTTTGTCATCGTGCACACCACAGGCAACCCAAGCTAAAGTTGAGAGCTGCACATAAATTATTAGACTGTTTGTTCCACGCTATGTATAATAATGACATCGGTAACATTTAAGAGTTTGTATGGAAATGCTAGAAAACGTCTAAAATTGCCACAAATCAGAAAGAAGTCGAAATAGAAATAATTTGCCTTATTTCGTTATTGCATTGGTCATTAATTGAGGGCTTACTGGGCTGGTTTGAAGCTTTTTGGGCGAGAAATTGAGGTTTTATTTTTCATGTTTACTGAACGTTTAGAATTAATTAAAGGCAGGAAACAGTTTCACAATGCACCTCACTTGAAGTTCGATAAATTCCATCACAATAAACGAATCGCCCTAAAACTTCAAAGGTGTATTCTTGGGGTTTGGCGTACCTCTGTTCAGTTGTCATGGGTTCCAGATCCTATTTTAAGCGGTCGAATACCCCTCCTAAATACGAATCTCGCCTTTCCTGGTATGCGTTTTCATTTGAAGTGCACACATGAATCTTTGCGAGCCGCGTTTCGATGACAAAATTGCCCTCAGCCGGGGAGAGGCTGAGTGAGATTGTCCACAAGCAAAAGAGGGCACTGCAAAGTCCAGCCGGAGCTTGGTTTGACCGGAAATAGAGATCTAGTAGAACGCCCGTGAATTTTACTCGCCTTACGTACTTGACTTGTAAAACCATAATTTTGTTCTAGGACGACTGTAGAACTACCTTTTGCTGCCTTCTAATCAATCCATTCGATGATTTTTATGGCATTTGGCGCAAGTGATCCCGCCCGTTGCCTGCAAATCAATCTCATTATTTAATTCCGATCTACAGGGTTGTCTTACCCTGAAAAAAATACTGCTGTGACTGTGGAAAAATACCTAGCACAATTTCCATTCCTTTGAAAACCGGTGCAATTCTTGTTTTTTCTGAGTGGAAACCACCCCTCTTCTCTGCTTCTAAATTTCGACAACATTTTTTTGTGGTAAACAGGTGAAATGTGACGGAACAATCGCTATGCTAACATACTGTCGCACGAAGGCATTAAAGCGTGCTCGTGGCGTCAAGTGAGGCGAGTAAATTTCACGGGCGTTCTAATAGTTCTCTATTCCAGTCAAACCGACCTATTTGGACTCCGCAGTGTCGTGTTTGCTTGTTGACAATCCCACTCAGCCTCTCCCCGGCTGAGGGCAATTTTGTCATCGAAACGCGGCTCACAAAGATTCATGTGTGCACTTCAAATGAAAACGCATAGCAGGAAAGGCGAGTTTCGTATTTAGGAGGGGTTTTCGACAGCTAAAAATAGGATCTGGAACCCATGACAACTGAACAGAGGTACGCCAAAGACCCAAGAATACACCTTTGAAGTTTTAGGGGGATTCGTTTATTGTGATGGAATTTATCGAACTTCAAGTGAGGTGCATTGTGAAACTGTTTCCTGCCTTTAATGAATTCTAAACGTTCATGCAGTTGTGAAGAGGGAGGTCGTAATACCGTGGTCTTAGTCATTTTAACTGAAATTCAGTAATCTTAATACATGGAGTACATTTTCGCGGATTATTTGTTTAGCGGGAGTTTGTTTTTGCGGGATCAAATTTTCGCGAATCCATGGAAAATCCGCGACTTTCACGAAGATTAGATCCCGCAAAAATTTCATGCCACACGGTCAGATGAGTTGGTTTAGGTGTCCGACCAAAACAACTTTAACTTAAATTTTGACTGGCGCTAGTAATTTGAGGCAAGCTGAGCGTCGCGGGAAAAATGAAAAAAACCGATTTAAAAAAGCAGCTTTTTCAGTTTTCGGTTGTTTGATACCGTGGAATTTAAGCTAATAGGAGACTTGCAGAGGGCGCCGTCTTGTTTACAGGAGTAAAAGCGCAATAATATTATTATTCTTCAGCTAAATGTTTGTTACATTCGATATTTTCCGGCAAAACTCAAAATAGTAGGCGTAAGTATCTTAAAACAGTTAACGAAATCAGTTGTGCAGAGAGCTTTATTGAATTGAAATTATTCACCAAGTTTCGAGTTGGGTTATCCATTTGCGACCAGTTTCTGTGGTCTAATATTATTGTGTAAGTTTTCTTCCAAATTACTTTCGTTCCTTCAGCTGTTGTTAAAATAAATAAAAAAAAAAGGCTGGCAAAGGGAAATTAGGTAAAAAGTGGCCTTAGTTAATATTTGAGGCAAATCATTTTCTGTGTGCTTCTTTCGCATCGCTTTGTTAACGAAGGCAATGTCTACACTCACAGCGGACTTCCTTTGCGGCCGAAGGCCGCAGATTGGACGGCCACATGGGTAAGGAAATTTTGTAACCTATCGATCCGAGAAATTTTGGCTCTGCTGTCAGCGTAGGCCCGTCCGCTTGATTGTCAGAGGGGAAGATAAATTTTGTCTTTTTTTAACGACTTTAATGAGAGTATCTTCAGAAATTCATGGGTTCCAGCGAAAAAAACAGGTGGAGCTCCGCCTTTAGGCTTGGCTAAATCTATATATTTATTGTTCAGGCAACCGAGCTGAGTTCTGCAGTTCGGGCAGAAAATTTCATTGCTCATAATTCGCCGGGTCCAAATGAAGTGTCTCCGAATTTTGTTGTTCTGACGAATACGAGCGAACTTTCAGCGAAGGTACACGTAGCTGTGCCGAGTTCATGTCGTTGGTAATGGAGCATTGCAAAAGCCCATACAATTTGATACGTTATATGTTGGGGGAATTTTCGGGCTCCTCGCCAAGCAGTCGGCCAACGTACGAGGTAATTGACAAGCGACTTTTTTCCAGCAACGCTCCAGCTTGGGGTATTCCTCGTCGAATGGGCGGGCGCGATGACATAGAATTGCGGGGAAGAATAGGTGACTTCTTCACTTTTTTGACCTGCTATTTGTTTTCTACTTGTGAGTTCCTTTTGCTTTGGTACATTAGTGCAAGGCATTTGACTTGTAAGCTACTGAAATTAAACAAAGTGTGTGTAATTTAGCAGATACTAATATGCGTGTATTTAGATGAAACAAATACAGGCGAATCTTGTCTCTCAAGCAGCTTCAAAAACAACTTGATCTGAATAACGCTAAATGTACCTCCGATTTCAAAATATTTGGAGAATTTTGACACAAAATTTGTCAGGATTTGCGAAGATTTTCTTGGCAAATTGGCACTTAAGTGTTTCTTCGTGGCAAAAGTATTCTGTCATTCAGTTTGAGGTCGATTGCGGAAATATATAAGCAACCTTCATCTAGAACGCCATCGCTGTTCCAAAGGGACAAACATGTAAGTCAATACTTGGCAATAAAACCAGCATGTAAATTTTGTGTTCGTGCTGACTGAAAATTTATGAAAACAGTTTATCCTATATAAGGTTACCCGGTTCTTGACCTTGCGTGACGTCTTGTTTGTAATATTTTTTTGTAGCGTAATATTCAAAATATAATTTCAGTCGTCTTTCGTCTCTCGATTTAGTCTGTTAATTTGTTTCTTTTCATATTTTCCGTGTTTTGTTTAGTTAAAGCACCATTGCGACCTCGTTTAGGTTTTGTGGTTAAATCGGAGTAAATGTTAACGTTCATTCCGGCAAAGGGAAGAGAGTTTGATACGGTATGCCTTTCTTTATCGCGTGGTTAGTTTTCAACTGACGAGAAATTTTTCTTTACTGTCTGGACTCTTGGACTTGACTTAACAGTAAGTGCGAAGTTTTGTATCACATGACAATCAACCATATGCTTAGCCCAATTAAGAAGCATGTTTTGACCTGTAAAAGATGTTGAAGATCATGGGAAAAGATAGACGTCTAGTCCATCTATTTTCTTTCAACTTTAATTCGTAGCAGTATAAACACATCACATACATTTTTTTGCCTGAGCTATATCCGACGTTAAGACCCTATTAAGTCCATTTCTATTTCCTAATCGAAGACTCAACTGCTGAAGTAATTTGAAGAGATAAGCATATGTCGCTTGGCTGAAGAAATGAGTTATGGATAGCAAACATATTCCCGTGATAGTAAAACTGGGCCCGCCGCACGTGAGTTCATCGGTTGACCGAGTCAAGTCCGAGTCCGAGTCAAATCCGAGTCCGAGTCAAATCCGAGTCCGAGTCAAATTGACCGTTTGTAAATGACGAAAATACTGGGAACCATAGAACCATCTTGCTGATCGCCAGTTTGGATACATGTTTGTCTGTCGGATCTGTCTGAGGATCAGGAGGCCTTACAAGTGGAAATACGGCGATAATGAAGATATGTTGCTAAAATTGTTTTTAGACAGCTGAGGTGTGAAAAGCCATCGATCGTCCAAGAATGTGAGGCCTCAATACCAGCTGATTTACACCTGGTTTGTAGGGATTCCTACCGGCCGGGCGATTTTTGCACGAAAGCAGATTCTTTTTAATTCCTTTCTCACTGATTCCTAGCAGGAATGGCTTAGCTTTTTTGCAGAATCCAACAGGTTATAAATTAGAATGACGTTTTGATTTCGCAGTGTCCCACATGATGGACTTCTAGTTCGCGCAATCACAAGTTTTAAATCGCTGTCACACGAGCTGTTATTTTTCAAATACCAAGTTTGAAAATCACATCAATTGCCTTCTGTCCTCCTCGTACTGCCAAGGAAATTGGACTTGATCTTTTTACCTGGGCTAAATGGTCTATGTATGTTGTGTTTGATTTGTCTCTCAAACATACTGCAACTCAAGGTATAAGTTTGATATATATTTTTTATCCCAGGTGCGTGTGTGTGACAAATTTTGCTCCCTCTAAAATGGTACAGCCTGATCCTCGAGAAACTATGCAATCTCAGTTTGCGTTGGTAGTTATACCCTGGGGATTATGCAAATGAGACTGGATTTGTTTCACGGCAGCCCTGAGTTATAAATCCTTCGGCTGCGCTTGTAAATAGCCAACTGGTTTGCCTCCCGCCAGTTGGGATTCTTAAAACATGTTATGTTTCATTTGCAATATTTGTTTCAGTTGTTTGAGTGGCACGCCTGTGAAATAGCTGGTCTGTCGTAAGGCAGTACCGAGGATAACTAAGCGCGCTGACCACTATAATCATCAATTTACTATTACAATTTACAGCAAAAGAATATAAACGTGTTCCACCGCATCACTCTCCCAGGCCGCGAAAGTGAAGAGGTTGGCGACCCACCCTCCCAACGAGTAAGTCGGGCTTGATCCTGTCCGCTTCTACTTTTGCCTGGTCTTAGGCTTGTCCCAGGCCAGAGCGATTCCCCATACCTTATTACCATATCATGAAGAACAATAACCAAAGTAAAAACAAAAGATTCAGTTTGCATTACCAGAGTAGAGCACGAGCTTAGCCGGGCAAAACAAAGCTTTTTGTTCTACTGGGGTTCCAAATAGAAGAAGAGTCTATTACACCCCTATTATCCTTGATCCCACCTACTTGTCATAACCCTGAAAATGGAGAAACTTTCCATATCTCAATGTGGAGATTGATTGTCGAACGGTCAATGATTGCTGTAACATTTTATTTTTAGTTGGTCAGTGTAGGTCGTGGTACAATGCATGTTATTTTTCAAGCTGATTAAATAATTAATGAAACTGATGAAAAACAAGTTTTATTTTCTTCATAGTATTATTTTTACATATATACAGCCATTTATTCTCTTTCTTTTCCCTTTCTCCTTTTCTCCTTTCTCTTTCTTTGTCCACTGTATATGGCCTCTTTGTACCCTTCAAGAGTTGGTTGCGTGACTTGTCTGCTATGAAATTAAAATTAAAATTTATTTTAACATTATTATTATTTCAGCAATAAAACGAAACAATAAAATGAATTCTTAACATCATCTATCTAATACCAAAATAAATAATTGCAGCAACTATTAAAGTTATTGATAAGTGAAATTTAAATCATACATCCTGCATGGATTGTGGCTGCCAATGGTGGAAGGAAAACAAAAAATGGAAGCAGAATCCCGTATGCGAACATTTTCTTTGGTCCAGATTATTATTCTTTCTATAATTAAATGGGCTTTTTACCCATGAAGATACCATTTTACTGTGTACCACTGTCAACAAACTACACAATTTTCAGATTACAACTTAAATATTCTACAAATATTTTCTTAATTTATTTCATTCAAGATACGTAAATTTGTGAGTTATTCATTTATTTATCGTCTTCGGAGATACTAGCACATGTATTGTGAGATACCCCAAAATTGAAAGAGAAATGGAGTTTACAGTATGTGTGCAATGGCTCGCTGCTTACCGTTGGGGCATCTTTTGCCACATTTTGTTGTAGCCGTGAAAATTGACTCTAATAAATCCTCATCAGTACCGTAACTGCAAACAAAAATTATTTGAGTTAAACATCATGCACTCCAAGAGAGTGACACAACGTTGGATGACCTCATAAACCAGTGCCCTCATATTAATACATACATCTTGGACAGAACTGTTAGGATTCTTCTAATGAATGAAAATTCTTTACGGAACAATTCTACCGTGTACCCTCTCTGCCCTAAAAAGAAGTCTGATGATATCGTCAGACCTTCTCTTCAAACTTGTTTCAGGGGAAGGAGAGGGGAAAAGGAAAATCATGTGCTCGTTCTGCATTTGTCTCGACTACTTTTAAATTCAAAAACCTAGAGCCAATGTCATTAACAACGTATCAATCCTGTTGATAGTCAAATCCCCGGGGAGCCCCGGGATCAAATCTATCACGTCTATCACTGAATTTGAGCTGTTAAATCAGGAGTCTGTGAAAAGTCAAGGATCGAGGACAAACATTATTTTGCTGGTTACAACAGGAAAAAGAATACAAAAACTATCCTGTCTTTCGATGACTTTACCTCGAGACTTGATCACGTCTCTGTCCTTGAAATCTGTCCAGAAATAAAAATAAAAGACCGTCAGTTCTGCTGTCAATTGATGTTTACAACACAAAAAAAATGCAAAGAAAAATCCTTCAGCCTTTTGTAAACTAATTTAATACCACATTCATAAATTAAAGAACAAGATTTCAATAAACGCGCTTAGCTTACCACTCGCTATCGACTCGCCATCTTTGTTCGACGTTGGGGAGCTATACCGCTGACCAGTGACTCGGTCTGCTGACTCGGACTCGGATTTGACTCGGGCTCGGTTGTGACTCGGTAAATGGATTTACTCCGCTGCACGTATACTATGCACTTTTATGAGCATACCAAAAATTATATTTTGCTACGGATAATAATCTAAAAGTGTCAAACTTTTACATCGTATTTGCAGCTAAAAGTTTCGTCTCAGGGCAATATTTCAAACGTCTTTATCTCGAGTAAGTGGACATGCTGCAAACAGAAGTGATCGGACAATGAGCAACATACTGTATAGCAAGAGTCTACTGTTTATCCACTGATAATTCAGAATTTTCCTATTTGTTTCAGACGCTTCTTTTGAGAGCCTCCGGGACACAGTCCGCTAACCTTGTCATCTGCTACAATCACTTCTTCTACCGCACGTCATGTGCTGAGCTCTTGGCTGGACAACAAACACACAGTCCGACATAATCACTAACCATGGGAAAATTTCTTAGGTGTCTCGTTTTCTTCTTTATATTGCTGTGTTTGGTCTGTCTTCTGTATGTGTACGTTGTTACTAATCAAGTACTGATCGGATTTCGGCGCTGGCAGCAGACTGCAGATCATTTCACGTAAGTTAAATGTTCAGTTTTTAATTACAGTTTTAACGGCGACAAAGAGAAACGACAAGAATTGTTTTAATAACTAGAGTGAAACTACCAACCATACTAAATAGTAAACACGCGAGGAAGCGCGAAAATCGCCTACACGTGAAGACGTGACGCGCATGGTAGTGAGCCGAAAAGTCCACGGGGAAACCACTTCAACACGGTAGGAGATATTGTAGGAGGTACGGTAGACTAGCGCTTACTCGAACACACAAGGGAAAACAAAAATGATTCGAGATAAAGGAAGGTTCAAGACAAACAGTCGTAAATAAGTGAGAAAATCAACTAGAGGAACCGATTTTCAGTTCGAGATAGCGAGGAATTCAAGATAGAATCGAAAAAGCAAGGTTTCCTACATAAACATTCTACATCAAAACATACGACATACAAATGCAACTGACAGCAACCCCCAATTCTGCCCTTATTTTCCGCCAACAGCTAATTCACGGTTTTAAGAACTGCATCTTTTTTGGTTTGGTCGAAAAGGAGACTTCAAATCAAAACATATTGCTTTTTTATTAATATGAAAGAACTCTTCAAGTTACTATAGTTATCTTTCTTACAGGACGGGAAATGCCGGCACAAACAATTTTTTTCAGAAGGCTGAGTGTTGGCCTGTTCAACAAATTCTTTTTCTCAAAACGCACAAAACTGGATCAAGTACCATGGCGAACATCTTCTTTCGTTATGGAGACGTGAGGGATCTTAGGTTTGTTCTTTCAGGTGGCACAAATCTAGGCTGGCCATCAAAATTTAGAATTACTCATCCACTCCAACTTTACGGCCACCCTGACATATTGTGCAGTCACTCAAGATTTAACAAGAAACCAATGAACTGGCTTTTTCCACCTGAGACTAGCAACTACGTGACAATCCTTAGAAATCCAGTGGACAATTTTGAGTCTGTTTATAACTTTTATCACCTGGGCAAAGTCTTTGGTATAGGAGACACCCCGGACCATTCCTTGGAGAAATTCTTAGATGAGCCAATGCCATACTATATTGAACACAGCTGTGGAGGGGTTACATGTTTGGGAAGAAACCCCATGATGTTTGATTTGGGTTTAGACTTGAAGTATTTCGAAAATGCCACGGCTGTTACTGAGTACATCCAGTTCTTAGACAAAGAGTTTGATCTGGTTATGATCATGGACTACTTTGACGAATCACTGGTGATGATGAAGCGAATGCTATGCTGGGAGATGGATGACATTTTGTATGTAAAACTTAACGAGCGCCAAGACAAGGAAAAGGCTACTAGCTTGAGTGCAGAAGTGAAAGAAAACATAAGACAATGGAATAAAGCGGACGTTTTGTTATTTAACTACTTTAATGAAACGTTTTGGAGAAAAGTTGCCATGGAAGGACCTGGCTTTTACGAAGATCTGTCTGCTTTCCGTCGAAGGAAACAGGAGATAAAGGAATTGTGTTTAAACGGGAGTCGACTTCAAAATGCTTTCGGGAGGAAATATGTTAAGGGATACGCACTGAGAAATGATCTAGATTTAAGTTCAAAAGTTTTATGTGAAAGTTTGGTGAGAAAGGAAAATGACTTCCTTGCATACCTGAGAAAAAAACGTGAAGCAAAACTAACGGAACTTCAGCTAGTGAATGAAAATAACAGGATTACGAAAGAAACTGGCTGGGATAAGGTAAGCGATATGAGATATGTATCCTTAAAAATCCGAATGGCACGTAGCCACGATTAAAGCACGTAAGAGAATAGGTGCCAAAGAAGAGCATATTTTGTGTTTGTATATATCTTAGTGAGACAATTTTTAAAAAAGTACCGATAACTTTTCGGGTTTAGGGCTTGCGAGTCCAATCGATATATCAGCACACTGTCCAGCCACTGCCCTGTCAGACTGTTGGCATTGCAGGGGTTCAAAAAGCAAAAGGGGGTAGTGCGGGGAGAAAATTGCCTCTTATGCTGACCACACTTGATTTTTCTAGTCAAGACAACTGCTTGCAAACTGCATCATCATCACCACCACCACCACCAGTATTTCACAAAACTAACGATAACCTGTTTTCTTCATTAATACATGTTTTCTTCAGTTAAAAAATTTGTTGCTGGTTTCTTTACTAAGCATCAGTGCTTACGTGAGGGTTTTTAGGGCTTTCTTTGAAGTAATAGGGTAACAAAACAATTTTACTGAAATTAACAAGTTCCGCGACTTTCCTTGCGCCTGGTCCTCTTGCAAACTTAGGAACTAGTTTTTCCTTCTCAAACAGGACTAATTTTCCTTTTACGGATCGCAAATGGGCCCTAAATTTTGCTATCTGGAACAAAAACGTCCTTTTGGTAGCAAAGAAGAACATAACTATTCCTTTAAACACATTATCGGAACAAAAAAGACCTATTTACGTTGTTCTTTTTTTAAATAGTTCGTTCCATCTGTATTGTAGAGGAATGAAAGTTCCTATCTGAATTTCGCTTTGGTAATAAAGGAACCACTCCGTTGTGCATAAAGGAACAAAGTGTTCTGTTTGCAGTTCCCTCTGTGCAAAATTTGGGAACCCTTTGTTCCATTTATTAAAAAGGTGAAGAAGGGTCCATTTTGTTCCTGATTAACGATACGAAAAACACTTCGGTCCCCTTAAATAACCAGAGCAAGGTGTTCCTAATTAAGCATTGTAAGAGTCGGACATGAATGAGGAAACTGCGTTCCTTGTTTAAGGAACACGTGTATTTAAATCGTTCCTAATCCATTGAATAGGAATGCCTTGTTCTTATGTCAAAGGGCAAGGCCAGGCAATCGTGGGCAAGTTGTGATTCATCCCTATGGCTATTGTTTTCGACATTCCCGAGAGTAACAGGCATGTCTAAACATGTTTCAGCATCAACATCACTACTATTTAAGCGTGTTTCAGATAAAAAGAGGACGTGTGTCGAGCAACAGTTGATAGTCTTGTTTTTGTGCTACAAATGAGTAAACGCATCAAGGAAATTGACTGGTCAAAGATAGCCGGTGCATCCCCAAAGCCAAAACGACTTCACTTGGAAGAGGACGAAAGTGATGGATTTTTCCACTGCCCTGTGCAAACGTGTGATCATGATACATTTTCAACTCAAAGGGGTTGCAGAAAACACGTTAAGAACAAGCACGCTTGGTTTTATTACTTTGATTCAAAGCCTGATGACTGTCTAAACCCAGTCAATACAGACAACAGCGAACAAAAAGGTGGGACATCTATTCATTCTACTAAATTGCTACCATCCTTTGACATTTCAAGTACTATTGGAAAGCTGTTTCAAAGCTGGCTAATTGGAAGTGGTGGTGGATGTATGAGTATCAGGCAGGCTCAGCAGGTCGTTCGTAAGAGCTTCAAATATCTAAAGTTCTGCTGTGAAGATGACGAGGAAGAGTTAAATTGGAACATGGTTGATATCAGTTTGAGTTCACCAAACTTTCTATTTCGATTCGTCGATGCAATGCAAACCGATTGGGGTTTGGGTCATGCCGGTCGCCTAGCCTACTTGGACTCTATTGCTGACTTGATTGATTTTCGCAAAACACATGGTGCACCAGATGCAATATTAAGCAACCTGAATTCAACTGAAGTCTATTTGAAAAGGGCTCGCAAGACGGTTTCTAAAATGATGAGGCTACAATGGACTAACGACCTAGACATTGACACTTTAGAGTCAAAGGGGCATTGGGCTACTTTAGACGAACTTTTACAGGTGGTTTCGAAAAACCTGCCGCGTTTTGAAAGCGTGCTCAAGATCTGCAAAGAAAAGCCAGGCGAGGTGCCTCCTTCAGATTTGTCGTTTGCGACCAAGTTTTTGGCAGTGTTTTTATTCATAAAGGTGAAGGGTTCCCGGCCAATGACCTATCAATATTTGACCGTTGACATGGTCGAAGCAGCCAAGAACAACGGCGGTTTCATAGACCAAAAGAAGTTCAAAACTACGGCCAACTATGGTTTCGATTCACTACTTTTGACAAAAACCAGCATGCAAGTTTTGGATGGCTACATTTTCCATATTCGACCCCTTTTGAAACCAAACTGCGAATACGTTCTTGTGAACAGAAACGGGGATCAAGACAGTAGGATTGGTCAACTCATGAGCAAGATGGTGTTCGACGCTACGGGCAAGTACATTCATCCGACCCGCTATCGGCAAATTGTCGAGACTGCGAGCCACGACAAGTTGAACGACAAGGAGCAGGACGCGATCTCCGAGGATCAAAAGCACAGCTCCGTGGTGGCTAAGGTACACTACCAAAAACAGCGGTCTCGCGAGGTTGCCACAAGGGCCCACGAGTGTCTCAAAAAACTTCAAGGCGACATGGGGGCACAACTGGAAGAAGAAGTTTGTTTCCGGCTCTCCCAAAGCCCGAGCTCCTCTTCCGATCAAGAACGAGCGAACGAAAGTTTGTGCGGAGATACCGAAGTACCACAACAGCCCGTCGAAAGCAATTCTAGTCACGGACCGAAAAGAAAAATCCTTTTATTTACTGCAGACGAAGACAAGTATTTGCGCGCAGGCATAAATTGCCATGGCTATGGCCATTGGTTAGCCATTTTGAGGGATCCCAGATACAAGTTCCAAAAGGGCAGAACGGCAAACTCTCTCTTGAACCGCGCCTTGCGAAAGTTTAAGTAGGATAACTGTTAGAAGACAACTTGTAACTAATTAAGGAGTTAATAACGAAGGTAGTGGATGATTAACGCAGTGGAAGAAGAACAAAAACTATGGAAAATAACTCCATATAACTTTCGAGTCGAGGGACCAATACGACAAGATCATTTATTCTGCATGTTTTGAAATATAAAGACAGGACAAAGAAAGCCATTAACTGGTGCACACATTTATTCCTGACGTGAAGTATACGAAATAACTGAACACATTTTCCATTTATTCCTTTGACTTCTTTGTTAGTCTACGCCAAGCTTTCATATCACCGCAAACTATCTTAAACTAGACAGCGCTGTACATATCAAATCGCTCTACGATTCAACTACTACAATCACTAATCGAGCTTTATTCGCGCTACTTTACAGCAACTGATTTGATTTGTACACTCAAATTGTAACAAAAATGGATCAAGACAAATCGAAATTTCTTATGACAAGTTGAGATGCTTCATGTTCAGTGTCAATACTCTAAAATTTCAACCTAAGTATTTCAGTATGGAAGTTTGATTTCCTTGTCAACTAGGAGAGACTGCAACTTTCTTTCTGGTGTTTGCCGCGCTCTGCCTGGGAACTGGAGTGATGAACATATCGCGCTCGTCGTCCTCACTTGTGCTAGTTACTGCGATGTCGTCGAAAAGAGGAAGCGGTTCGTACACGGACCTCACCAAATTCTTGTTACGCTCGGCGAGTAGTCCCAGAGAAATGCACTTACGCCTCCGTTCTTCCAGTGCCTCCTCGCAGTTAAGCAGGCCCAGATTTGAAAGATGTGTCTTGAGCTTATCGCACAGCAGTTCTCGCTGGCTTGCCAAGGCGGCCCTGTGTTGCTCATCGATGATCGACGTGTTTAGCCACATGACACAATCTTGCAACTCTTTTTCGGTGCTTGTCACCCATTCATTGTCGTATGCCTCTCTGGCCTTCTCTCTGCGTAACTCACTGTTCGCCTTCATAACGTCTTGATGATATGCGAGCAATTCTTCTCTAAGAGGTGAAGGCATCGGTTCCAGCTCGTCTCTCGGGAGGAGGTCTGCACTCTCTGGCGAAATGCCTTTGGAGATTAGGACTTCTTTTCTTTGCCTGTACCGATATTCCTCTCGTTCTTTCTTGTCTTTCTCGAGCTGCTTTCGCGTGTGAAGAAGGTGAGCTATTTGTCTGTGGCGCAATGAATCGGGCACGCACTTCTGCAGGGCTCTTTCCAAGGTACCGACAGTTTGCTCTTCGTCTTGTTCGTTTTCATCTTCGTCGGAACTACTCTCGTCTTCGTGAAGATTAGATTCGGTTTGGGCTAGTTCTGCTACCTCGTCTTCCACTAGAGACAATGTTCTTAAAGCCTCTTTCTCGCATTCAGGCAATAGCCCTTCGCCAACCACCTGGCAATCTTCTCCGCCTTCGTCGCCACTGCTGTTCGTTTCATCTTCGTCACTGCGTGCTCTTTCTGCTGCCCATACGATGCAATCCATTGGATGATTGCGTAGCCAAGCTGCGGCTCTCTTCTTAGGAGAAGACTCTTGAATGAATAGGTGCGAAGTCTTCGTTCCATCGCCGGCTGATCCTCTGGCTTGAATCGTAGCTTTCTTTGTGCGGTTATTATCATTGGGCAGCGATTTATAAAGGACTTGGCTGTCTGGTATTTTACATCATAGGCTGCATAACCGCCTTGTGTCAGAACTTTCCAGTCGTCAATATCCATGGTTGATTCTGTCGCCTCATCTATGAAAATGACCTCCGTGTTGTTTGATATCATTGCCTTGTTAAAAACCCGTTGTTTGGTTATTGTGGCGACATTGGAGTGGTGTATTATGCCCAAAATAGGCATAAAAAGACTCGTCTTCCCACTGTTGGTTTGGCCAACGAGGCAGGGCACCTTGTCTTTGTGTCGTTTTCTGTTGTAGTTGAGGAGCTTCAGAAAATCTTCACAAAATGTGGCTACTTCATTTTCTGTGAGGCTGTTCTCGAGGATTTCCTTGAAGTACTCTGGCTGTGGCGGCGTAGAACAGTCATAGCGACAGAATGCTCTGGGCGTTACAAGTCCTTTGTTGTCATCCTCGATAGCTTGATCGATGAAACGCCGTTCTCTAACTGACCAGCATTTTCCGTCGTTCACCTCGATTAGATCGTGATCAATCGTGATAGGGCGAATAACTTCGCAATAAGGATCGGACAGGATGTCAGTCACACGCTTCATGTCTTTAAGAAGGCGGCCTTTGAAAAACTCATTTGCTGCTAGGCTATTCACAAATGCCCTTGGCTCACACTTGTACAAATAGGTATATCGGGAAGCTGGCTCTTTCCTGTAAATTTGTCCTCTATGTAGTGCGTAATCCAACTTCTTCAAGGCGATTCCTATATCATTGATCAACACCGTAAGTTTGTCCGATAATCTCTCAGGTTGGTCTTTCTTGTCTCCCGTTATTTCTGCACTGGTTTCGTTGAAGCCAAATCGGTCAATTTGTAACTTGGCGTCTTCCATTTTTGAAATCGCTGACGACAATGAAGGCTGGAAGGACTGGTTTACTACAATTACTCTCACAACAGACTCCCCACCACACTCTTCGAGATCAATTTCATCTGTCTCGTTCATGAAACGCTGGACTTCGTCTTGATGGATGGTCTGGTACGACGACTGAACCAAATCCTGCATAAAGCCGTTCTTGTGATCTTTTAACGTTTTGTACAGCTCCTTCATCGCCATGGAATCCTTGCTTTCTTTAAAGTTGACCTAGAAGATCAAAAATAAGAAAACTCCACTAGGTGAGACAAAGCGATTAAAAAATAGGACTTAGACAGAATGCGACAAAGTACGATTAAGACAGAATTTTACGTACCTGATGTGCAAGCGTTTCTACTCCACATTCGTGGAGTGCTCGATGAACTGTGAGGGGATTGGCCGGAGCCCCGTTGGGTGTGGTCAGCGCAATCCAATAGACTACTGCTGGGCACAACCTTTTGTCCACTATAGAGCGATGTTCAGCAATCCATTCTTGGCTGGTCGTACTAGCCACCTGACTGGAAGTAACTGTTTCGTCATTGCTTTCGTCACTATCTTCATCTTCTTCTTTGCCTTTGGCTTTTGCCTTGCTTTTGGCCTTTCTTTTTTCTTGAGTTGCCACGGCACTAAAAAAGAATGCCACATTCCTTATTCCTAAAAAGGCACAAAAATACAAGGCAAAAGTTTAGCTTTATAACATAGTAAAGTTTTTTTATGGGCGCATTTAGAAACTCAATGTGCTTACAGCTTTGAAGGAGGGATATATTTCTCTTTTTGCAGTAATAAGTTTTTCAATAGGGAAACAACAAACTAAATCATTTCTTACCGGACACTGCCTTGTCGCAGTTATCTCGCATGCGACAAACATCTTTCCAGGCTTTTTCCAGTCCTTGTTGTTTCACGCTAGCGATACATCTAGCACTGATTATGCTGCATTTGCCATGGATTATTGGACTCAAATAACATAAGGCGGCTGCTTTAACTCCCTCGCTGTTAAGTTGCCTACACGGATTTATAGCTCGCTGCATCTTGCAATGATATGAAATGGCCTGCATCAAATGATCTTTATATAGCAGAACGTTGTGATGGTCAATATTATGCATGCATCAATGTGAAAACATGATGTCGTTTTGTTCATTTGTTTGTCTTAAAACCTTACACTTAGGGCTTTATCGAATAGAGTTCGGCATTCTAGTGTGAAGTTTCCTTTTTCCAGTATATTATACTTGATATGAAAAGAGCTTTGTTAAAAAACAAGGGCGGTTGTTGTACTATTTTTTAGCATGATATTGCATAACTGCAGATTGCGAAAAACTGTGAAAATCTAGGTTAAAAACAAACGCAACAGTGATATTTCCACAGAATCCGCATTATCCACCATAAAGTATAATGCGTTGAAGACTATCGAAGCTGCTAGTTGTTGTCATTCGAGGGCACCAGCCTTTCAAAAGGAAGTGATTGTTATGCATTTTTTACAATGATATTACATAACCACAGAATTAAGAATCCTGTGAAGCCCTTAATTAAATACAAAAGCGGCACTGATACTTGCAAAGAATCCACATTATCCGCCTAGCATAGCTGCTATCCATCTCTAGGAAAGAAAAAAGATTAAACAATAGTTCATTATCCGACATATCCAAGGAATCCAAGCTGTCCACCCTAAATAAAAAAAAGAGTTTTTGGGAATCTGCAAGTGATGTCTAAGTAAAACATTATTTAGTAAGGGTGGATGGACTCCTTGGACATCGAGCTATTGTCTAGAAAAATGAATAAATGAATAAAGAACCATTAGCTTTCCCTTCATTTCTTTTTTAAATAGGGGCGGATATGTTGGATTTAAAGGATTTACTGGAAAAAGAACTATTACCTAAATGAAGAATGCATTGATCTTATCTCCCGCTTTATTTCTTTTTAAAATAAGGGTGGATTTATTGAATTTTGTGGAATACATGGATACTAAAAAAAATAAAATAATAATAATAATAATAATAATAAAAAGTAAATAAAAAAATAAAATAAAATAAAATTAAAATAAAAATAAAATTAAATAATAATATAGTATCATTTAATAGTTTAATTTATTTATATTAATTTTTTTTATTATTTTTGTCTTTCATTTTCCAACATATCTAAGAAATCCAAACTATCCAACCTACATTTAAAAAAGAGACACTGGATGTATGTCCACGATATCCAATAAATCCATACTATCCACCCAAAAATAAAAAGAGTTCACGCTTAACTTCTTTTACCCTTAAATATGTCCATGAAATCCAATAAATCCATACTATCCAGTCAATAATAAATATTATTAACAACGATTAAAGGACATCTACTTAGTACTGGAAGTTAATACTCTATACTTTTTCAACAAATAGGTTGGATTCTTTGGATCTTTTAGATTTTACGGAAATGTTCATTCATTAATTAATTAATTCATTCATTCATTTCGCATTCTTTCTTCGTTTCTTCACTTGTTTATTTTTTGTCTCGTTTCCATCTGTAAGACATCAATCAATTTTATATTTATTGATCGGATTTCCTGGATTTGATGGATACGGAGGATGTGTGTTTACCATTAGAAGTACCTTACATCAAAGAGACTTTTTAGTTCTCCTTGATTTTGAAGAGGAACAAAGAAGGCCTCTCTAAGATTGTTCCTCGTTTAAAGGAACATTTCACCAAAAAACGTTCTTGGTACAGGCGGTTTTTTTGCGAATCAACACGAACGAGGGAAGTTCAGTTTGGCTAACAGTGCTTACTCTAAATATGTCGACAATAAAACAAGACAGTTAAATTGACGCTTGGTTTTAGCCTTTTATCCATACTTTTTCACAAATAGGTTGGATTCTTTGGATCTTTTAGATTTTACGGAAATGTTCATTCATTCATTCATTCATTCATTCATTTCGCATTCTTTCTTCGTTTCTTCACTTGTTTATTTTTTGTCTCGTTTCCATCTGTAAGACATCAATCAATTTTATATTTATTGATCGGATTTCCTGGATTTGATGGATACGGAGGATGTGTGTTTACCATTAGAAGTACCTTACATCAAAGAGACTTTTTAGTTCTCCTTGATTTTGAAGAGGAACAAAGAAGGCCTCTCTAAGATTGTTCCTCGTTTAAAGGAACATTTCACCAAAAAACGTTCTTGGTACAGGCGGTTTTTTTGCGAATCAACACGAACGAGGGAAGTTCAGTTTGGCTAACAGTGCTTACTCTAAATATGTCGACAATAAAACAAGACAGTTAAATTGACGCTTGGGTTTAGCCTTTTATCCAAAAGGAACAATGATATTTGAGAAATGGCCACCACCACCACCACCATCTTCGTTGTCGTCGTCATCATCATCATCATCATCATCATCATCATCATCACCACCACCACCACCACCATCGTCATCATCATCATCATCATCATCATCATCATCATCATCATCATCATCATCATCATCACCTCCTTTAATTAAACACGATAAAAATTTTGAATCAAAATGCTTGTGGGATCGTGTAATATACAGCTTCAAAGATGTTTTGGCAAATTCAGTATATTTGATACATCAGATATATTTGTTAAAGAATATTTATTTAACAATTGAAAGTAGCCTTACTTGATCAGCATTGCTGAAGGTAGATCGCCGCTTTAATTAAAGAATATTCTTCTGAAACACTTTAGGTTGTGGTTCAGTTCAAACAATGTCATAAAGGATTTTTTTTCTATAATATTGATGTCGAGGTTAACCTTCCTTACTGAAGGCTTGATTTCTTTCCTGTTAAATGGCAATTTTCATGGCCATATAATGTCCATTTTGTCAAGTACATGTGAATTCACTAGGTAAAAGAGTCGATGGGTTTTCAATTTTTTTTACGTTCTTGATTTATGAATATTACTAATATTCAGAGGGACTGGTATAATAAAAAAAACTATTAGGATGAACAGCAGAGTTTCCTGATTGTATCCTTTATTATTTGCCTTAGTTCTCTGATCTTCCAGTAATACAGAATCAGGTGTATTGATGCGTTTAACCCTTTAAGCCCCAATGGTGCCAAAGATCTAATTTCTCCTTACAGTATTAGTACTTGTTCAAACATACAGGTCATGGGAATAAAGCGAATAATCACCAATGGTCAAATGTCTTGATTTTTAATCAAATTCTCCCAACCAGTAACATAAGAAATATAAGGAGAGTAGTGGGGAGAATATAGATGTTAATATTGGGGCATAAAGGGTTAAGTAAACTCTACACTCACAGTCACTGTACACTCCCTATTGAGAAAAAAGATAAAGAAATGTCACAAAGCTTCGTCAAGTCATCCACTATACGGTCAGCGGTCAGCGTTCAAGATGGACGCGAAATTTTCAGCTCCGCCTTCAATGCTGAATGAGTTGTTTTTCTTTCTTTTTTCTGTACTTCAATTTGATAATACTTTCACTTAGTTTGCCAAAAGACTCGGTCGCCTCACTCAAGCAGCAAAATCAACCGTTAAAGGATAAATTTGACGATTTGTTCTTGGAGATCAAGTCACTGAAAGAGAAGTTTACGGCCGAAGGGGCCGCTGCCTCCGATGATAACAGTATCAAAGCTTCAAATGCTGAAACTGCAAGAAGCTTAGAATTTTAAAGTGGCGAATACGATGACTTTGCAGCTTCCAACTCCAATGTCTTGGTTAACTCAAACAGATAACGCGCCGTCTAAATGATCTTAGCACACAATTGGAACGCGCTAGTAACGCCATTGATGAAGCTGAGGAATATAGTTACCAGTTCATTGACAAAATTGTTGGTTTACCAAAGTAAAGTACCAGTGAATCCGCGCTTGAAACAATTTCCCTTTGAGTTAGCCTCTTTCGGGAAATGGGAGCCGAAGTGTCCTTATCTGACATCGACGTAGCGCATCGCGTATCGACCAGGCATGAGAGAGGAGGTCCCAAACCTATGATCTGTAAATTAGTCAGGCGTTTGGCGAAAGTGAAAGTTATGGAAGCTTGTCAACGTGCTCCTGAAGTTAACCCCGCAATATCGGCTTGTCTGCTGAAAACGAGCTCGGTACCATAAGAATCTTCGACAATCTTACTATTAAAAAGCAGAAGCTAGTATTTAAAGCCAAGAAATTCAAAGATGAAGATCAGTATCGTTTCTGCTGGGAAGGATGAGGGTTCCTGTGCGCTGAAAATAACAGACATTGCCTACGACGACTAGCTTTGGATACATGATACTACCAACTAGATAAGTAGTTTTTTAAAGAAAGCTAAGGTATCAAGAGGCTTCTCTAAGTTGAAAGAGAAATTTAGCTTGAACGATGAAACTGTTTCCAAAGCATTTTTAAATGTGAGAACCATCTCGTCCGAAACCTTTGTAAGGAGCTTCCAATTTAAGATTTTGAACGATATCACTTTTACTAACCATCGCTTAGCCAAAATAGGATACGTCCCAAATGACCTTTGTACACTTTGTGGAATTGAATCGGAAACTATATGTCACCTATTTTTTGAATGCCATTTTTCTAGAATAATCTGGAATGAGTTAAAATTCTTCTGGTTTTCGATTTCTGGCGAACGGGTGGACCTCACATTACAAGATGTGTTACTAGGTAAATTGGATACGGAAACAGATCTGCTAAACTATTTTATTACTCTTATTAAAATACATATTTGGACAAGTAGGAAACATGATGTAAAACCCAATTTTGACCTGTTCAGACAAATTGTCGAGGAAAAATTCAGGACTGAAAAATATTTAGCGTTGAAAAATAACACAGAATGTAAATTTCAGGCTAGATGGCTACCATATCTAAACAGTAGATTAAGAAGTTAGATTAACTCAATCTGAGAGCTTTAATTTAATTTAAATATGATAACAGGACACACAACTGTTAATTCCAGTGGTGATAAGTGTTATTAATATCATGTTGTAACATAATTGAGCTTCATAAGATCTTAATGAAAAGTGGAAAAAAAAAAGTATTAAACATTGTAGGTCCACCACTACTCATTAGTAACCAACATAATTCTCAATGTAGTCCTTCTTTATTTCGTGAGCTCCCATATTTTCGTTAAAACATTAGGGGAACTCCTTTGCGGCCGAAGGCCGCAAGAGTGGAGCCCCATACTCATACTAAGAGGTATGCTGGTAATTTTTTATGGTCATGGCAAGCGGAATGGCTCGCGGGCGCGAGCGGGCGCGAGTCTTACATGAGTCAAATTTTCGCCCAGCTTATTGCCAATGGCGTGCATGCGAACTAGTAAGTGTTTTGTCGCGGCAAACTGGACGTTAGCTACGCATTTTTTCTTGACTTTTGATGTTAATAGGTCCATTTATCTTTTATTAAACTTTAATTTAAATGATATACTGAGAAAAATATGTCAGAAGAGCAGAGACGAAGGAAAAGAGAAGGAGATATAGAACAACAACGGGAAAGGATGAGAAACGCCACTGAAGAACAGCGTCAAGCAGAACAGAAACAAAAACGAGAAAGACGAAGGAACAGTAAGCTTACAGCAGAGCGAGAAAGGCAACGAGAAGTAAGACGGACGGTACTGAAGAACAACGCCAGAGGAAAACTGAGAGACGCCGACAGAGAACTGTAAACATGTCGGGTCAGTTTTCTCGATTTTTATCAATTCGTGATTGGAAATAATTTTGTACCACCGAATAATTTACGTCTACGTTTTTGTATTTTATTCTACAGATCAACAACGGGAAAGAAATCGTAATGGAGAGAGAGAGAACGGAGAAGAAATTTACGCCAAGGACAGCATGAAGTTAGAAGGTGTTCAGGTAAAATCAAATTCCGTGCTTTAGCAAAGTTTGTTTAAGGTTACCGTGTACGATAAAAATGGGAAATTTACGATTTTTATTTTTTTCCATAAAAATAAACGTTTCCTTGGAATCTTTTAATTCCGAAAAAGAAATTTGAAAAAAGAGTAAATATTCGCCGAGAAAATGGGATGACCGTTTTCCACCGGAAGTGCACGTTTGTCTTTGATTGAAAGCTAATTGATGCGAATGCAGCCATCCAGAACGATTTTCGAGGGAAAGATTGTTAATGGGAAAGCCTCCATATTTATCGTTTCCCAAAGTGTTCTATGTCCGTTTATGATATATTTTTGTCGTTAGAGCCCGGTTTTCTAAGTTATTACTTTGCTATGGAAACCCGCAGGCTGCGGAAATGTCCGTGGGCTAACTCCAAAAAGCGAAGAAATAGGAAAACTCAGAAGACAAGAAAAGCATGACAGAGGAAACACGTTGTAGCTTAGCAGAAAAAAATTGCGCAAATCTCCTTAGAACCTCCCTAAAGCCATGGGCTTACTTTTGGCAATTGAGATAATTAAACTCTGCTTTGTTTTCCATACAGGTTTTTATTCCATCAACCTGATGTCAGAAAAAATATGGCAGTTTATTGTAAGGCTTTGGTTAATAAATTTGTACTCTTAGCTACATGTATGTTCCCAGGCAGACATTATCAATTGAAATAAAAAATTTGAAGAGCAGTTTTGACATAAGGTTTTATATTTTTTGTCTTTTTCTGCAAATTGTGATGTTGGTGATTAGTTTGACTGTATCCACATACACTTTATGTTCCCTCAGTAACACATCCATACACCAGTAGCATTTATTTGGGAGTAACCCTACTCCCCCCCCCTCCCCCCCCCCCCCACACACACACACACAACTAACTTCCCAGGAATAATGACTCAGACTTATTTGATTAAATTCAGTTGGCAGGGAAAACTATTTCAAATGATGGATTCACCACAGTCTGATCCTCTCTTGTCAGTTCATTACATGACAGGTTTCTGACTACTCTGAAATGATTTATGAAGAGACTTTTCTTTTTGTTTCTCTTCGCTACCAGATTATAACAATCAGTAACATTGCTCATTGGTGACATTAGCTGCAGTGTAAAGGCTAATGATCAAGCCAAAAACAAATTAAACAACAAGATTTGCTACCATCACGGTCAGGGGTAGTAACATAGTGAGTCATAATCTCAAAGCATCAAATAAAGTCACTAGTGGTTACTGGGCCATTTGTTATTGGCACTGACACTGTTAGTCACAGATTTTAATTGACTGATTGAGCGATTTATCAAATAAGTGGTTGAGCGGTTGATTCATGACTGATGGGTACTTAAAGAGATTGATTTTAATATTATAGTCCCTGGGCATCAATAACAGTAATCAAGGTACATTATTATTCTACTATAGCATCAGTTTATCATATAAGGAGAAAACACATACATGAGAGTATGAGAGTGTATTGCACTGTAGAAAGTGTATTGCACTGTAGTGTCCCAGTTTCAAATCACTCATTGAATAAATCATTTAAAATGATAGGCAAATATTGTAGTGGAATAATAAATATCACCATAGTTAATAAAAGAATCTGGTTATGAAGCTCAGCAAAGTCTTTTGCTTTATGTTTTTGTTACCGTTTTTAGCCTTGACCGTGCACAAACAACAATAGGTTTGAATTTTGCATGAGCAACGAACCAATAAAAATGTCACTGTTAAGTTATTCAGCCATAGTGTGCGAACGTAAAACAAAAGATTGTGCACGGTCGTAGAACTTTCAACATAAATTGCAGCACCTTTGTCTTGGCCTTTGAAACTTGCAAGGTTTCATAACCAGTCCCTCGAGTAACTATGATATCATTCAGTGGTTTTACAGATAATGGTCAAGGACATTTTACCGGTACTTATTGCTGGCATTTTTGCTCGCTCTATACTACACAACTTATCTGTCAAACCATTGAATAAGGTGGAGGTATCCCTTGCGAAATGGATTCCCAGATTTCTGGGAATTCCTAGGAATTCCTAGGAATTCCTAAGAATTCCCAAAAATTCCCAACTATGCAAATTAGCTGTGACTAAGAAAGCTTGGAATTCTTGGGAATTTCTGGGAATGAAAGATATAAGCTCTGTGTAGACTTGGAATTCCTAGGAATTCCTGGGAATTCCAAGTTATGCAAATTACCTACAATTTAAGAAGCTTGGATTTCTTGGGAATTTCTGGGAATAAATCTTTTAAGATCTAACAAGGCTTGGAATTCCTAGGAATTCCTAAGAATTCTCAAGATCTTTTCAGGTTTTAAGCTTTTAGTGTTATTTTTGGGCATTTAAGAGTGGTCATCTAAGTGTAGATCGCCAATGCAAACTGCTTTGGAGTTTTCTCACACCAAGTATCTCTTGACGTTTGGACAAAAACAAAACAGCCACCGAAAAACAAAACTGCTATTACTACAAAGTACATGTATCCGTCAAAATATTCAAACTTTCAGATAAGCACATTTCGAATTTCAATTTCTACTTGGAATGTTATGCTTGGTCTGTGCAAGAATTAACCATAAAACAGAAAAAAATCATTTGTCAAAGAATGATCAGTTTTACTTTTACCTTGTTAATTTACATGATCATATCTGTTCAATGCAGCATGGATTACATATTTGTCTTAATGTTCACGCAGCCACTCAGCAATTTAACGATTAAAATCCGTAGCTATCGAACTTTTGCAGGGGTAAAGTCTCCATAGGTCCCAAAAAACGATTCAGTTGTGACTTCTTAGCAGAATGCAATCCTTAAAGTGAGCAAGAAAAGTAGAGCCGGAAGCAGCAGCCATTTTGGAATCCTGAATATGTGAGGAGAGTCTGGTAATGAATGAGCCACTTTGGTCAGCAGCCTTACCACTGCAGGCTCAGAGAAAACGGTTGAATATTCCGACGCCACAAATCTCAAATGTTCAACACATGTTTCCTTGGATTTCCCATTCATTTCAAGCTTAAATGTGCCTCAAAGCAACAAAATTTGGATATCTACTCTTAAGAAGGAGGTAAGTTTAAAAGAAAATGATTTGTAATGAAAGATTGGCAGTTAAAGAAGCAGTTATGGCCTAATTGTGCAGTTTATAGAAAAGCTAAAATGAAACATCAAATAAAATGTTCTCCAGTGCCTTTCCACTGCGGAGTGTTTCCATCGCTTTAGTTTATAAAAGGACACAAAATACATGTAACTGATGTTTTGAGTTTACAATGTCTCGATCTAAAAGCGATAACAGAGATCATTTTCCAGAGAATTGAAAGAACAGAACTGTTAACTGAATATAACAATAACTCAGAACTGATTTTAATCACACAATGTTCTGTTTTGCTCTACTAGGTATATATTCAATTCATGATCAGCTGCTGTGAGATCAGATGTGGCATTCATGGCCAGAGCACTGCAGTTTCAAGTCAAGAGTAGCCTGCTCAGTATTAAAGCTAAGTCACTTTTAATAACTACTCAAACTTATAACCAGGACACAATGCAATTGTAAATGTATTGTAAGTTGTCTCTAATCCACTCTGATTGAACACAGCAAAATATTTTGAGAAAAAAGAAAATCAAGACAATGACTTTGTTGTCTGATTCACTTTGTGTATACTGATGAAGCTTTATTTAAAAGAAGTATTCAGAATTAAATAAGTCACTGACTGCGTTGACAATTCTTGAAAATGTACTCACTGATGTGAATTTCAGAGGACAATACATACATGTAGGTCATGTACATACACCTAATTGCAATAACGTTGTCATACAAAAATGAAAAAAAGGTAAAAGAAAAAAACCCAAATAGGAATAAATTAGGCACGCTAACTAGATTCAGGGAATTGCTCTGACGATTGGTTAAGGCTCAAAAGGTCTTTTAGGTGGCCAATTTAACTTGTTTCAACTCATCCGATATCAAATTGAAGTAACACACCGTCGTCCATAAGTGCTTTCACACGTATGAAGATCTAAGAATGTAATTTGCACGGCTAATTAATGCCTATTTGGCTTCTTTCTTTATTCTTTTTTCCTTTTTTGTATGACAACGTTATTGCAATTAGGTGTATGTCCGAGAAATATAGTATTCAATATGTCAAATAAAGACTCTTGTGAACTTTGTGGAGATGTTATTTTAATCACAGCTGCACTGCGTCATTATAAGATGTAGTCTCCAGGCTAGTTTCCAGAGTGCTGAAACTGTGGTGAATTAATGCCCTAAATATATTCACAGGAAAAGGTCTTAAGGTTTTATAGTACAGGCATTAAGTTTGAAATTTTCAATAGATCAAAACAAAATGTTGAATTTGTGGCCTGGATGACCAACTTGTAAAGACTCCTTACAATTTTTCGAATAAATACTTGATCAACTTTAAGTTTGTTTGTTGTTTGATGTGCATAATAGATCCTAGTATTAACTATTCTCAGTAATTCCCAGAAATTCCTAGGAATTCCTAAGAATTCCTAAGAATTCAATTGTTTTCTCAGATTTTATTTAATCCTCTCAGATTCCTAGGAATTCCTAAGAATTCCTAGAATTTTTTCCAAGCTAATCTAAGACCATGCAAAGCTTGGAATTCCTAGGAATTCCGTGTTCCAATTACCGTGAAAATTCACACCTTCATTCCTAAGAATTCCTAGGAATTTCTAGGAATTCTTAGGAAAAAATTCCTAGGAATTTCCTAAGAATTCCTAGGAATTTTTTCCTAAGAATTCCTAGAAATTCCTAGGAATTCCTAGGAATTCCTAGCTTCATTTCGCAAGGGATTTTTCAATTAGTACCTTGTTTATACAATTTGACAACTCTGCAAAAATGTAAATAAATTAAACCGTAGACTTGTGGCAGAGAAAAGACCGAGGTAAGGTGAACAAAACTAATTATTGTGCCCAATATTTAAGTTTACAACCTAAAGCTGGGGCTTGTTTATAATTTGTAAAACAGGTTCATACCTGCCATCCGTCCCGATTCAATGGGAATTGTCCCGATTTTTGAGTTTCAAAACCTAAAAAAATCAGGACATTCCGATTTTCAAGAAAAAAAGACAATTTGGAACTGGGTTGTTAAAGGTTGGTCTTGTCTCTTCTACATCCCATTGTTTTTTGCAATACATGTGGTGCTTGAGACCATTAAACAACACCTGAGAATTCTAATGCTAAAACAGTACAGTACAGGCAATATTTTTAAAAATTAATGCAGAAACCCTAGAGCATCCTGGACCCTGCTCAGTGTTGGGGGCAGGGCACTACCCCAGGACTGGGGTGATCATGGGGAGGGGGTCCCTATTTCTGATTTTATAAGGTTGGCAGGTATGCAGATTCTAATTTGATAAGGGGTGTATTTACTAATAATTAACTAAAATATAATATCGTTGTCAGGTACCACTTGAAATAATAATGATAATAATAATAATAATGATAATAATAATAATAATAATAATACTAATAGATAAATAATAAATAAATAAAAACTGGAGTTCCGCTTTTAGGCTTAGGCTAAATCTATATATTAGCCTAGCTCATGGTGATGGTTCAACAATTGTCTATCTTCCCATTTGCCCTCGAAAAAGTACCTGGACACGCTTTCTAGTATTTATGACCTTGATCTATTTATCCTAAATGCGGTTGAAGCCCTTATTCCTGATTTTAATCTCTACAATGATCGCATTCAGAGTCTCTACTTTTCTCCACATAGCTTCCACAAATTCAAAAATGATCTTCCCAGATATGTTACGATTCAAATTTCTCCATTCTCCATAATAATATCAGGAGTCTTAAGCAAAATCTGGAAAACTTTCAGATTCATTTATTAGATGAGTTGGATTTTAAATTTAGCATTATAGGTGTCTCGTAAACTAAAATTAACAGCGAAAACATTTTAGATTTCGATCCAAGCATACCGGGCTATGTCTTTGAATATGTTCCGACGCCTCTGGCCTCTGGAGGTGTTGGCTTGTATATTAATGATTTTGATGATAACGAAAGCTCTTGGAAGGTGATTCTGGATGAATTTCTTCAAGGCGTAGGCGGAAAGTTTATTCATTTTTGTAATTTTGATACTCGCAAACTGCCAATTCATATTCCGATTTTCTATAGAGAATGCCTCGAAGCGTGGTCTAAGTTAGTATCTTCGACAGTAAATACCTATGATGACGTTGTTAATCGGATTATTTGGAATAATAAGAATATCGTTGTACAAAAAGCCTCAGTTTTCGAACACCACCTCTTTTCGGCGGGAGTGGTAAAAATCGGAGACTTGTTATCTGATACGGGCAAATTTTTCGAAGGCGCAAAAGTTTCTGAAGCAAATCTATCCACCATGGATTATTTTAAATTAATGAGTATTGTTGACGCTATACCGAATAATTGGAGACTCGTTATTAAACATAATTCTCGACACTTTCCACCTCAACTCCTTAGTGACAGTATTACTGTTATAATAAATGAAAAGGAAGTTGATTTGTCATATGTCACCTCAAAATTACTTTATAGCAAATTCAAAGCCGGAAAGCAAACTCCTCCCACTGCTACAAAAAATTGAAAAATAAGTACCCCGAGCTTGCCGTGGACTGGAAAAAAATTTATTCGCCAGCTACCTTTTGCTGTTAGCATTGAGACAAAGATAAGAGAGTTTCAATACAAACTACTCAACGACATTGTTTTTACAAATGAAAAACTGTTTCGATTTAAAATGATTGATTCACCTTTATGCTCCTTTTGTAAGAAAGATGTTGAATCTTTCGAACGTTTACTGTTTCACTGCACTTTTGTAGAAAGCTTTTGGAAAGCCTTCACATCTTGGCTTACGAATCAAAACACAACTTTAGAAACTTTAACTTTAGTGAACATCGTGTTTGGTGTATACAATGAAAATGAGGACAACATTATTTTGAACCACTTGATTCTTATGGCGAAGGTTTATATCTACAAATGCAAGTTAAACTGCACGAATCCGTCGTTGAAAGTTTTCATAGCCAAGACCTGAAGACGGTTTATCAAATAGAGCGACAAATTGCAACTAAACATGATAAGCTTCTTAAGCACTATGACAAATGGAAAAAAATCTTGCAAAGCATTCAGTGAAGGAAAATTTTGCAAGTGTTTCTCCTCCTTTCTCCTTTTTTCTTAAATTGTAATGATTGTGTACGTAATGTCTGTTTTTTCCTTTTTTGTGTAAAACTGTAATTTTTATTGTACCTGTAAAAGTAATCTTTTTCTGTATTGTAACTGTAATTGTAATTGTAATTCTTGTATAAGGGAAATAAAAATACTAAATTACAAAAAAAAAGGGGCAATGTCATTAACGATGTGTTTATTGTTCATCGTTGTGTAAGATGGGCAAGATGAATGCTTATTCGTTTGTCTCCCGATGGAATCGCTTTGAGTTGTTGATCTCGACGTCTCGACTGCAATACTGCTAGTCTTCATCAGGCGATGAGGTCGATTGTTTACGTGTCGCTATTTGAGCAGTTGGTTCGCTGCTATTGGTGCATTTCGATCCTCATTATTATTCCGACTATTAGATGCTGTTCCTCACAGGTCCGCTTTGTGGTTGATCGGCTGTTGTGCTCTCTGATCGTAGGTACGTATCCAAGCTTCAGGAACTTCGATTCCGCTATCTCTATTGATGTTATTAGGATGAAGTCTTATATGGATACCCTCTTTGACCCTACGTGTGTACCAGAGGGGGTCACGATCAATAAACTTAACTTCTTTCCAAATAGGAAGATGTCCCGTTCCGTTAGCGTGCTCCAAAACTGCGGAGGCTTGCGTACGAGCAAACCGTATATCTCTGTCGTGTTCTTTTATCCTGTCTTGCATCGCTCTCCCTGTTTCCCCGATGTATACTTTGCCGCACTCATATGGAATCTTATAGACGACGCCGTCTTGTTTAGTTGGTTCAAGGGCGTCTTTGGGTCGCACTAAGTGAGACCTAAGAGTTGTGTCTGATTTGAAGACGGTGCGTACGCCTTGTTGTTGTAGGCAGCGGGGAAGAACCTCTGATTCACCTTTTATGTAGGGCAGAACCGCAGTAGATTTAAATTCCTGCGTAGGTTCTTTGTTGGCCGTTGGACTTGTTGTCTTTGTGAGCTTTCGTATAAATGAAGAAGGATATCCTTTCGAAACAGGTACCGATGATAAATGTATCTTTTCTTCAGAGATAGCTGATGGTTTTGATGTGAGGTATTTGGCTCGGTCGTATAGACACTTAACAACACACAAGGGAATGGACTAGCTTGGAGACCTTAGATTGTATCAAACGGAGGAGGACCTTGAAGAACAAGATCAGCCAAACCAAATCTGAGCGCCAGAGGGATAGACTCTACATAGAATATGCTGAGCTAAATAAATTGCTGAAGAAGGGTGCGAGTGCTGACAAGAGGCGGTTCATGGAGGAATTGGCAGAAACAACAGAAAAAGCAGCCTCCAGAAATGAAATGCGAACTGTTCACAGGATCACCCGGCAATTATGTGGAGAAAAACGCCGTAGAATCATTCCTGTTAAGGATAAGCAAGGGATCCTTCTGACATCTGAGCGGGATCAAGTTGTAAGGTGGACTGAACACTTCTAAGAGGTGCCGAATCATTTCCTGAACCAGAGCTCCCTCCTGACATTACACTCGCTCAGGAAGATCTGGACTTGAGGGTAGACCCACCAACTCGACAGGAAACTCTCAATGCCATTAAGGCCCTGCAGAACAACAAGGCGCCGGGCCAGGATGCGATTCCTGCAGAGCTTCTTAAAGTTTACCCCGCGCTTGCCAGTGACGTTTTCCAACCTTTGTTCATTGACATACTGGAAAAGGAGGAGCTTCCGCGGGAATGGGCACAGGGCAACATTGTCCAAATACCAAAAAAAGGGAATCTGACAGACTGCAACAACTGGAGAGGGGTTACATTACTCTCGATACCTAGCAAGGTACTCTGCAAGGTGGTCATGATGGGCATAACGGAAGCAGTGGATGAAATACTCAGAAAGGAACAAGCAGGGTTTAGACCAGGGAGAGGAACCACTGAGCACATATTTACACTCTGGAGCAGTGCAATGAGTGCCAGAAGGATTTCTATGTAAACGTTTTGGATTTTGAGAAGGCCTTTGACAGCGTCCACAGAACCAGCTTGTGGAAAACACTCCGGCAGTACGGAATATCTCAGAAGATCGTCAACGTCATCAAGCTTTTTTACAACAATTTTACCTTTTTTTTTTATTTTTTTTTTATTTTTTTTATTTTTACTTTTCAACACAATACACTTAACAATACACGAAAAGAAAAATACAAAGGATAAATGAATAAAAAATACAGAGGTAACACTGCGATACACGTTTTACATAACTATTGTAACTAAATTATTGTCAGTAAAGGCTTCCATAAATTCAAAAAATTTTCTTTTTGTCCTTTCGCATGTGCGATTGTTCTTTGAATTAACATTTTTCCTTTTACTAACTCAAGAAAGAGAAGGAGATTAGGTAATTTGTGCTCATATTTTTGTAGAAAGACATGTCTTTTGCTAAGTAGTATATAATAATTAAAGATATAGGAGCCAGAACTTCCGGGATTATAGCCATACATTATTCCTAATTCATCAAAATTGTAATTGTCGTCATTTTGACTATTCCACCGAAATAAGACTGAATTCCAAAAGTCGCGTATACGGGAGCAGTTAACTAGCATGTGCGACAATGTTTCTAATTCGTTACAAAATTCGCAAAAGGGAGATTCTGATATGTTCATTTTATATAGGAGGTTTCTGCACGGTAAAATATTATGAATTATCTTAAACTGAAATATACTTAGTTTCGTTTCCCGTGTTATTCTAAATGGTAGTTTATAAATTGCGCTAATCTTCATCTCTTCTACACCTAACCTTTGTAGCCTAGAACTAGCTAAAGGTTCTTTAAATTTCTTTTGAATAAGAATATTCCGGGCACTTTTACTGGTGAGTATTTGACCAGGAAGAAAAGTCGATTTTCTTTCCTGTCGATTCTCACCATTAGTAGATTGTAATTCATGCTTCCACCCTAATGGTATTGCTGCTATTAAACCCCAGAGGTTGGTAAATGGCGTAGCAAGGCCAAATTTTCTAAGAAAATTGCCGTATGAGAGGAATTTGCCGTCTTCTTCTAATAAATCTTTGATTCTAAGAATTCCAGCAACGTGCCAGTTTTCCCAGTATACAGATTTGCCTGCTATGGTTATGTTTTTATTATTCCAAATAATGGCTTCCCTAATGTCATGTTTATCTAAAGGGGCGGATTTAACATCATGAACTTCTGCCCAAGTTTTTAAGATGTCAATGTAGAAAGCTGGTATATTTTTTAGTTCTAAAAGACTTAGATCATAGCTACAGTCGAAAATGAGAGGGCCTCCAACATTTTTCAGATACCAGGATGGAATTATCATCCAATCCTCATTTGCACCATCTTGCATTCTCTTTACCCAGGCACATAGTAATGATTTTGTGATTATTTCATATTCTGGCAAATCTAAACCTCCTTTTTCTTTTGCTCCGATAAGCGTGTCTCTTTTTATTTTCGGTTTCTTACCGTTCCAAACGAAGTCTGCTATCAATTTGTTAACGGCGTCCATAACATAAGGTGGGGTGTGAAGACAGGCGCTAGAAGAAATGAGTTTGGATAAACCTAACGTTTTAGCTATTGTTATTTTTCCATACAGGGATAAATCCCTTTGTGACCATAAATTAAATAACTTCTTAACTTTGATTAGCTTGTCTACAAAATTTACTTGGTCGCACAAATTAAACTTATACGAGAAAGCGGTTCCTAAAGCTACTATTGGCCTTTGTGGCCACATAAACTCAAATGGCGTATCCTTATTTTGCACGTTTTTCCCCAACCATAAAGCTTCTGTTTTAGAAGAATTGAGTTTAAGTCCACTGCATTCCTCAAACAAGTTAAGCACCTCGAGCAGCTTCTCAAGGGAAGCCTCGTCTTTACAGAAGGCGGTTGTGTCATCAGCATACTGTGATAATTTGATTTCTTTGTTAGCAACTAGGATCCCTCTTATATCAGAGCGAGACCTTATCGCGCAAGATAATGCTTCAGCAGCCAGTATGAAAAGGAGACCGGATAACGGACAGCCTTGCCTAACTCCTCTCTTGAGTATGAAGGGTTTGGAAGCGTAACCATTGTTTATCGTACAGCTGGAGATATTGTTGTAAAGTGTTCTAATCCACACCTTGAAATCGAGTCCGAAATTAAAGGCATCTAAGGCTTTGTCTAGATACTCCCACTCTAAGCTGTCGAAAGCCTTTTCGAAATCTATGAACAGAGCGATACCTTCTAAATTTTGATCTGCCGTGTAATGGAGAATGTCCGATATGAGCCGAATATTTTCCCCAATGAATCTGCCTGGTAAATATCCAGTTTGTGCATTATTAATAATATTTGGCAGGACCTTTTTTAAACGCATTGCTAAGGCTTTTGTGGCGATCTTGTAATCAGTGTTTAGAAGCGATATGGGTCTCCAGTTTTTTAGGTACGATAGATTTTTATCTTTCTTGGGAATTAGGCGTATAATTCCTTGTCTCTGTGATATGGATAACTCGCCTTTTCGAAATGCGTAATTAAAGCTATCTACCATAATTTTACCCAACGAGTTCCAAAAAAAAGTGTAAAATTCTGCAGTCAGACCGTCTGTACCAGGTGTTTTGTCTTTGTGGAAACTTTTTAAAGCATTCTTACATTCGTTTTCTGTTAATAAACCCTCACACAATTCTTTTTGGTGTTCGTCTAGCTTTTTAATACTCTCGTTCTCAAAAAATAAGTTGAACTTAGGATCCTCAACTTGTGGATTTAGTGACGAGTACAAATTTTCATAATAACGTCTTTGCTCCTCGAGGATTTCTTCCGGGTCGGTTATAGTGGAATTGTCATCTTTGGTCAGACTGGTGATACATTTATTTTCAGTTTCTCTTCTCAAGATTGAGAAAATATTTGGAACTTCGTTCTCCAAACTCGTGCCAACGCGCTTTTGAGCGAATACATGCTCCTCGAGTGCGGTCGAAAGATAGTTTATCTAGTTTATTCTTGATGATATCGTACTCCTTGATTGCTTCCGGCGTTGTGCGATTCCCGCTTGTTTTTTGTAAACGTTGGGCTTCTTGCAAAAGAATTTTCTCGTAATTTTTCTGTTTTTTGGCTTTTTGTTTTGAATAGTATGTTGTGAACATCCTAATTTCCATTTTTATCATTTCCCATAAAAGGCCTTTGTCTTCGACGTGTATATATTTTTTAATAAACAATGGGATGTTTTCGGATAATTTATCTGTATATTCATTGTCTTCCAGAAGTGAATTGTTAAGTTTCCAGAAACCCGGTCCCCTTGGGTGTTGTAGTCGAGTTTGAATATCCATTGTAACTAAAGAGTGGTCGCAGTGCGGTGCGTATTTTATCTCGCAACTCTGCACGAGGGATTTTTGCATAAAATCTTTTGTAATCAACCATAAGTCTAGTCTGCATTTTATTTTCAAATCTCGAGTTCGCCAAGTGAATTCTTTTTCTTTTGGATGCAATGATCTCCACACGTCCTCTAAATTTAGAAGACTAATCAAATTCTTGATCTCTTCAGTTACATTTTTTTTGAAAGATGTGTCACGGCCTCCCTCTTTGTCATTCTCGGATAGAGGGCAATTGAAATCACCTCCCATAATAATGTTGTTTTCGCTGTGCAACCGCTCCAAATGCTCTTTTAATTTGCTGAAAAATTTAATCTGTGCCTGGGTATCATTCGGTGCGTAAACATTTGTGCATAAAAACGTGAGATCTTCAATAACGACTTTGAGAATTAGTATTCTGCCGTCTTTACTCTGTAATATAGTTTCAGCTGAAACGTGTAATTTGGGATTGAAAAGAATAGCGACACCTTTGCTATGTTTACTTCCATGACTGAAATAAATTTTGGAACCCCATTCATTACTCCAGATTTTTTCTTGATCGGGGGAGCTATAAGTCTCCTGCAATTTTACCTGTTGTGTGCAAAATTCCAGCTCAAGCCTTACTGTCAACTCGGGTGTTCGCCAGGGTTGCGTTATGTCCTCCTTTCTATTCATGCTGATTATTGATTGGATTATGAAGAATGGCACAGAGCAGGAGAGAACTGGAATTAGGTGGACCCTCAGCTTACGAAGTTGGAAGACTTAGACTTTGCTGATGACATTGTTCTAATATCGCATATACGGTCCCATTTACAACAGAAGAGTGTAAAGATCAACAAATTAGCAGAAGCTGTTGGCCTGAAGATCAGCATAGGCAAGACTTAAGTTATGTCCAACGAAACAACCAAGGAGCCGGTCTTTACCAACAACCAACCATTGGACTATACGGATCAGTTCACCTACCTTGGTAGCGTGGTAAGTATCAGTGGTGGGACGGAAGAGGACGTTACAGCACGCCTTGGGAAAGATCTGCCTTCGCACGGTTGAAACCTGTGTGGAAATCCAATACCTACAGCCGCGCAACCAAGCCCAGGATATACAAAAGCAACGTCCTACCCGTGCATATGGAGCCGAATGCTGGAGAATGACTGCAAAAGATCTCAGTAGACTAAGCACCTTCCATACTACCTGCTTGCGAAGAATCATGAAGGTATTCTGGCCGAACAGAATTTCCTATAGTTAAAACAACAACAACAACAACAACAACTGAAGTCGCGAGGGTATTTTGAAGTGGGTTTGTATCTTGCATTGCATGTGAATGAGGATTTCTGTTGAGTTGTTTAGCTTGTCATTTTTGGTTAGGATAAATGCAGTCTTCACAAACTTCACAAACAAAAAGGTTTTAAAAGGAGGGAAATAAAGACGTTGGTTTATATTAAATTCCGTCGGGTAACTGATAAATCGGCTTCCTAACTATCCCTAGTTTGATACGTACGGAGGTCGCTGAGTAGGTTCCCATCCTATCTTTTCTGGCTCAGGATGCTTTAAAATTGTCACGTAAAATTTTCAGTGGAAACCCTTTCAAACAGAGGAAAAAGAAAACTTTGTCAACAATTAATCCTTGGTTAGCGTTATCCGACGTTTGATCCTGACCCTGGCTTGATGTTTTATTTTCAACATGCAAGACATTCAGGTGTATAAATCAGAATCGCCAGTTGGGGAATAAATCCTACAAAATGCTGTGGGGAGATTATCATTAACTAACATCAATCCAGGAAAAGCCGAGTATTTTCCTAGTGGCTTCATGCTTTGAAACTGGGAATGCGTGCTCACTATTGAACCATAAAGCACATGCATAAGTATGAGCACAAGAACCACCTATCCTATGGGAACCAGCGTAAAATAAGTACACGTACAAGCACGAACACACACACAAGTGTTTGTGTTAATTTCATGCCAGTTTCTACTCGCTTGAAATAAGCACAAGCACAAGAACTAAGCGAGGCTGGACGTGCGTTTACTCCTTTGTGTTTGTGCTTATTGCATATTGGGAGCATCATCATCATCATCATCATCATCATCATCACATCATCATCATCATTATCGCAGGTCCTTTTCACGCCCATTGTCGCACAGGGCGCCAACAAAAGATCTCCATTCTGGTCTACTTTCTTGTACGTGTGCTTGTGTGTGTGCTAAGTGCTTATTCTAGAAGTGGGAACTAGGCTTTTAGGACGACTGAAATGTAGCAAATACTAAGAATTCGTTTAGGCCTTCCTTTGTTCGAAGGCATAATTCCTTTTTTTGAATTCCGTGGGCGTGGAGTTGGGAAACTGTTATCCTTCCCATGAGACCACGCCGCTTTTGTTTCCCTTAACTCTTTAAGCCCCAATATCAACATGCATGTTCTCCCCACTGTTCTCCATCTACTTCTTGTGATACCATCAAATTTAGTGATCATATCCTTTATTCTCATCATCTGTATGTTTGATCAAGTAGGGATATTGTAAGGAGAAACTCGATGCTTGTCACCTCTTGAGGCTTTAAGGGTTAAAATGCGACAGCACTGTTCAAATGCAGTTCAGTATAAAGATGGGACAGTTTTCTGAAAAAAAAAAAGAGGAAGGCTCATATATTTAGTCTTAGGAGATAAACTTTTTACCCCATTTCAGCTGATTCCGATCAGATTTTTCACTCTCGATAAGTAGTGTCGTAAATAATTCTTATAAAGGAACATCTCGAAAACAGGGAAGTTTAAATACCTTCCTTGTTTTGGAAATACACATTTTTTTCTGATTCTGTTTCACTTTTCGTTCACTAATATATCTCTGTAAATGACAGTCCTTCAAGAGTGCCATTTTAATTTTAAGCAAAATCATTCTATTTTGTAATAAGATATCCTTGTTATCAACCCTCAACGTTGGTAGGTTGAGGGTTTGAACCAATCGGAAACGTAATCATGTGGGAACCTGTTGTTTTATTTAGTGAATCTATTCCAATGCAATAAGCCACCGTTTCTAAAATTGATGAAGATCATTTATAATTTAAAGGGACACTGTCACGGGGATTTTTACGTTTTGGGGTGAAAAATGTGCTGAAATGTAAATTAAATGGTTTTTTCCCGCACACAGAATGCTCCTAGAATGTCAAGAAAAGGAAATCAAATGATTTTCTCAAAGGAAGAACAAACCATAGTCAGTTACTGGCGATTTTTCCATGAAACAAAGGAAAAACTTGAAAACATCAGCCTGATGTTTTCAAGTTGCAACCATATCCATCCTAGCGATCCGCGACAAAACACACTCAATTATAGCCTTAGAGAACTGGTAGAGTAATTTTAAATGAAATTCAACCAGTATTTTTGGATTTCCGCTGATTAGAATATGTCCCTTTGCTTTTCAAAGTTGTCTAGATATTGGTGACAGTGTCCCTTTAAAGCTAAACTTCAAAATTTGGACGGGCCTCATTTTGAATTAGGAAAATCCAAAGCTAAAACTATGGATTTTACCTGACATTTTAATTTTATTCAATTTTCTTCTGAATGTTCGTGAACAAACACCTTGGCAAAATAAACATCCGCTAATTAAAACGGATATTCATTAAATAATTCAGTAAATTTGGCATGTTTTAGGACAGCCATCACTTCAAAATGAGTTCTCATTTCTAAGTCATCAGTATTATGCAGCCAAATTAACTTCCGCATAGACATATAACTATCACAGCCGAGTTAATACTAGTGACGATTAGTGCCATATAACGAGAGATACACTGACATCTAAAAGAAAATGGCGGTAGCAAACGTACCTGAAGAGGAAAAGGAGAAAACATATGGAGAACTGTTTTGCTCCGCAGGTTTGACAGATGGATTGCACTACAAGTTGATATTTCTTTCAATTTTTACGTTTTGCTATGCAGTAGTTCATCTCTGGGGAACACTCTGATCCTAGTCGCCCTTCACAAGGAGTCTTCCCTTCATCCGCTGTCTAAACTCTTGTATCGCTGTCTGGCAATAACCGATCTCTGTGTTGGTATCGTTGTGGAGCCCCTTACTATCATCTATTGGATGTCTGCAGTGAACGAACGTTGGAATATCTGTTATTACACGCTATTCTCAAATTTTATTGCAAGCTATATTTTGTGTTCAGTGTCGTTGTTGACATTGTCTGCAATAAGTGTTGATCGACTTCTCGCTCTGTCGTTGGGGCTTCGATATAGGCAAATTGTAACTTTGAAACGAATATATATGACTGTAATTACCTTTTGGGTCTTGGCTACGGTCTGTTCAACGATGTACATCCAAAATTACCTAATAACTATTAAGTATAGCCATATAGTTATAGTATCATGTCTAGTAACCTCAATCTTCGCATACTCAAAAAGATTTTCTTCAATCTTCGTCATCATAGTCAACCTCAAGTACACGCCGAAGTAAGACATGAAGAACAACCGAGCCAATTGGCTCAACTAAACATAAAGCGATACAGAAAGGCAGTGTCCAGTGCACTGTGGCTGCAGTTGAAATTAGTTGTGTGTTATCTACCGCACGGGCTAGTGACAGCTTTGTCGACTCACAGTGGACAATCCCCGGGTCTTATGCTGGTCCGGCAATTTACACTGACCTTAGTCTCCTTAAACTCGTCATTGAATCCGATTCTTTACTGCTGGAAGATAAAAGAAGTGAGACTAGCGGTGAAGGATACAATCAGGCATTTTTTTTGTCCATCCCGCTAAGTCTTCTGGTAAAAACATCGATCATAACACATTTTCCTCATTTAGTGCTGTCAGCTTTGAATGGATGAAAGAACAAACACAACGTGTATTATGTTGGAATTGAGGGAAATATAGACATGAAAATCTAGTACAGAAACATATGCGTAAAAATGTTTCCAAGGATATCTCACTTTTAAATCCCGGCTAAGCAATGAACATGTTTTCCTGTTTAGCCACCTCTCTCAACTTTGTATGTAAATAGTTTTCCTTTGTCCGATGTTTGTTCAAACATTTAAATTGCCCGTACAGCCAACGAACATCAAGTTTTTGTGCTAAACACAGCGTTGGAGAAAATGTTTGACCGTTTAGCAAAACAGCCCAGTTTAAGAAAAGCTCATTCCCAACTCAGTATAACCATATAACACGACAAATTAAGTTTTAGTAAACTGTTTCCGATTTTTGCTGAAATTGTACATTTGAGTGTGTATGTGTTTTTTAGTTAAAATTCATATATCCTTTTATACACAATTTGATATATACCTTGTCTTGTATTTAATCCTCTATATTTCGAAGACAAAAGTGTCAAATGTCGACTGTAATTGTTAGATGAATTTCTCAACTCTTTTGCTATGCACTGTACATTAACGTTGTATATCAATGTTGTTCAATATCATAAAATAAAATGTCTGTTGCTAACAGAAACGGTCGATTAATGCAAAAAGAACAGCATGTTGATTATGGAAAAGAAATGGGAAGTGAAAAAGAATTTGACGGACTCAAAAATTCAGTAAAAAATCGAGCTGTTCAGTTGCTGCGTATCAATAACGACAAGTTTATTACGAAATAGTTTCTAATTTGTAAAGGGAATATTAACTGATAATTAACGTTTGGTCAAACATTGTTTGCCTGTTTAGCCATCGAACTTCATGTTTGTGTGACGGCAGACACGATGCTGGACAATATGTTTGAACGTTTAGCCGGATGTTTAGGAAAACAGGTCAATTTAAAAAAAAAGCTCATTCTCAACTCAGTATAGCCATACAACACGATAAATTTAGTTTTAGTAAAATGTTTCCGAATTTTGTTGAAATTAGATTTGAGTTGTGGGTGTGTGTTTTTTAGTTAATATTCATATACTCTCTTATACACAAATTGATATGTGCCTTATCTTGTATTTAATCTTGTATATTTCGAAGACAAACCTGACAAATACCGACTATGATTGTAAGATGAATTTCTCAACTCTTTTGCTACATATCGTATACTAACGTTGTACACTAATGTTGTTCAATATCATAAAATAAAATGTCTGTTGCTAGCAGAAACGGTCGATTAATGCGAAAAGAACAGCACATTGATTATGGGCAAGAAAGGGGGGTGAAAAAGAATTTGACGGACTCAAAAATTCAGTAAAAAAATCGAGCTTCAAAGTTGCTGCGTAACAATAACGACAAGTTTACTAGGAAATAGTTTTTAATCTACAAAGGGAATATATTCTATCCTTTTTTTCCACTAGTTGTTTTGACGCTTTGTTCAACTGATAATTAACGTTTGGTCAAACATTGTTTGCCCGTTAAGATAGCTTAATTTAAGTTAGAGAAGCTCATTCTCAAATTAGAGTAGCCATATAACACAATAAATTTAGTTTTAGCAAAATGTTTCCGTTTCCAGTTAAGTTGAAACTGTAGATTGGAGTTGTGTGTGTGTTTTTAAGCGAAAATTCATATATCGTTTTATACACAATTTGATATAACCTTGTCTTCTATTAAATAATGTATATTTCGAAGACAAACGTGACAAATGTCGACTATGATTATATTGTAAGATGAATTTCTCAACTCTTTTGCTATGTATTGTATACTAACGTTCTATACTCATGTTGTTTAATATCATAAAATAAAATGTCTGTTGCTAACAGAAACGGTGGATTAATGCGAAAAGAACAGCATGTTGATTATGGACAAGAAACGTGGGTGAAGAAAAATTGGACGGACTCTAAAATTTAGTAAAAAACCGAGCTGCTCAGTTGCTGCCTAACAATAACAACAAGTTTATTAGGAAATTGTTACTAATCTCTAAAAGAGAATATCTTCTTTCGTTTTTTCCACTACTTGTTTTGACGCCTTGTTCAACTGATAATTAACGTTTGGTCAAACACTGTTTGCCCGTTTAGCCACCGAACGTCATGTTTGTGTGACGGCAGACACGAGGCTGGACAAAATGTTTGAACGTTTATCCGGAGCTTTAGGAGAACAGTTCAGTTTAAGAAAAGCTCATTCTCAGCTCACTTTTACCGAATAACACGATAAATTAAGTTTTAGTAAACTGTTTCCGATTATTGTGTAAATTGTAGATTTGAGTTGTGAGTGTACGTTTTTAGTTAAAATTCATATACCCTTTTATACACAATTTTTGGTATATACCTTGTCTTGTACTTAATCCTGTATATTTCGAAGACAAATGTGACAAATGTCGACTCTATTGCTATGTATTGTATACTAACGTTGGATACTAATGGTGTTCAATATCATAAAATGAAATGTCTGTTGCTAACAGAAGCGGTCGGTTAATGCTAAAAGAACAGCATGTTGATTATGGGCAAGAAAAAGGGGTAAAAAAGATATGGTCTCAAAAATTCAGTAAAAAATCGAGCTGCTCAGTTGCTACGTAACAATAACGACAAGTTTATTAGGAAATAGTTTCTAAACTACAAAGGGAATATATTCTATCCTTTTTGCACTACTTGTTTTGATGCCTTGTTCAACTGATAATTAATGTTTGGTCAAACATTGTTTGCCCGTTTAGCCACCGAACATCATGATTGTCTGACAAAGACAATGTTGGACAAAATGTTTGAACGTTTGGCCGGAGCTTTAGGAAAACAGCTCAATTTATTATAATAAGAGAAGCTCATTCTCAGCTCACCATAACCATATAACACGATAAATTACGTTTTAGTAAAATGTTTCCGATTTTTGTTGAAAATTGTAGATTTGCAATGTCATTTTAGTTAAAATATTCATATACTCTTTCATACACAATTTGATGTATAAATTGTCTTGTATTTAATCCTGTATATTTCGAAGACAATCGTGACAAATGTCTACTATGATTATAAGATGAATTTCTCAACTCTTTTGCTATTTATTGTATACTAACGTTATAGAATAATCGTCTTCAATATCATAAAATAAAATGTATGTTTCTAACAGAAACGTTGGATTAATGCAATAAGAACAGCATGTTAATTATGGGCGAGAAAAGTGGATGAAAAAGAAATTTATTGACGGACTCAAAAATTCAGTAAAAAATCGAGCTGCTCAGTTGCCACGTAACAATAACGACAAGTTAGATTAGTTACTAATCTACAAAGGGAATATATTCTATCCTTTTTTCCACCACTTGTTTTGAGGCCTTGTTCAACTGATAATTAACGTTTGGTCAAACATTGTTTGCCTGTTTAGCCATCGAATGTCATGTTTGTCTGACAAACACAATGTTGGACAAAATGTTGAACGTTCGGCCGGGGCTTTAGGAAAACAGCTCAATTTAAGAGAAGCTTATTCTCAAATCAGTATAACCATATAACACGATAAATTTAGTTTTAGTAATTTGTTTCCGTTTCTAGTTGAAATTGTTGATTTGAGTTGTGTGTGTTTTTAAAGTGAAAATTCATATACCGTTATATACCTTGTCTTCTCTATTTAATCCTGTACATTTCGAAGACAAATGTGACAAATGTCGACTCTTTTGCTATGAATTGTATACTAAAGTTGTGTAATAATGCTGTTTAATATCATAAAATAAAATGTCTGTTGCTAACAGAAACGGTCGATTAATGCGAAAAGAACAGCATGTTGATTATGGGCAAGAAAAGTGAGTGAAAAAAATTGACGGACTCAAAAATTCAGTAAAAAATGCAGCTGCTCAGTTGACGCGTAACAATAGCTACAAGTTTATTAGGAAATAGTTCGCAATCAATAAAGGGAATATATTCTTTCGTTTTTTCCACTACTTGTTTTGACGCCTTGTTCAACTGATAATTAACGTTTGGTCAAACATCGTTTGCTCGTTTAGCCACCGAACGTCATGTTTGTGTGACAGACATGACGCTGGACAAAATGTTTGAACGTTTAGCCGGACCTTTAGGAAAATAGCTCAGTCTAAGAGAAGCTCATTTTCAACTTAGCCGTGACAACCATATAACATGATAAACATCGCACATAATTCTGGCTTCTTTTGCGACATCCAAATTGGGGGGCTTGGAAACTAGGTAGCGCCATGGCTTAAACAATGCCATTGTTTTTCCGTGCACGCAATTGGCTAGCTGGCTATGATCTTCCGTGACCTTGAGACAAATAGATCACATGAAAAGAAAAATAGCGTCCGAGTAAAGGTAAACAAACAGCTCCACGGTCTTTGTTTTGACTGCTGCAATAAAGCTCGGAAGATAGGTGCTGGTCGTAAGAAGAGGCCTTGTAAAGAAAAGGATGTTTTACAAAAAACTTTTGCCGGTAAGTGAATGTATTGTACTGTTTATCGAACAGTTAAACTCACGTGTGCAAGCGATTTTGTTTCTTAAGCTTTTTGTCAGATTTAAAACTTAAGCTTAAAGTCGTGCTGCCGTGTGATAAACTTATAGCAGCAATTAGCGACGTTCAGAATTGCGATCTTTTAGGAAGAATACGACTTGTGAAATTTAATAATAAATATAATTCAATAATTCACATTGGCTGACATAATAAGCTTTATAATAAGCTTAATTAAAATGTACTTGAATATATCCTCTGTAAGTTAAGGTCAAGTGATTTAGCTCACAGTTTTAATACTACAACTGTGGAGTGCTTGGAAGACAATGAAAAAGAAATGTATAATCGTTTTAAGACATGTGTGATCTTATGTGAAGTGTGGGAATTTGCAACCAAAAATAATTGGTTAAAAATTTCTGTTAGAAATTTGCATCTGTTGAAGACTTTTGGTTACTTTTTAAAAGGCTTAGAAAGATGAATTATTTGTATAGTTTTAGATGGGAGTTAAACTTAATAGTTCTAACAATGGATATTTCATCTGCTGATTGAAGTTTTGTTTATTTGTAACACAGGTGACTAGCTGGGGAATTTAGAAAACAAGAATCATTAAGGTGTTTCGATACAGTTTTTTTGGGACCATACCTAACTTTTTGAATCGGCTCTTAGACAGTCTTCTCCTCGTCAGATCAAAGTGAAATTTGCAATACTCGTTGGTTTTGGACTGAACTTTAGCGTGGTTTACATTTTGTGAAAATCGATATTTCCATGACAACGATAAACAAAAATCCTCGAAAACACTAAAATTGAAATTTCCGCGATCCAGATTTCACTCTGAAAAGCAAATACCAACATCTTAAACTGTGGTGTATGGCAAACAAAATATACAAGAACAAAAAAATTCTGTTTGTTTGTTTTGAAGTAAATCGCAAAAACATTTTTAACCTTAGTTTTTGCATAGTAATAGTAAATGCACCGAAAAATAATCAATGCTTTGATGAAATGGCTAGAAAATACTTTCAAAATGTGTCCTTTACTTACTATTTTACGCCTAGAAAGTTTTGTTGAAACTGGTGTTCGCGATCTCGAGAACGAATTGTTTTTCTAAGATCATTGGCGTAATAATTTTGTGGTAATTTTTGAATTTGAGCGCTTTTGCGAAAATCTTAAGAACGGCTCGATGGATTTTTTTAAAACAATAAACACGCGTGCTTGACGATGTGACCAATTTTAGTATCGAGTCTTAATAACATTGATTCACTGGAACACTTTTAGATTTAACGTTAAAGAGGCCGTATGAACCGACGGAAAAGCTTGCGTTACAAATTCACAGTTGGCAAATAAATGTTAATATATTCAAAGTAGTGCGTAATTCATTGCTTCGTGATTTTTATCTGGTTTCTTTGTTCTTTGTTGCACTGTAGATTACAACGAAAAGTAAAAATCACGGAGGAATGCTTTGCGCATTACTTTGAATATATTAGCATTTATTTGCCGACTGTGAATTTGTAACGCAAGCTTTTCCGTCGGTTCATACGGCCTCTTTAACGTTAAATCTAAAAGTGTTCCAGTGAATCAATGTTAGTAAGACTCGATACTAAAATTGGTCACATCGTCAAGCACGCGTGTTTATTGTTTTAAAAAAATCCATCGAGCCGTTCTTAAGATTTTCGCAAAAGCGCTCAAATTCAAAAATTACCACAAAATTATTACGCCAATGATCTTAGAAAAACAACTCGTTCTCGAGATCGCGAACACCAGTTTCAACAAAACTTTCTAGGCGTAAAATAGTAAGTAAAGGACACATTTTGAAAGTATTTTCTAGCCATTTCATCAAAGCATTGATTATTTTTCGGTGCATTTACTATTACTATGCAAAAACTAAGGCTAAAAATGTTTTTGCGATTTACTTCAAAACAAACATACAGAATTTTTTTGTTCCTGTATATTTTGTTTGCCATACACCACAGTTTAAGATGTTGGTATTTGCTTTTCAGAGTGAAATCTGGATCGCGGAAAATTTCAATTTTAGTGTTTTCGAGGATTTTTGTTTATCGTTGTCATGGAAATATTGATTTTCACAAAATGTAAACCACGCTAAAGTTCAATCCAAAACCAACGAGTATTGCAAATTTCACTTTGATCTGACGAGGAGAAGACTGTCTAAGAGCCGATTCAAAAAGTTAGGTATGGTCCCAAAAAAACTGTATCGAAACACCTTAAATGGACTGCTGAAACAACTGATTCAATTAAGGAGTCGGATTTAATTATAGCACTTGTAGTCAGTTGCCAATTTTTCCACAGGACCTGAACCATAAAGAATCATTTGTCCATCTTCAGAAGAAAGTGTTGCTTCTACATATCATTTAAATGAAACCAGTCAGTCAAGCCATGAGTTTTTTTTTAATTTATCACCTGAGAAGATTGAAGGAAACTCACTAACAGTACCAAACTGAAACCTGATTAGTCATAAAAACTCAAAACTGTTGATAGTGTTATGGTTTAATTTGTTTGGGTTTGAACATGGCAGAAATATCCAGTTTTAAAACGCTAACTTCTAAAACTAACCTGTTCAAAGTTAGCTTGTCAGTTGGAACTCAGATGTCTTATGTGATGGTTTAGAAATGCTGTTCACCTTACATAATGGGGATACACACAAGCGAGTTAACAGAGTCCTCTGGAATTTCAAATCCATAAAAATAAGTTTACCCCAGTACTTGAACAGGATAATGCATTGCCTGAAGCTTTACAATAAAATTATTCATGCTCTTTAATGTTAGATGTTTATTGTCAGTTTATTTTTCTACTTCCAATTGATTTGTGGTGCAACAAAAGTTTTCTCCCTTTACCAGTAAGATAAAGAGAGAAAAATTTAAGGTAAAGGTATTGTCAAAGGGAAATTGTTATGGAAAAACCCTAAGACTAAAACTTTGAAAACAATGAAAAATATAAGGTCTGGAAAAAAGAAAAGAAAATTATAATGTTTTGTAAAAAAAACATCTAATTGAATTACTTGTCCATTTACACAAGCTATGTGACAGAGCCAGTCACAATATGCAAAAAGTGATATAACATATTTACATTATATTGGCTAGCTAGAAGCAGTCAGCAGATGGGACTGATATTTGCATGATTACATGGTATCCAGCTTTTCACTACTTTTAGACACTTGTGCTGGACTGACTCCAGTTGCTTCTATGTAAAAAAAAACGAAACATTCAAATCTTAGAAGTTAACTTTGATTTAAGTCTTGTGAAGTGTTGGAATACCTGAAACATTGTCTTTATATGGAATATAAATTATTACTGTCTAGTGAGTCATTTTACTGTTTTCCTGATAGTTTAGCTATAGCTTGTAATATGATATGTAGACTCTCCAGGGGGGTGTGGGCCTAGAGTAGAAAGGTGATGGGGGAGGGGGGGGGGGAGAATGGTAATTAAAGTGTGAGAAATTTTTAACCTCATATTATCTTGTTCTGCCACTTATGATAACTCTTTTAAAAAAGCTTTGCCAACAACTTAGCCATTGCCTGCCTCTTGGTGTCTTTTTTTAGGAAGAGGGTGGGGGGGGGGGGGGATTGGAGTGATGCACTTTTTATTTTTCCTAAAATAGCAAATTCGCAAGAGATAAACACCTAACTTAAGAAAATTCTTCAAAATCTGAAATTTTCCTATTCAATTTTCTTTCACCATTTCTGTCAGTAAAAGCATAATATGAGTGCAATTTAGCAATCAAATTGATATTTGAGAAGCAGTTTCATCTACTTTATGCCCTCTGTTTCTTTAAGGATCCCCGTTCTAAATTTAGAAAAAAAGAAAAGGCAAAAGAATAGTTTTCCTTAAAACGATATCAGTATTTTTTTCTTTCAGAAAACTGTAAAACTATCCTTTTGGTGCGCTAATCGCGTATTTTTGCACACATCAGCAAAACAAGTTTTGCCACTTTCGCGGGATTTAGATTTGACCAGCAAAGCGAAATGGTCACTAAACTTACTGTTACTATGGTGATTTCTCTTGTATTTCAAAATGGCGGCTAAAATGGAATCGATGGAGGTCAAAACTGCAGCTGTGCAGCTTTTGTTTTTGCAGTATATATCGCGCGCCCCAATGCCAAATAGTAGGAAACTTTCAACAGAAAAGGGTAGCTGTCGGACAACAAGTATGTTTTTATTTTTTACTGCTATTATTAATACATATATTGAACTTAATTTTTAGCTTCGGCACTTTTTGTCTAGTGCCTTAGATTTTCTGTTGGATGGCTGAAAAGTCCTTCTGCTGTTAAATTCCATACATTTTGAGGCTCTGTCTGGGCAATATTCGCAGTCGAAAAGCTACTTGATCCGTTGCTGGTATTTTGTTGTTTTTTTCTTTAGGAAGTTATCCACCGTGATCGATTTTATTTTAGCTTCCACACTTTTTGATCAGATGCTTCGATCTTTTGATATATTGTGATGAATTTACAGTTTTCGTTCTCGCTCTTTAAATTTTCGACTAAAAACTCGTGACCGTTTTCAATCGAGGGCTTCCGGAGAGCCTGGGGCTAGTTCAAAGTCCGACCCGTCGCTTGATTCTGTGCGATGATTAAGGTAAGTTTTAGGAAAATGCTTCAGGTTTTTTTTGAAATTGAAAATTTGAGTTGTGTGTGTGTTTTTGTGTCTAGTGCGAACCACGTAGACACCTTGGAAGAGCGAAAGGAAATTCGATAAGTACTTCATATAATCGAAAATATGACGTGAAGTGCATAGGGTTCTTACCAGGTTTACATTATCTTGTGGCTAACATGAAGAGGCCGGATTGAAGCGGTAACAGAAACATGTTTGGAATGCATAACCACGTCGATATACACTCGTGAAGACCAATCCTGACGAGTTTTGAGATGTTCGACCAATTGGATTCCAGAAACGAACAGTCGTAGATGTGTCGTCAATCAAAGGAGTTTTCAGTTCAGTGGCAGCAGATTTTCCAGCTATGCGAAATATATTTCCCAAATTGGGCTTTGTATCTAATCCCTTCACGGGTTTATAATCCCAAAACAGGCCTGAATTCTCCCCAAAAGGGGCTCAATAATCCCCAGACGGGTCTCAAATTTCCCTAAAAGGGGATCAATAATCCTCAAACGGGGCTCGATTCTCGCAAAAGAGGCTTAGTATCCGCTTTGGAATGCAGCGTAGTCATCAAATCGTGTACATTCAGCTGTTGGCGCTGACAGCATTGATGGAAAACTTGAAGGCTTTTTTAAAAGCCTTCTGTTCGGCCAGATTGACTCGTACTTCGAGAACTGTGGCTTCCTAAAAAAGTAATTTTAAAGAAATTCATCAATAAGGTTCAAAAAGCAAACGTTCACTCACCAAATTGTCTTCGCAGTCGCCGCAAAAGGTTTCCGCTCGCTCAGTGTATCTCGCACTAGACACATGTACGCTTTGCGTACCTTTTTATTAGTTAAAATTCACTATTCTCTTTCACACAACTTGATATCTTTTATTTAATCCTGTATATTTCGAAGACAAACGTGACGAATGTCGCCTATGATTGTAAGATGAACTTCTCAACTCTTTTGCTATGTATTGTATGCTAACATTGTATACTAATGTTGCTCAATATCATAAAATAAAATGTCTGTTGCTGACAGAAACGGTCGATTAAGTAAAAAAGAAAATAGGCAAGAAACGGGGAGTGAAAAAGAATTTGACGGACTCAAAAATTCAGTAAAAAAATCGTAACAATCACAATAACTACAAGTTTATTAGGAAATAGTTACTAATCTATAAAGGAAATACATCCTATCCTTTTTTCCACTACTTGTTTTGACGCCCTGTTCAATAGCCTGCGTAGCTGGCGGTTTTGATGGGGAGCGCGCGAGCGAGCGAGCGGCTAAGGCGCGAGAAAAACCGCCTGCCCTGATTCGCGACCTTCTCAATTGCCGCCCCCTATCATCACATTATTACTTTTTCGATAGCCTGTTGACAGCTTTCGTGGATCCAATTAACCCAACCAATCAGAGGCCAGATCGTGATATGAAACTTGTCGGTTTCAAAAGTTTTGCGTGAAAGAGTCGCTGGAAATCAAAACAAATCATGTTGGTGTTTCGATGGCGGAAAAAGACTGCCAAGGGAAGAAAGCTTTCCAATTTTCAATGGACAACAACAAGTATCAATGATAATTGTAGATTATACTGTTGTCCATTGAAGATTAAATACGGCGAATTTCAGAAAACATCGTATATAATTTTCTACCCAAAACCTTTTCAAGGTCTCGAAGCACGAAAGATGTCAACTTTGCTCAAAGATTGGACTGAAAAACACATCAGACATGTCATCCGATCGTGTATGCCATGCCTGTTGAAGAAAAATACGGAATGCATTTGAGCTTGATAATATCATCTACTCGAATCAGAGAGAGAGTGAAGGAAACCGCCGTAACCGAAGTTGATGATGATTCAGGCAGATTGAAGCGGCTCTTGCCAACTACCGTTTCCGCGCCCGTAGCCTACGCAGGTGGCGGTGTTGTATGCGAAGGTAACGTTTTGGCGGCGGAACCGTTATAAGCGGTGTAAGCCGCGACAACGAGCGTCGCACTGCCAAAACTTTCCCCGCGCTAACGATCTCGACGGCTACGCAGGCTAAAGTATTCGTGGACATAATTTCTTAGTTCCCTCACCAAAGCGAAGACCGTATAAATCGAACTTTCACCGAAACCAGTCGGCAGAACATCACTGCCGGAGAGCAACTCCTTTGCAGCCGTTTCCTCTTCTCTCTTTAGCACAATTTCGCTTTCTCTTTAAATGTTAAGATAAGACAAACATTTCGATAAGCCATCCTCGATGGTCGAGATTTTAGTGACAGCGCAGTTTAGAAATGTTATGGTTCGTTTCGTTTCCCATGGGAGACGTGTGACCTCTCAAGTAGCATTTGATTGACGTGTTTCTGTTCTCAGCCAATCAAAAGTTTCCGTCCGCACAGTGACCAAACCATTCAAAAAACGGTAGTCTTCCGTGCTGGCGGGATTTCAAAGTTTCTCCTCCCCATTCTCCGCGCGGATTCCAAGCTCCTCTGCCAAAACTTTGGGCGGGTTAACGATTCCGCCGGCTACGCAGGCTACTTGTTCAACTGATAATTAACGTTTGGTCAAACATTGTTTGCCCATTTAGCCACCGAACGTCATGTTGTGTGACAGACAATGTTTGAACGTTTAGCCGGGGCTTTAGGAGAAGAGCTCAATTTAAGAAAAGCTCATTCTCAACTCAGTATAACCATATAACACGATAAATTAAGTCTTAGTAAAATGTTTCAGATTTTTGTTGATATCGTAGATTTGAGTTGTTTGTGTGTGTGTTTATAGTCAAAATTCATATACTCTTTTATACAAAATTCCAAATATACCTTGTATTTAATCCTTTATATTTTGAAGACAAGTGTGACATAAGATTGTAAGGTGAATTTCTCAACGTTTTTGGTATGTATTGTATACTAAGGTTGTATACTCATGTTGTTCAAAATCATAAAATAAAATGTCTGTTGCTGACAGAAACGGACGATAAAGGGAAAAAGAACAGCATGTTGATTGTGGGCAAGAAAATCGAATGAAAAAAAGTTTGACGGACTCAAAAGTTCAGTTTAAAAAATGGAGCTGATCAGTTGCTGCGTAACAATAACGACAAGTTTATTAGGAAATAGTTACTAATCTGTAAAGGAAATAAATTTTACCCTTTTTCCATTATTTGTTCTGACGCCTTGTTCAACTGATATGAAAAAGAAGTATACAATTGTCCAAAAATTTAAGCCATTTAATATGCATGTATAGACCAGAGTGTCTGAGTGGAAAATAGACCACTCGTAAAGTTCATACGAAACTACATGCGGGACTCGAGTGGCGTATTTTCCATATGCTCACTAGTGAGGATATCTATGACTTCATTTCCCGCTCTTACACTGTCGTTTGTGGAAAAATGCTCTTGTCTATATCATAATAAGAAAATTACACGGTGGCTTGAAGATATGAATTTCATTTTCTCATGGTAAAAACAATATTTTACTCACTCCCTGCGGTCGTTCGTAAAATATTGTTTTTACCACTCAAAACTGTAAATTCATATCTTTGCGCCGCCGTGTAGTATCCTCTATAAATCCCGCTCAAACAGCAGAACTGGAAAGTTAACAATTTCTGATGTTCAATGTAATCAAGGTCTTCTCTTTCGTATGATTTCTAGTTTTGTTGAACCCTATATTTCTAATTTGTCATTCCTGCAAAGAAAAGGAAATATTTATCACAGCAAGTCTCCAATTAGGAAAATAAGTTTTAGCCCCACCCATTTCTAGCTCTCGGTCAATGTTTATCCGACTGTAGCCTGAAATGGCCAGTTGTAGCCTCGTTGGCATGAGTCCCATTAGGAAGATTTAACCAAGTCGACCACTGACATTGCCGGCAATCCCAGTTTTCGATCTTAAATTGAACCGTAAACTGCAATTTCGTAAAACGAAATTGAACAAAAAGCTCCGTTTTGCAGGGTCAACAATTCTTGGTTTTCACTGTCACACCATAAAATATTAAAATCAAAACCAGTTGATGAAAGAAGCCAATAATTTGTAATGTTATAAAGGATACACAACTAAACAACTTCTCCAAGTCTCAGATCTGTACGGTATTCTGTTGTTGAGTTATTTGCCGAAACGATCGACTGAGATTTATAGAGCTCAGTATGGAAACGCCATGTTGGTGTCCCTCGGAGGGGCACAAACATGGCCGCCGGAAATCAATGAAAACATCTGGAATTCACTTCTGCTCTTCCAGCGATTACTTTTCTCTCGTTAACTACTATGCAACCATATTGATTTCTCTCCTGATGCTTTAACTGTCCAAACTGCTAAAAATCACAAGAAGAGTCCTTTTTTGGCACAGGAGAAAGCTTTGTCACGGACGCTGTGTTGGTGTCACGTAACGTGAAAAGCCAGAAATTTAATATTCTGTATTTTCAAAACGAAAGACGCTATCGAGCTGAAAACTTGTGAAAAGATATATTTTTAAGTCATCTTCAACCTGGTGGGGATATAAAATCTGAAGACCTTGCGATTTATGATTTTAGAATTTTATGACGTCACGTGAAAACCAGCAATAAAATGATGTTCAAAATACAGATTTTCTTCAGGTGGATCATTAAGATGATGCAGGTGAAACAATAAAATGATGATCGAAATATATGTTATTCACCGGCCGGGAGGTCCGTATAGGGAAAAACTGTGCCCGAGGTCTTGAGTACGGCCCAAGGCCGAGGGCCGTACTCAAGACCGAGGGCACATTTTTTCCCTATACGGACCGACCTAGGCCTGTGAATAACGTGTTTATTTTTTTCTGCAATTTTGGAGGTGGAACGAGGCGAATTGGTTTGAGAACTGTTTGTAAACAGTCCTTCTACGTGCGCTAGTTCCTACGCTCAAAGTTAGTTAAAATTATTAAGCTTCTGAGAAAGAGCCGCTAGCAAACCGTAGGGATAAAGGATAGACTAACAATAAAACAGAACTGAAAATAATTATATCATAAAACAATAAGCGTTACTGGAACAAACCCCAACGTCTCATAGCAAGAATAAAGAAATAAGCTTTGTCTTGTTAAAAATGAAATCACACGTTTAACTGAATTTGGTTTTCAGTACCGAAAGATCTTTATTTAACCACTAAGACTTTGAGTGAAAACTAAGGCTTACGCTCCGCGAACTCCGCTGCATATCGTAGTATTTTAAACATTTTTGTTCGTTCTTGGTCAAGATTTTCGCAAATCGACTGTAAAAACTGTTGGCATGAAACAGTTCTTGTCGAAGACACAGCGATGCGAGGTTTTTTGTTTGACAATTTTAGCTAACAATCATTAATAATCATATATTGTCTTGAATGAAGCTAAATGGGACAAGATTAGAAAAGAGATCTCCAAGGAAAATAACGAAATTTCAAACGAGAAACGGAGGTCAAAAGACTAACTTGTAGTTAACCCGTGTTAAATCAAATGGCGTGTCAATAAGAAAACTACAACTCGAGAAAAGCAAGCCAGCAAAATTTTCTCAACAAAACCACAGAATACTCCCCTTTTTCGGAGAATAACCAGGCCTTTTATTCCATTGCTGATATTTCCTTTTACTTTACAACGGTTAGTGAGAGAAAAGTTCCATTTTTAAGAAGAAAAATCCAACGTTTCGCTGTGCAGGAGTAAAATGATTTCACTTCAAGCTTTCCCGCGGATTAGGGCGGTCCGTACACGGGGTCCGGATGGGAAAATCCGGACCACTGGAGCGCGCGTCATTAGCCAATCAGATTCAAGGATTTAGGATTCCGGACCGCTGAGATGCTTCAGAAAAAATAAAAACAGATTATCATCGGGTAGTTTGCTTGCAAGTCACCATTTATATCAAACTATTTCTATATTCTAAGTTTGCAATAATCTTTAATCCTGCGGATTACCCGCGAAAAACATTGAACTTGCTTTTAATTGATAGACGTGTTGAAGACTCCAAACAGCCTTGTGTATAGCGGCAAAAAGAAATGATGTTGAATTGTCCTGAACATGCTCTGTGATCCATGACGATGAACGACAATTCTGAAAAGAATGTTTCAGTTTTCTTTGTATTTCAATATAGGGTTCAAGCAACTGGGCTCGAGAGCTTGTTTTTCGGAAGTCGAGCCTTACTTTCGTACAAAAAAGAAGAGCGAACGACTATTGTACACAACAATTTTCAAGAGGATTTTCGAAATGGAGAAGCTCTAGAAGACTCGATTGCAAATGGATTGGAAACTGAACGGCGCAAAGCAATGATTGGAAATAATTACTTCGGAGATAGAATCAAGCATTTTCCTCAAAGAAAAGGCTTATCCAAATGTTGGCAATTGGAAAACAAGGCACACATTTTCGGTCTTGGACTTCCTGAGGGTTTTTGAAGCTTTCTCTGGATAAAAAAAAATTTTTCTTGTCAATGTCAAGGTCCTGTCTCGCTCCGATTTGCTTTCTCAGTCAGCAAGAACGACCCAATAAGCAGTTTAAAAATATGCATCGCAAGGCTAAATATATAGAGGATATTACACGGTGGCGCGAAGATATGAATTTTATTTTCGAGGGGTTAAAACAATATTGTTTTTTACCACGAGAAAATAATTTCACATCTTCAATCCACCGTGACAAGAGTATTTTTGCACAAACAACAGTATTAGAGCGGGATATAACGTCATCGATATCCTTACTAGTGAGGATATGGAAAATACCCCACTCGAGTCCCGGATGTAGTTTTGTATGAACTTTACGAATGGTCTATTTTCCACTAAAACAGTCTTTTGTATATAATAAAAGTGTACATTCACAAAATATTGACAAAGCATGTTGCCATCTTAAATCATTTGCCTATTTAAATGCGAGTGTTGTGTTACTAAAAACGTCTTGTTCATTGTCTCCCTGGTAAAATGCAATTTTGCTTTCTTTCATTCGGCTCGACAACAATATTCTCCATTTGAAAGGTCGTAAAAATAGACAGCCTTGTCGTAGAGACATGCGACAAAACACCTTGGATAATTTCTAATGAAATGGATTTTTTGGGATCTACACCTCTTTTTCTCGCGACTCGAGTATGGTATTTCCTAGTGGAGGCAGACGGCACACACCTTAAGAGGCAATGTCCACTAAGACGGAGCAAAATCGAAAATATGTGGCACCTGATAAAAAATCAAAATTCTCCGTTTTTCGCCCAGAGATACCGTATGGTAGCTCTAGAAACGTAGTGGCATTTTTTGTTGAGAGAATGTTTTTAAACCTCCAAAAAATTAAAAACCTTTACCGCACTACGTGTCTCCACAAACACCCCGAATAAACGCGAATCATGCCTTCTCGTCAACTTTGCTCTGTTTAATTCGCGTTATGGAAAAGTCCTGTTTTCAGCTTAGAAAATTACTTTTGAAGAGTTTACAGGTAATTTGAGTCAAATTATACTTTTGTGGATTAATTTTCAAGGTCATGGCAGGCTGCTGAAAACCAATGAAATTCGCTTGCTCAGAATTCTCAATTGGCGTATTTTTTCGAGAGAAAGTTTCCTCCCCGGTAAAACACCGAATCACTTGAAATTCAGAATTCTTGAGAGAGGAAATGCCGTTCTTAAACCAGGTTTAAAAATTAGTTTCGGACTTTTATCAGCGCCGAGTACAAGCGCTCTCAAAATCCTGATAATTACAACGTTAACGCGTCAACAATTGGCACATACCTCCGACCAAATAACCGAAAATGTGGACATTTCCTCTATTTTGTTTGGTATTCGGTTGTAATCCACAGCGGGAAGGTAATGTCTAGCTCACCTGAATATGGTATTGTCCAAATATCGGGTTCTGTGCGTACTCTTTCGTAATAACCATCTTGACGTCCCTGGGTCAACAACATCACTGAAGCATCGCGTATTGGCAATCAACCCAAATGACTTATTTCCATCACGCCTCCGTTTGTTAAAATCAAGAGCCTTCGGATAGAAAATGATTTTGCCTTTTTTGAACTTCAAAACAGTTTTCTCCTATAAGACGTCTTTTCTGTATTCGATGCAATATTTCGAAACCATAATTTGTTGCCGAAAGCTCACAAGCCTGTTTAGTTTGAGTCACGCAACAAAATGTCACGCAGTTGATTTTACCTGACGTCAGGTTTGACCTTGGGAAAAGTGATTTGGAGGGGGACATGCACAGGAAACAACAACAACAAAACAAGCAAGCAAAAAAAAAACAAACAAAACGAAAACAAAGCAATGAGAACTTTGAAAACCTGTGGACCCAAAGACCGATTATTTGTTTATCATTATCATTAGACACAGTGAAGCCTTGCCAACGGCCGGCCTTGCCTGTTACTAGGGCTTTGAAAAAGAAATCATTTTTAGGTCTCTATGTATTGGTCTTCAAAAATTGGTCAAGACAGGAGTAAGAAAGTAAAAATGCATGTTGAGTTTACTCAAGCACAAACCAGGGGTGTGGTCAGGGGTGCCGGAACCGTCCTTTTCGTAAGCTTCTGAAACCATTTTATGTCAAACCTAGCTGATTACACATTTATACATGTTAAAACTCTTCATGACAGGGAGTCCTAATGTTCAGGGCTCTTTGTCGCTTTCCGTCTGATCTTTTGAGCAGTGCAGGTGACGAAGGTGGAGAACCATTCTTGTTACGAAAGGCTTACGCTCAAAAAGGCCAGCTTTCAATCTCTTCACGGTGGTTCAATTTACCTTATCAACTTAGTTGATAAATCCAAAGTTTTGTGTTTCGCTTCCCCACCTACACAGCACCACAGTTTTTCTAGAAACTAACCCCCTTGTTTGTCAGGTGACAGTTGGTTGTGCGATATTTCTCCGTTTTTTCACGGTTGAGGAGAACGAGCTCGGTTTCGCTTAGAGCACTGCTATGACAGGTAGACCATATGATGACAGGGCCTTAGATTTCAGCGCATATATTAGTTTTATAGGTCCCACGCCATATGTTCTTCATACATGGATAGATTACTTCTTTGGAAAACTGTATATTGGAGAGTGTGCTCACACCATCGATCTTCCAATTGCTAGCAAAGGACTTGTAACGGACGCGCACAGGGTGACACTTAAGGATGGTTCTCCACCGGGATCTTGATATCGTGTCCGGAGTTTAGGAGAATAAATGTATCCGACTTAGTCTCCGCCGGCCTTGTGGTCGTAGGCTCTCCATGGAGGGAAGGGAGCCAGGATTTTGAACACCACGCCCAGCTCTGCTCCTAGTACTCCTGCGCAAACTATTTTGCCCCTGCATGTCCTCCAGTGATAGCAGCCAGCGTTGTCTTTCCGGAAGCTGACTGTCTGGTGGTGTTAATCTGCTTATTAAATGACGTCTGCCATCACAGCGAGGAATGCACGCAAGTGGGTATGAGAAAAAAGTGTACTTACCAGAGCCCACTGGAACGAAGAGGCCGATGTGTTGCAAAGTAGCTTTGGACTCCGACTTGCCAATTCCACGGTCTGCTTTTCTCACTTTCCCGTTCGAGGCACACTTAGACAGCCCTGGTAGAACTCAACACGACCAACGTCGATTAGTCCCTCTGCGCTAGCCAATTCCCAGAGAAGAGCGATGGGCTGGGCAAATGGTCCATGTTTAGAATACTAATTAGAATATACTATTGCGCGTGCTGAAAGAAAATCAACGAAACTCAACTTCTGAGTGGATATCGCTGATTCCAACACTGCAAGTGTGACCCGAAAAGCCTTTTTTTTTTGCAACTGGAACAGTAACTACTCGTCCATATCGCTTGCAAGAGGCGTAAACGCCTGCAACTAGTTTCTGAAAAGAATACGTGACGGCCGTTGACAAAACCGGATCGGATCGGGCTGACAAAATCTGGATCGGAGCGGACTCACAAAACCTGGATCGGGTCGAATTCTATTAAAGAAACTCATATCCACTCATTGAAAGTAGGCACATTTCATCTCTGGATCAAGATGACGAAGACAGATCAAGAAAGTGATTGCCATTGCACTGTTTTTGCTTTTTTTCTCCATTCTGTCGTGAAACCTTTTTGCTTATTGTTATGGGTTTGCACTCTTTAAACTGCTTCATGAAAAGAATATATTTTTAGAGGGAGAGATCTAAGCGGCATTATGTAGAGGTAAGGTACTGATAGCGTGTGCCAAGGCATGTACAATGAAGTCAGAACCGAATTGAGCATAAAGTAACAATGATATCAAGATAACTCGCGTCTTTCTCATTCTTGACTTGGAACTTGAACCATAACCATTTATATGTGATTACAAGGTTTTTAGCATGTAACCACAGCTACCTCACAGAGGGTAATAAAACGGAACTTAAAGCTCTTAGAATAGCCGTATAACAAGGATACCTGCTTTTGCTTTTTGTCCAGATTCTAGAATGTGGAATAGGAGATCTGGGCTGAGAATTACGATAACCTGATTCACACGATGGTATTAAGAGCGGTTTGCTGTAAGAACCGACTAAGGGTATGCAAGATAGAAAAATCCGATTTTCTCGAAATCTGCCAGAATAAAGGCTTTGGTGAGCTAGTTCTAAAAATATAAGTTTCGGGTCGTTTAGATTTTTATTTATTTTTTAGTGAATATTTTCGTATATTGCCCTTCGCGGCAGTCAAAATCAACGCCAAAATCGGGACTTTTCCGGAAGCTCCTGTTCAAATATCGAAAGCGTCCTGAGAAAGATTGACCCGGGGAGTTAAAAGATCTTGTTTCTTCTGTTTATTAGCAGGGTCAAAGTTTCATGAAAAGCAAACTTGAATTTATTACGAAATTTTTTAATTTATACCCAACAACGGTCGTTACCGACAACCCAATTTAGGCTAAATTCAAGGCTCAAAAAAGCACTCAGGTACATGGCTTTACACAACGAGACTATACTCCGGGAAAGAGCAATCACTTCAACTAAACATCGGCCGAAAAACATTTTGGGACAAATGAAACGGCGAATTTTGAGAGCGCTTTGAAAACAGACTACTTGAGTGATATGAGCGACCCTTTGACCTTTCATGTCAACGGAAATCAACACACAGCAGCTCTTAAAATGTAACTTTCCTTCGCCAGAATACGAGTTTGCTTGTTTTTCTAGAATGTTTTTAAGTAGAGGAAACCAGGATTTTGAATTTGGAGGCCAATTAGTTTCCAATATTGAGCGATGTTGGGCAATTTAGAGAAGTATCTTATGAAATTGACCTACTTTGTTTACCCCCGAATTATACATTCAAAGTCTGTTTACGACGTGACTGCGGAATCAATAACGAAGTAAAAAACCGATTCATGAAATGTTTAGGAAGTAACTCTTACCTAATAAAGTGAGCTTGTCCCGGCTGGAAACTACAACTTTCGTTGCAAAACACATAGCGAGATCGCCGAGCCATGTTGCACGTGAGTTGTCAAATGTTTCTACAGTGCGGCCGAAGTTCCCTATGTTAACGATTAACCAGATTTTAGAACATGGTCACACCCACTCAGCCAATCAGTGTCCAGCATTTCGATGCTCCATATTCCATAAACTGTCTTAAATTATGCAAAGTGGCGGGGGCTTTGAAGCACAGGGAAATTGCGGGGTAAAATTACAGAGAATTTCTGCATTCATTAGTGGTTTTATATAGAGCATACTAATGAGGCATTGTTTTCCTTTGTTTGGAAGCCTCATTAGTATGCTCTATATAGAGCATACTAATGACTAAGTAGAAACTACTAATGAATGCACAAATTCTCTGTGAATATTTACAACTAGTTCGATAAAATCAACAGCTTCAACGGCTAGAAACACTCATTATTTTTTGGGTTTTAACAAAAAAAATGCAATCTTACGGTATAACAGCATAGCAAAAAGCAAATCGAAAGAAACACGATTATTTTACATGAAATAAGAACTGTTCAGACCTTAATTGAAACAGAAGGACAGACTTGTTTCTCCGTGTTTGCCAGACTACGAGTGTTGTACTTGAACTTGACTTAATTTGTGCCTCTTGGAGTTTCCTGCGGATTCCCCACTTGCTGGTGTCGGTGGTTGTAGCGCCTCGAAGACTGCTTTCACTAGTGTAAATCTAGAAAATCTTTAGCGGCGATCACTGCCTCGAGTTCCAAATTTCCGTGTATTTGCTCATGGCTGTTTACACACCAACTGCGATAAACCGCGCGGTGAAGCACTCTAAAACATTGCACCTCAAAGGCATGCGTACAATAGCGAAAATATCGTAAACAAAATAACAACGTGATTTCAAGGTGAGAGCTAAAAAAATTAAAATGCAAAAATACAATCTGCACGCAAAAACGAAATTCTTCGTGGGTGTGACCATGTTCTAAGACGGTTAGACAATGAACGCTCGTGTCCTTTTGGATATAGCGTCTCTCGCAAGATAGAATGCCACTCGGGCTGCGGCCTCGTGGCACTCTATCTTTGGTCGGGACACTATATCCCATAGAACACTCGCGTTCATTGTCTAACCCTTACTTAGGCCCGCATAGCGTGCAGTCGGAAACAACACTATGGTGGCGAACGCTGTGCTTGATAAGCAAAAAAGTAGGGGAAAAAAAGGAAAAAGAGAGCTTTTATTACAGATATACTTATTATTATATTTATTTTTTACGTCCAAACCGGTGACACGTACTACTAAGCAAGTTCACCCAACATCGGTGGTCTATTTAAACAATAGAGTTCTTCTGTTGATGGCACTACCGTGTGATAGGTTGTTCGAGGAAATTTGATGTTCACAACAAATGTTAGCCCAAGAACGTAGTTCGAGGGCTTATATGCAGTTTGCACATCAAATTTCCCAGGGAACCTATCACACATAGGGCCTGAGACAGAATCCTTCTATTGTTTTTATCGTCCAACGCTAAATTCTGAGCGAGAATTGCCAATATGCGTTGATAGGTGCCACTGAGGAGAGACAGTATCGCGTCACGTGATCGATTTCGACCAAAGGGAGCGCGCTAAAATTTAGCGTTGTAGTATGAAAGGTTAGAGTCTTGTTGAACAAGCGTCTGAAGCGCAGTAGACACACAAAATTCGTTCAATTCCATTCGCTCCAGAAGGCTCTTCAAACTCCCATTCTTAGTGAAACATACTTTTAGTAAATAAAACACATGAAAACTCACAATTCAGTGTCTTTCTCTAGTTTTCGATGAAACAGCACCCACTTCCCTCGACTGGTTCCGCTACAGCAGAAGGTGCTGTGATTTCTGCCTTGCATGGGATACATATGTGCACACGCCATAATACTCACAAACAGCCTTTAGCACGGCTGTTCTCAGCCTTTTCTTGCTGCCTTCCCTATGCATGTCGCACAGGTTTTAAAATTTAAGTGCCTCCTCCGGTACTTTTATACTTTTCTACTGTCCTTACCCCCTTCCCCCTACCCTTGGTTGCATAACTCAACAATGGACTTGGCCGCATTTTATTCAGTTCTTTGCTAAGAGTCTTTAATTAGAAGGACTAATGCCCGCTAAGGAAGAAAGATATTGCACCTTACGCTATGCGAGAAATACATCTGCCCAGGCCAAAATACTAAAAAAACAGTCCCAAGCATGGGTATGCTTAGTATTTTCACGCTGTATTTCTTATGCAAGTTGCACAAGTTCAGGTCAGTGTTGTAAGCGATGGCGTGCTATAACTGTGCAAGCTTGATCTAATACAATCTATCGGGTATAGAACTTTTGCTTCTCTAGCGCAACACTATCACTTAAACGCTTACCACGAAGTAAAAAGCCAATTCGCCTATCAGAGTGACGCAGCTTATAAATTATTCTTGAAGAGAACGAGAACAACTTATCCATCGTGCAGTGAGGAACTAGTACTTGGAGAACAACCTCGACCTATCTGCTTCCTTATCAACTCGAATATCTGTCAAGTTCTTGCCTATACCTAGTTTGTTGCGGCCCGCCCCCCCCTCCCCGAAAAAAAAACTGTCGTTATCCGTTGCCTCATTTGCTCCTAATACTTTTTTGGGAAAGTGGTCTCAACTTTGATTAGTAGTCTCTTTTTCATGGCAAATGTTTCAGTGAAAAAATTAGGCCAGTATTTTTCAACTTCAATTTTGATTTGCTGATATGCTTCCTTTTCCCGACGTCAAACGCTCGCTCTCCAAACTGTTGAACTCAAGATTGTTTAGCATGTTTACACCGTCGAATTTACTTGAGGAAGTTGCAAGTGACAGTTGCAAGCTATTTGTAAATCGTGACAACCGTTCATGTGTCTAAGTTCGGGAGTTCCGATAGCCTGCGTAGCAAGCACTTCCGTAGACTTTTCCGCCTTTTTGAGGCATTTCGCGTTTTGGCCGCGCCAAATTAAGGCGAGCGCAAAAGAAAAAGGAACCGGGAGCGAGGAGGGGGAGGGGAGGAGAGGCAAAAAAAGGAAACGCCTGCCCGCAAAAGTTTGTAAAACGCCCTTTTCGCACTCAAGGTTGGGTGAATTCATAGCGTGACAGCTTGTCAATAAAACAACAAATCACAGATCACCAAATGTTACAAATTTACTTTTGTCAAAATCAAAACATGCTCCACGTACGTCAAACCCACGAACTGCAGAAACGATGCACTCGGAGATGCGATTTCGAAGCCTCGAAAGTTGGAAACTCAAAAGGGGCACTTCAGGATTTGTCGTTGTAATTTCAAAGTTAATAAATTTGGAAATTTATCTCCGCTAGGAAAATCGGTTTTATTTCTTCGGGAACCTTTTCAAAGCGTCGGAAAGAATGGATTCTTAAGGAGCAATTCTTGCTGATATTTTCAGAGTGGTTAGAGTAGAAGGTGTTTAAAACTTGTAGCTATTTTCGGAACGTGTATGCAATCGTGCTCGCAAAATTAGGAACTTAGGGGCATTATTCGAAGTTATTCGGAATGCAATAAGTATATCAAGTCTCCTGTTTCCCAAGCTCCGCCAAATCAGCGTATCAACTTAGCTAAACGGTGGTTCAAAACTCCATCAGTTAACAGTCCATGTGGAAAGAGAAAGCTTCCCGGAAGTCCCTGAGATTTGAAGCCACCGAACAGCCGTCTTCTAGCGTCAAACCTGAACATCGAAATTTTCCAGCTGGAGAGAAACAGTTAGTTCTGTTGATGTGGGCCACGTTCAAATTAACTTACCTGATTTGATTGACGTTCGTTGGCGTACGGGTTTTTCTAAATCGTGGGTTTGCGGGCAAGCGTTTTCTTTCCTCCCTTCTCCTGCCCCTTCTCCCACTTCTTTTGCGCTCGCCCCAATTTTCGCGCGGCCAAAAAGCGAAAAATGCTTCGAACGTACGAAAAACCCTAGGCCTACGTAAACGCTTGCTACGCAGACTAGGGTTTCGATAGTGTCTACCTCTATGTCACAAGCCCCTTTTTCTCTTTCTGGGTCACCGAAATCCACTCTGCAGACGCCCGTCAAGGTATTGACCTTCTTTAGAGTAAATGATGCTACACAGCAGTTGATAGCACCCAGCGTACTCACGTAGTAGGATAGCGGTGTCGATCGTGGGATTCTTGATCTCTTGAGTTATACAGCAGAGCTCTCTTGTGATGTAGTCTTGGTGACACAGGCAGTTTTTGCTTTTGTTTTTGTTTTTCGCTCTTGCAATGCAGGTGGGCAAGGGTCTTAATATGGTTCCTGTGCTGAATGCAGTAAAATCTGTTTCCTACCGGTAAGCATGCTCGCTTGTTGAGAATCATTGTCCTGATGATATGCGGGGTATTCAGCATTTTTCCAGGGACAGGCAGAGGTACCGCTGCCCAAACGGGAGATATTAAGTGAGAAAATCTCTGTGATACCTGCCAGATTGTACTGGATGAAGTACTTTTTTAAGTATAAAATTAAATTTTTCACAACCTCATCGCATATGACAACTCGAACCTGTGCGACATCCATAGGAAAGACAGCATGAAAAGGCTTGTCTATGGGTGTGGCTGCTGTATCATCGAAGACGAGCAAGGGAGAAAGACATCTGTGAAGCAAAGGAAATAGGAGACGTCTGCAAGCGGGCTAGCACTATAAGGCTCTAATTCTTAAGTCACCGACATTGGGAGAACTTGCTTAGTAGTACGTGTCACCGGTTTGGACGTAAAAAATATATATAATAATACGTATATATGTAATAAAAGCTCTCCTTTTCCTTTTTCCCCTACTTTTTTCCTATCAAGCACAAGCGTTCGCCACCATAGTGTTGTTTCCGACTGCACGCTATGCAGGCCTAAAATCTGGTTAATCGTTAACATAGGGCCGGAACCTCGGCCGCACTGTGGAAACAATTTTGACAACTCACGTGCAACATGGCTCGGCGATCTCGCTATGTGTTTTGCAATGAAAGTTGCAGTTTCCAGACAGGAAAAGCTCACTTAATTAGGTAAAAGTTATTTCCTAAACATTTGATGAATCGGTTTTTACTTCGTGATTGATTCCGCATTCATGTTGTAAACAGACTTTGAATGTATAATTCGGTGATAAACAAAGTAGGTCAATTTCATAACATACTTCTCTAAATTGCCCAACATCGCTCAATATTGGGAACAAAGGCCTCCAAATTCAAAATCCTGGTTTCCTCTACTTAAAAACATTCTAGAAAAACAAGCAAACTCGTATTCTGGCGAAGGAAAGTCACATTTTAAGAGCTGCTGTGTGCTGATTTCCGTTGACATGAAAGGTCAAAGGGTCGCTCATATCACTCAAGTAGTCTGTTTTCAAAGCGCTCTCAAAATTCGCCGTTTCATTTGTCCCAAAATGTTTTTCTGCCGATGTTTAGTTGAAGTGATTGTTCTTTCCCGGAGTATAGTCTCGTTGTGTAAAGCCATGTACCAGAGTGCTTTTTTGAGCCTTGAATTTAGCCTAAATTGGGTTGTCGGTAACGACCGTTGTTGGGTATAAATTTTAAAATTTTGTAAAATATTCAAGTTTGCTTTTCAGGAAACTTTGACACTGCTAATGAACAGAGGAAACAAGATCTTTTAACTCCCCGGGTCAATCTTTCTCAGGACGCTTTCGATATTTGAACAGGAGCTAACGGAAAAGTCCCGATTTTGGCGTTGATTTTGACTGCCGCGAAGGGCAAAATTCGAAACTATTCACTAAAAAATAAATAAAAATCTAAACGACCCGAAACTTATATTTTTAGAGCTAGTTCACCAAAGCCTTTATTCTGGCAGATTTTGAGAAAATCGGATTTTTCTTTCTTGCATACCCTTAGTCGGTTCTTACAGCAAACCGCTCTTAAGTGTTCGCGGTAAGCCAGCATGACGAAAATTGTGTTAAGGTTACTCCAGACCTTTGCGGGTGTCCTCCCTTGTCCTCCGGGAAAAAAATTCATATCCATTTTAAAGGAAAGCACGGCAAACTATATATCGTTGGAAAGCTTAATAAATTTAGATTTCGGAAAAAATATGAATTGCCAGTTTTTTTAATTCCACAAAAGAAAATTGCAAAAACGACCAAAAATGACCATGCGTTATTCAATCAAACAAATTAATTAATAGGGTATCAAAATTCGGCAAATTTCTGTGAAAATTGGCCTGACCATTCCTTAGATGTTGTGAAACAAAAGTGTGTCGGGGATTTTTGAAATTTATAATATTTCACCCGTGGCGATCTTCAATGCAATGCTTATCACGCATTCTTTGCTGCTCGAACTTGACAAATTAATTAAAAAAAACCAGTCAGAATATCGAAAAATGCTGACACACTTTTGATGATTGATCCTTTGTGATTAACACTGTGTAGTTATTTTGCCAATGCGCTTGGATTTGATACCCTATTAATTCAATTGAATGTTACTTGGTCATTTTCGTGGTTGTCTGCGATTTTCTTTTGCCGAATTGAAGAAACTAGCAATTTATATTTTTTCCCGAAATCTACATTTATTAAGCTTTCCAACGATATATAGTTTGCCGTGTTTTCCTTTAAAATGGCGCGCATGCGAATTTTTTCCCTGAGGACACCGTGAATGTTCGGAGTAACCTTAAGTTTGAGCAAAAGGTTTGATTTCACCTTATCAAAACTGAAAAAAAAATGTGACCTACTAAGGTAATAAGTATAGAATAGTGGTTACTTTAGACCCATTTTTTAAGCTATCACTGTATAAGAAATAATCCGTTTGCTTTCTAACATTAATGTAGGTTTAATTATTGATTTTGTTTCCGGTTTTCTGAAAATCCCTTTCAAGTAATGACAGTATACTCCTAGTTTCTTTTCAAGCGACAGCCGTGCTCACTCAGGATCATTATAGTTTCATTTCGATATTCACAATTAAATTGTCTAATCAAATTATAGTTCTAATCAAATTATATTAGCTTTGCAAGCTTTTGCATGTAAAATGTTTCAAAGACGTTACAGTGAACACAAATATCCATCCACATTGTATGAAAGAATAATTCAGTCTTTTTCTGGTTCATTTCAACAATGTGATTTAGCGTAAACCAAAGAAAACACAGTTCATACGCAAAATTTCATTAACTGTTACAGGACAAAACTGGGCCTCAAACTGAAATATTTTTGTCCTTACTGATCCTATTTTTTCACTGATTTTTGGAAGGGGGTAAATCGTTCAGTCATGTGACCAATTTCTGCAGATGTTATTGTGTATAAATCCAATAGCATCGTGAATTTTCATGTTTGAGACAGAAAACCTCACCGACAGATAATTTACAGGACGATTCTTTAATAGCTAAAATTTCAAGTAAAGGACGGCAAAGACGCGAATTATCTTGATATCTTTGTTACTTTAGGCTCTATTCCTCTTTGTCTTTCGGCTTGGATCTCGGCTCCCTCTAGAAAAAAGTAATCGTTTATTGAAGTAATTTAAATGCATAACCACAGAATGGAGAAGGAAAAAGCAAAAACAGTGCATCCACAAGATCACTTCCGTGATCTGTCTTCGTGATCTTGATCCAGAGATAACACTTGGCCATTTTTAATGGGAATTTGAGATGATCTACTTCCAATGAGTAGACATGGGCTTCTTTAAAGTGGTACTATGATCAAAAAATCACTTTAATTTTTTCTTCGGATTTCGAAACTATGTTTGTTAAACACTCCCCAAGCGAAATTATAAGCCTTAATTTTGAGAAGAAGACCGTTAATTTAAACTGCACTTTTCCGTTTTAATGGTCCGCCATTATTACACCAGAAAGGATACAATGACGTCATACACTCAAGAGCTGTAGAATGTAGTGTGTGAACGCGGCTTACAAATTATGCAAAACACAAGTTTGAGAGTGTGAAAGCTCAAAACTCCCGTGCTGCATACTAAACAAGGCACTTTCACACACACTGCATTCTAAAACTCGTGTGTGAATGATGTCATTCTGTCCTTTCTGGTGTAATAATGGCGGACTATTAAATCGGAAAATTGCAGTTTAAATAAACAGTCTTCTTGTCGAAATTAAGGCTTAAAATTTCGCTTGGGGAGTGTTTAGTAAACAAAGTTTTCGAAATTCGAAGTGATTTTTTGATCGTAGTACCACTTTAATAGAATTCGACCCGATCCAGGTTTTGTGAGTCCGGTCCAGTCCGGTCCGATCGGGATTTTGTCAACGGCCATACGTGAGGCGTACGTGACCTTTTGTCTATTTTCCAATAACGCTGCGCCTGAAATTCTGTCTATTTTCCAATAATGCCGCACCTGAAATTCTCACAAGCCTGAAATTCTCACACGCCTGATTTATTGGAAATTCTATTTTTAACCGGCCGTCGCCATGGGCGACCGCCGATTTATAAAATGGGCACGGTTTAGTCGTGATGGTCAGTTGGCTTAACATACGAACAAAGTGCTGTAAAGCTTGTGGTACGGGTACTCAAGAGCGGTACTGTCTTATATCAGACGCATGTGCATATTAGTCTGCTGAATGTTACCTTCGTGTGTTCTTGTCTTTTAATTTACAGTATTTAAGATATCAACGACGAAGGGTTGTTAAGTTTGGGGTTTTTTGTATTTGTACATGTCTTGTATAACGCATGCGCAATTGAGTAAAGCAGCTAATAGGATTGAATGCGAAATTGGCTGTGTTGTCTGATCTAGTTAGTGGTCATGGTGAAAATTTTTTTAGCGCAGGAGTTTTTTTTGTTGGGATTGACATTTTGAGGGTGTAAAAATGTGGGAGTCAGAAGGATTTGTGAATGTCAGGAGCATATCACGCTTCTGTGAATGTGATTTGCTTTGAAAGTTGCGTTTTGTATAGGAGCGGTGTAACATTCTGCCGCGTGAGAGGGGATTCCCGAGTTAGCAAACTGGATTTAAACATCACGTCATGAGATATGCCTTGACGTGCCCCATACTCTGACGATCTGCTCGAGCTCGTGTTTATCAAGTGTTATATTTTGATTCTACTGCTATATTCACTGTTTGTATTTAAGGTCTAGGTACAACAGTAAATACTTCGTCGTCCCGGTGTGAGCATTCTCAGTTGTGGACGAATTTATATCGACATTCAACGTTTGAGTGAATTTGCGTTTTTCAGCACAAATAAAAGCGATAAGAAAGATAAGCTGAGCCATCAGAGTTTAAACATTACGTCATCCAGTAACGTTATAGTCAAAATATTGTGTCACACAATCACACTTTTCGTCACGCCGGTTCGTATAAATAGAGGATCGCGCTAACATTTGTGAAACCTAGGGGTGGGGAGGGTCAGAATGGCCGGTTCAAATGCCCATTGGGCTTTCTTGTCCAATAATGTCGCACCTCAAATTTTGTCTATTTTCCAATAATGCCGCACCTGAAATTCTCACACGCCTGATTTCCAACAAGTGGTTTATTTTCGCAAATGCCAGGTTCTCGAGGCGCCTTCTTCGACGCAACACTGGTGGCCTGCAAATAATACTGAAATCCTTTACCGTGAAATTAATTAGGCTGTGAGAAAAATATCCTAAAATGCATTCACGCTAGGGAATATTCGCGTCTTAAAAAGTCGAACATAAAAAATATATATCAATGTTTGCTATTTTTAGACTCGGAAGCTAATACTTTCTGCTTCTAGTGAACACGTGACAATTTTTTCCTCTCCCCAGAGCGTCACAAAATGTACATCTTCTTAATCTGTAACTTGTTTTGCACAGGTCAAAATTAATATTGTGTGGCGAATAGTCTCATCATATGTAGCTTCACTCTAGTTTACTAGTCGAAAGATATTTGAGGCATAACTTCGGCGGTGTAACATGACACCAAACAGAAGGACGGACTGTGAGTAAACAAACAGTTGTAGCCAAGTGTTACGTATTGAAAACTCACGATTATAGAGAAAAGTGAACTTAAAAATTTCAGGGATCTTGTCAAAAAACAAATGGATGCCTTCTTTGTTAACCCTCGATATGCTTTAGTTTAAATCATGGAAAAAATTCAGCTATCTCTGCGGTTTATTTTTACGTTGAGGTAGTCCGGCATCTGGGATGAAAACGGTCATTCCGGTCGAGTTGCTGAAACAAACGCCATCACTATTTATATCGCCTTCTATCTTGTACAATTTTTTCATAGCTTAAGTTATTTCAGACGTCCTAATTGTGATATATCGTCAGCTAATGCGACTTAGCAAAACACGAGGTCAGACATAACATGCCGGTTCTCAACACAACTTTGTTCTTTTTAAGCATTCTGGGTAAATACACAGTTACCAGAGGATTATGGGTACTTAATATATTACACTGCTTCCCCTCAGGGATGAGATGTTAAATACAAAAGGTAACAGAAACATTCAGGCAAAATATCAACTATAGAGTAAGCCGGTCAACTGGTTTCCTGATTCTCTGTGATCGCCTCCAAACTACTCGTGATGATGTGTTTACACTCTCTTGATTAAGGCTGGGCTCAACTTTTTCATCTCTGACAATAACTGGCGGTTGTGGTACACTGTTTGAAACCGGGCTAACATCTTCAATTGGGCTAGATTTCTCACATAACTCAGGGACACATATTTCCACCTCACTAGTCTCATTTGGCACTTTATCATGCGCTCTAATCAAATGGTCAGCATGAACATACCTAGTTTTATGTCCAGTCCTAACCAGATAAGTTCTGGGTCCGCAAACCTTTACTACTTTTCCTATGATCCACCGCTCAGTGTTGCTGTTGGCTTGCTTGTTTCTAACCCGAACTATATCGTTCTCTGAAAACAACCTTTCTTTATGACACTTCAAATCTTTGTATTCTTTCTGTTTATTCTGTTTACTTTCTACTACTTGGGCTAGATCGGGTTTCACTAGACTTAAACGCGTACGCAGGTGAAGTCTCATTAACAACTCAGCTGGCGTGGCACCTGTGGTGCTGTGTGGGGTGGTGCGATATCTTAACAGGAAATCTGCTGGCCTATGTTTCATAGACCTACTCTTGTTGCCTTCTAAGACCTGTTTGACTAGTGCTTCCTTCACCACTCTGACCGACCTTTCGGTCGCCCCATTTGATTGTGGGTGGTAAGGGGGAACTAAGGTGTGTTTGCCTCATACGTGAGGCATACGTGACCTTTATTTGCAGCCAAGGGAGAGTATGGTTTGATTGGCTTTTGTATATGTACTAGGTGACAGGGCTCCTGAATACGAGAACTCCAAAGAACCCTATCCTTTTACAATGGGGAAATATAGAGGAAACGCTCTACAACTACTGTGTGTTAAATCTGGCGTTTTCCTTTTTTTTTCTGTTTTTTTTTTTAACGAAAATTATCAGTTTTTGGACATTTACTCAAAGCCGATCCGCACTTAAGACATTTTGTCTATTTTCCAATAATGCCGCACCTGAAATTCTCACACGCCTGATTTCCAACAAGTGGTTTATTTTCGCAAATGCCAGGTTCTCGAGGCGCCTTCTTCGACGCAACACTGGTGGCTTGTACATAATACTGAAATCCTTCACCGTGAAATTAATTAGGCTGTGAGAAAAATATCCTAAAATGCATTCACGCTAGGGAATATTCGCGTCTTAAAAAGTCGAACATAAAAAGATATATATCAATGTTTGCTATTTTTTAGACTCGAAAGCTAATACTTTCTGCTTCTAGTGAACACGTGACAATTTTTTTCCTCTCCCCAGAACGTCACAAAATGTACATCTTCGTAATCTGTAACTTGTTTTGCACAGGTCAAAATTGTGTGGCGAATAGTCCCATCATATGTAGCATCACTCTATTTTACTAGTCGAAAGATATTTCAGGCATTTGATTGTGGGTGGTAAGGAGGAACTAAGGTGTGTTTGATGCCATTTTTGTTCATAAACTCAGCAAATTCGGTTGAAACGAACTGTGGTCCGTTATCAGATACCACTTCCTCAGGCAAACCATGTTGGGCAAATATGAGACGCAGCTCATTTATGGTGTTCCCTGCGGTAATTGTGGTCATGTGTTGTACCTCGATCCATTTTGAATGGCTATCAACCACTACAAGAAAGTAGTCACTGCCCTTTTGACAAAAATCAATGTGAATGCACTGGAAAGGTCGCGTGGCCCATTTCCTCGGTATCAGGGATGCACTAGGCGGAGAGCTCCTTACATTCTGACAAACTGTGCATAATTTTATTTCTCTCTCAATTTTTCCATCCATCTTTGGCCACCACACACAGGTACGAGCTATTGCTTTCATTTTACAAGTGCCAGGATGTTCCCAATGTAATTCCTTTAACATCTTCTCTCTAAATACTTGGGGAATGATTACCCTGGAACCCCACAGAATGCAATTCTGTTCACAAGAGAGCTCACGTCTACGAGTGTAATAGGGCTTTTGATCCTCCTGATTAAATTCTTCTGGCCACCCTGTCATGACCAGTTCAAGTGCTTTACTAAGTACTGGGTGCAGTAATGTGGCGTTCCCAATATCCTTTGCAGTTTGTTTTGTATCTTAGAGTTGTTCAATCCACACACGAACCGGTCCCTAATCCAAGAATTCTCCATAATTGCAATGGACAGCCATTCTCCTCAGGGCAAGCACATAATCGCTGATTGATTCTCCAGACTTTTGATTTTGGGTACCGAAATGGGAGCTCTGTGCAATTTCAAGCGGCGTCGGATTGTAGTGTTTCTCCAAAAGACGTACAACACTGAGGGTCGAGTAAGCCTCTGGTCCCACTTCGGTAAGGAAAATTGCACGTTTCCTATCTGCTACCACTCGGTTGGTTTGAGTGCTTCCCTCTCCCTTTGTCTCTACGATGGTATTGGCTGTGAAGAACATTTCTATCCTCTCCACATAAGCATTGAATGTTTTGCACTCGGCGTTGAACCCGCCTACACGCCCAAATAGTCCACTCGCACTAGTGCTGGTCATCCTGTACGCCACAACACACACAGCGTTGCCCCAAAAAAGCTTGCACTGTCGATTTCCGTGGAGAAACGTCCACTTCTCGTCGCCAAAATGTGATCATGTATCGTCAGCTAATTCGACTTAGCAAAACACGAGGTCAGACATATCATGGCGGTTCTCAACTCAACTTTATTCTTTTTAAGCATTCTGGGTAAATACACAGTTACCAGAGGATTATGGCTACTTAATATATTACACTAATCTTTCCATTTTTTTCCCATTTCTGTAACCCCATCACCGAAACCTATCCTGTGACTGGACCAGAACCCGTTGCGTGACAGACAAATTTAGTTTAATCAGACCATAATAACAGTGCGGTTTCTGCGATGAATTTGGAGATCACTGCAAGGTTGTTCAGTTTCTTCAGAGAATTAACAATAAGAAATTTTAAAAGTTCATTTGCCATTCGTTAAGGGACGTGAATGTGATTGCGGAGTCGTCATTCATTAGTTGAAAGTCAATCTGGAGATACCAGGAGATAACGGCCGATTCCTCGCGTCAAGATGGCCCTTGGGCAATACACCTAAAACTTGATAAAACCTGGCATTTAGACAAAATCTTATTCAAGGTGAGCTAGACATGACCTCTATCCTGTACTTTTCATCTAAATACCAAGGGAAACAAGAAAAAAATGCCAGGTTTTCGCCTATTCGATCGGAGGCACGAGCCTATTGTTTGTACTGGTTGACAGGTTAATGTTGTGGTTATCGGGATTTTGAGAGCGTTTGTACTCGGCGCTGATAAAAAAGCCCGAGACTAACTTTTAAACCTAAAATTAGAACGGTATTTCGTCTTTCAAGAACTATGAATTTCAAGTGATTTGGTGTTTTACCGGGGAGGGAAACTTTCTCTTGAAAAACTGTGCCAAATTATGAATTTTGAGCAAGCGAATTTTAGTGATTTTCATCAGCTCGCCATGACCTTAAAAATTAATTCACAGATCTACAACAGGACTCAATTACTTCACACACACTTCAAAAACAAACTTCCACGCTTAAAATGGGGTGTTTTTGAGGATGCGAATCAAACAGAGCGAAGTTTACGAGAAGGTATTATACACGTTTATTTCGCGTGTTTACAGGACACGTGGGGCCTAAACGTGTTATAAAAAAAAAGATTTCAAGAAAAAAATTCCACCACGTTTCTTAGATTACCATAGGGTATTCGTGGAAAATTTATGAGGGAATTTTATTTTTCATCATGTGCTACCACTCGCTCGATGTTGGTGCACATCCCCTCTTAAATTAAATTTTCTAATTGTTTCCATGCATTTTTGATCGACACAACTCTTTGTCGGGTCGACAATAATATTCTCCATTCCCACGGGTCCTATGAATCGACGACGATATAGTAGAGGCAGATGGCAAACACCTGAAAATTATCTGAGTGTCTCCAATGAGATCCATTTTTCAGATCCACACAAAATCCTCTTGGGGTAGACAATAGTATTGTCCATCCATTCGACACGCCCTCTAGTGGGGGCAAGCACAATTTAAATTGCCCCAGTGTCTCTAATAACATGCATTTGTTTTTGTTTTTTATCGACGGCTCTTTCTTTCTGCTCTAGTACAATATTTTTCTTTGGCACCAATCTTATGAGTCTACAAACTTATAGTTGGGGCAGATAGAAAATTTCTTAGTGACTCATTATTCATCTGTTTGACAGGACTCTTTTTCGGATCTGCAGTAATGTTTCCATTAGTACAGCTCGTACGAGTCGACAACGATATAGTAGGCGCAAACAGTAAGCACAATGCAAAATTTTTAGGTGCCTTTTACACTGGGATGCATTTTTCGGATCGACTGAACTCCCTTAGGGACGACAGCAGTTGTTCATCCGTATAGGTTAAAAGCTGTCTTTTTCGGGTCCTATCAGGTCGACAGTACGGGACACCAGAATCACTAAACAGATAAGGGGCAAGGTTTTTGACGGCATTCCCCTTTTTGCCAAGTCTCCGATCCTATCTCTCCATGAACGTCTCGCTGGGTTAATGATGTCTTCTGTCTCCACCAAGGAATTTATGAGCTCTTCAGATATCAGTAAAATATTCTAGTTCCTCTAATGCTTTAGATACTGCAACGTCTGTTAAGTAGTCGGAAATATCGTCTTGAACATTCTTAGACGGTTGAATATTCAAGGTCCAGTTTATTTGAAACCGGAAGGGAAAATTTAAGGCTCGAATTCATTAATTTCTCTCAGTATTCTATGCTGTTTATCGCGTTCCTTAAAGTGCCTATATATGTCTCCAATTTTTCTCGTTAATTTGAGAAGCCAAAACACATATTTGTATCGATGGAAACACAAAATAATGGTCCAGTACAACTGTAGATGGGTGGCCAGGATGGATTTTCTTTCGTGTCTAGCAATGAACAACCATTATAAACTGATTATGGTTATTCGTCTTTCAAGAGGTCACCTTATGTCTTCCTCCTGGAGTTCTAAGACCATTTTATGTAAATTTATCCCGATTTTGACCCCAAGACATCAAAAGAACAGTGACATAGCGTGTTTAAATTGTTATTTTAAATTTAAAGAACATGAAGTCTCTTTTGGATCCTTGTTTTTCGATATAGGTGGTCTCTATGACAACTACTTTTTGCCAAACTGCCTCTTTAGTACAATTTATTCCGTACAATTTTTGGAATGCTCTTCGTGTCACCAGGGTATGACAAAATATATCTTCTTTTTCAGCTTTCATCTTAATTTCGATTTTCCGTTATCGTCGTCGTTTAAAACAAAAGGTGTCTTTATCTTTTGCCCCTAACAAAACGTAATGCATGTTTCGATCTATGTGCTTCTTTCACTGCCTATTCTTTTTTTTTCAAAGTGCAGAAAGTGTGCAACATTAATTAATCCGCATTTTATGTTCTTGAGCTTGTGTTGAGAATGACGCGGACAGGTTTAGCATTTTTCTGTCATTATCTGGAATTTTAATATCAGTCACGTTTATTATGTGGATATTAGCCACAACGTTTTGCGGAAGTTAACAATTAACGTGTAAATATTATCAAAACTTGTCTCCTTTAAAACTGTCTTGTTTTTGCTTTGTCGCTAGGTTACAGCAAAAAATAGATGCTAACTAATTTTAGATTCACAAGCTAAATTAATCCAAGTAATGCATACGCTACGTGTTAAACTAACTTTTAGAAGACTCAAACTGTACTGCCTACTGCCGCTTAAGACAATATAGTTGCAGTAGGGTCCCAAAAAGCTGTCCCCGTACAGTATGTGTGACTATTTTCGGACGCCTTTGGCACTTTAATATCGCAATATCTTTGTTCAAAGCACCTGGAACAAGCTGAAACTTCACCACCTCATAGCCTTGATTTTCCTCGTTAAATATGTCCTTTTCAGTTTTCCTTTACATTTCTTTGTTATTTTGGAGATTTTTGTTAAAATTGCGATCCCAATTCTCGGACAGGTCGGCCTATTTTCGGACGATCAGAAGAAGATCCATGCATTCTTCGCAGTTTTCTCTCCATCATCACAAAATGCCTCTCAAGAATAGTAATAAAATAATATTGATGCAAAACAGTAATATTTTTTGGGAATTCAAATATTTTTAACGCAAATTTGTCACGATGAATTTTACAAGTCCCAGTTGGCTTCGGGCTTGACAGTGACCCTCCAGCATCCTATTTCGATAACTTAAGAAAACGATGTTTGTAAACTTTGGCGTTCATTCTATTGGAAATGCTGAAGACGTAGTTTAAATGTTCCTTGCAAAAACGGCGAAGTCTAAATAACGCCATGCTTTAAAAGTAAACTGTTTTTTTTCTTAGCATGTTCTCCTGGGAAAATTGATATGAAATGTTGGCCATTGCCAATGTCCTTACGCATACCTTGCAAAAATGCAATCATATTCTCCTGTGGTCTTGATCAAAAACCTAAAAACCTTTTCATCGAATCGAGCGATTTTGGAAACTCTATTATTCCAAGTTCGGCTATGTTTTCACCACCTCTCCGCTCGATGAATGGTATTTTGTGATCTTTAGAATCGCTTAACTGTCCAGCAAAGGTAAAAGAAGTTGAATGAACATCAAGTACCACTGAGATGCAGTAAGCCTCCATTTTTTTACGGCGTCGAGAAAGGGGAAAGCGTGTGAGACAACTGTTAAATTTACACGTGTCTGACCATACTAAGAAAGAGGGACATCTTGAATGGTTGTTGTATCTAGACACGTTACAGTGAGTGAGACTGATTTACTACACAGACATTTTCTGTTTTATAAAACTAAATGCACAGTACGTTGTATTCAATATGTCGAACGTGTTTGGTCACTCTGTTGAATAACATTGGATGATGTTGAGTTTTGTTGAAAGGTGTTGAACGAAATAATTGACTGCCAACAAACTTAAAGAAATTATTAAATTTTGTTCTCACTCATAATCGTTTCAAATGCAATGCAGTACAAACAAATCTTCGGATGTGCTACGGGCTCTCCCATAAGCTCGCTTCAGCTGACCTTGTTATGGAAGAAGTTGAAGAAGCCGCTACTTCCACGAAATGGTGGTTCCGATTTGTTATGTCGACGACAGTCACACTGCTGACTTGTCTTAAAAAGGGATCACGTAAATGAGCTTCATAGACATCTGAACTCAGTTAGACCCAACATACAGAACAGTGCCCTTTTAGAACTAGAGGACACAAAGGGACAGAGAATACCTTTTCTAGACACTACTACTAGAAGTCAGTGGCACGCAGATTCAAGTGAATGGTTACAGACCGCCAACACACTCAGACCGCTATTTCCACCACCCTTTCTGCCATAAAATATCAGTAGCAAACACTTCGCTACGTTGGGGAAGAAATATTCCATCAACTCTAAGATGAAACGAGAAAGAACAAAATTGTAAAGGTGGTTTTGCGGGAGAACAACTATACGACATCCTTTAATAGCTGGAGAAAGCGTAATCAGACCCACCAACCAGACTCACTTCTTGTGGCTTTGTAGTACTTTCATATGCGTGAGGCATTTCGGAACGAATTGGCCGCGTCCTAAGACAACAACAGAGGAAACTCGCCTGCAAACCGCAAATAATCATCGACAGCCTGACGTACCGCCTTTGAAAGCGCAAAATAATGCAGACCAGCCTAAATCTGGCACGGTATACAAAATTAGTTGCACAAATTGCGATTTTGTATACTACGGTTAAAAAGAAAGACCACTGAAGTCACGAATTGCAGAACACAAAAAGGCTCTCTGTGTTTGATCATAGCTCTGAGTCTACATGCCATGTGAACAAAAACAATCCCTGGATGGACTTTGCTAACGTAAAAGTTGTAAGAGATGAAGTAAATCTTCAGGAGCGACTTTTTTGGAAGCCTGGATGTCAACATAAGACCTGAAAGCTTGCAACAACCACATCGCTTTCTTGAGGTTTACCAATCTGTGGTGCGAGCTTTAGTCCATTGACGCGTTTTCTGAAATATTACGCGTACTAATTCTAGCATTTAGGTTGAAACTTTGTTCTATGGGCGCTGAAATAAAAGTTCAAAAGAACCAGACGTTTCGAGGCTGCTGCCCCTTCTTCAGTGGTCAAGACGCAACCAATTTTAGCAACCTCTTCGCTCGCGCATGTACTTGCCGTAATTTAAATCACACGTACTAGCAGTCTTCTTTCAAACTAAAAAGTCTTTAGCTAACAACTAAAACAACAGTGTCAAACCTTTTACTCAAAGGAAGTCGACCTGCTCGATAGCAGGGTTCAATCGGTGAGAATGGTTGTAGTCAGTCACATCTGATCATGAGTGCTTCCTCAGTCTTAACTGGAGTTTGCTTCAATGTTGCACTTCGCAACCATGCTATGGAGCATGGTTTATATTGTGGTTTAATCTTTCATTAGTTGCATCACCCCAGCAACAAACACTTAATATAAAATGAAGCTACAGGAAAAAGATGGTCTCTCCTTTCCTATTTTAATTTTGTTATGAGTTAAATACCCAGTGAGGTTTAATCTACAATGGCAACACTGAAACAGAGACTGACTCCGACTGTACCCAATTATTATGTTGAACACATGTGCAAGTTACAGGAAACACCAATTTAATTTGAATGATGTTGAATTGAAAAGTTCAAAGTGGTTGGCTTCCTCATTCAATATCGTACAACAAGGTTGGATTCAACGAGGCTGGCTGTTGTTGAATGCGTTTGTCTAAGACATTATTTATGTCAGACATAGAAGTATCTCAAAGAAAGGAAACTGACTAAAGTTCGCTCTAAATCCAAAATAATTTTGACTTATTTAAGGCGCATAGCAGAATAATTTATCCAATGTATCACCGGGCCAACATCATCGAATCACCGCTTCGACATGTTTCATGGTAAACGATTTAAACGAGTTATAGTTCGGTCTAATTATGTCACCGCTTCGATACGAAAGCAATTGATTAACTGAAACCCTTCATCACCTCTAAGCAGAAGCTCATCAAAGGAAAGTTTTCGCGTTAAATTCTAGGAAACGTCCATCCTTCAATTGGATTGAATGTGAAGATTATTTCTGACACAATTTGACTAGATTTCTTTAGTCCCTAAAATACTGAAGCGGCAGAAAGTCAAATCTCTGAGCTATAACCTTTCTTTTAATGGACAAAAATTTAAGCGACCAATTTGCTGGAAAACATGCTTTAAATAAACTTAAAACAGTTTCAATTTTAAATGATCTGAATAATTGACTGACGCAATTCTGAGCAGATTTTACCAAAATCTTTGAATGTCTTTGAACTTTTTTTCTAAGCTAGATTACTTGCAGCGTGAGTCTGCAGACGTTGTTTGAATACCAGGTTCCCAAAACTTTTCCAATCGTTTTGACAATTGTATCTTAGTCTTTTTGTTATTCTTTATTTAGTTTGTGAGCGCAAAATCAAGCTGATCTTAAGGCAGTTCTTGGAAAGCATGCCCCCCGTTCTCGTTTGTTCAAATCCGTACCCTTAAGTTTAAACACCCGCCATAGAGCCCCCTTACCTCCACTATAAGTTACGTTCCCACTTCTATAAAGTGCCCCTTTCTTCTCTTCTCAACATGGAAAGAAGCTGAGATTAGTTGCTGCGCAAAAGCATCCTAGGGAAAACTATTAAAAAGCCACTATGCAAACATGTTGCACGTGTGGTCTCAGGAATAAAAATGTGCACACAACATTGTTTTATAAAGCACTGACTTCCGCATTTAACAAATTGGAACAACCTCGTGGATTTTTGTGTTCCGTAGTGGGATTTTTGTGGAATCTCTGACGAACATCAGGAATTCACCTGGGGTTTAACAGGGAGGTGCATTTATTCGCCTTCTCGTTGTAGCTATACTATAAAATGTCGCATTTGTACCCTACCAAAAGATTGATTTTGTTTACAATGCTTTTGACCATTTTTTTCTTTTCACAAGCAATTTTGTTAAACGCGGAAACGGTAACTTGACATAAATTTCTTCAGTCAACAGATTGTTGGATAAACTACGATTTTAACTAGGAAGAAACGATGCAAATCACGAAACATTTTCACCGTAACGACAACATCAACAAACAGAGCTCGAGTCAATGAAGGTGTCAATAACTACTACAATAAAAGAGTTCAGAATTTTGAAGCAAAGCGCCATTTAAGAGGCCTGCATCATTTTGTTCGCTGTTAACAAAACAAAAACAGCAAGTTATAATGGTTGCAATTAAGTGTTGTTGATGAGAGATCGGAAACACAATATAATGTGATATGTCCAAAGATTAATCGTTTGTATTTACAATGGTTAATATATGTTGTAGCTCAATTTTATCTTTGTAAATGTTATTTTCCTTTGTTCTTTTTTATGCTAATATATGACAATGAATATGAAACAAAAGAAAATAAAAATTGAACCAAGGATAAAATTAAACTACAACATATACATTGGTTCGATCCCTCCGAGTTTGACCTATAAATCGAATGGAAAGCCTTTACAATTGTATACGTCATTGCAGAAAACAAAGTAAAGCTTTCGGCTGAAGTAGGGGCTGAGCTAAGGCCCTGTTTGCATGAGTGATTTCCTCCCGGGATGAAACTCATCCCGGGATGACGTTTATCTCATCGCGTGATGACTTTCATCTCGGTGTCTGGTCATTTACCTCTGAGGGTTTACATGATTTGGAGTTGAAATGTGTTCGCCCCGGGATGATTTCATCCGGGTCTTCAGCCTTTGTTCTTCACCCCGGTCCTGAATCATCCCGAGGCAACCACATTTCAGCTCCAAATCATGTAAACACTTACAGGTAAATAACCAGACACCGAGATGAAAGTCATCTCGGGATGAGATGAAAGTCATCACGGGATGAAACTGATTCCGGGATGAATTCACTCATGCAAACAGGGCCTTAAGACACCTTCTTATAATGGAGTCGCATCTTCTGAGGTGAACTTCGCCAAACAACAAATTAACCAGACGAACTGAATGCTGTTTGCCCGCGTTCCTCATAGTATGTATCGTAGCGGTAAGATTTCGATCGTCACCTTTCCTTTTCGTCTAATTCATTACAATGCTACGGACCATGAATAAGTCAAAATTGCTTAAGATTTAGAGCGTATTGTAGTTAGTTTAATTTCTTTGAACTACTTTTACTTCCAGCACATTAACAAAAGAATCAAAATTCCTCCGACAATAACATTAAAATTCAATGCATTTGCATTTAGGTTAATAAAACGTAAAATTACAGTTTAATTAATCCGTGTCACTTCGTGCGAAGCGTCTGAATACAACAACCCTTTATGATGTCCCTCTTTCTCATTATGGTCAGACACGTATGGATTTAGCAGGTCGTCCAGTGAAATTCCCTTTTCTTAAGCGACGAGAGAATGGACGCTTACTGCATGTGGTCCTTGGTGCTCAACCCCTGTAATCTGCTCTGGATATTTGTATCATTCTGAAGATCATGAAACACCCTTTCATCGAGAGGGGGTTGTGTCGAAAAATGGCTGACCTTTGAATTAAAGGCGGTTTGTAAAACGTTTTGGTTGTTTTTGCTTTCGGAGACCATTTATGCTATTACAACGTCTTGAGCGTGATTACGGTTTCGGTTTAAGTCTTCTAAACATCAGCTTGAAAATAATGCAGTTTGAAAGCAGGGAAAAGTTGATGAAATTTACATGTTATTGTCAACTTCTGCTACTGAGCAACGAAGATAAAGCTAAAACAAAAAGCTATATATGAAGATGCTTGCCGCTAATATCACACATGAAAAGGTGATTGAGATTAAGATTCCAGATACCGAAACACAAATACTTTACCTCTCAGCGTCATTAACAACACAAGTTCAAGACCACAAAAATGTGGATCAATTATGTCCACTTTGTGCATTTTCCATCAAGAAAATAGTGAAAGAAGCTCAAAGGATCAGAACATCTGTTACCTGTTAACTTATTTCTTTTGTTAGGGGCAAAATATAAGACTAATTTATTTTAAACCTTCGCTACTTGAATCACGACAATATGACTCCAAGAAAGTATGAAAAAATCCAGAAAAAAGAAATATTTTGTCATTCCATGGTGACGTGAAGAATATTCCAAAATTGTACTCAATATATTGTACTGCAAAAACAGTTTGGAAGGTGGTTGCCGTAGAGACTGCGGAACACTTACATTGCAAAAAAGAATCCAAAAGAGGCTTTACTGTTTATTTTTATTAAATTTAGGATAAAAGACTTAATTGGCCGTGAAAAGCTTAACAGCGATGAATACAGATATAAATTAATGAATTAAAGCCTGTTAATTTGTTTTTCGTCTCCAGATAACCTCGACCCCTAATATTGAAGCGTCGTAAGTAAATATTTGCAGAAATGTCCAATGAGATTTTACCCTTCTTAACAGAGACACCGATATCTCAAGCATTAGAGAAACTAGAGTATTCGCTGATATTTGAAGAGCACATACATTTCAGAGCGGAGACAGAGGACATCATAAACCTAAAAAGACGTGGAGAGACAGGGTGGAAGACTAAGCAGAAGAGAAATGACGTCAAAAGCCTTGCTGCCTCTCTGTTTGGTGGCTCTAGTGTCCTCGCTCTGGGGTTTTCCTCTGCCAGTGAAAAATGGTAAGTAATAACGATATTTTTATATGTTCATTCCTTTTTAACTTTTTGGAACAAATTGACGAAGTTATAACAACATGATTTAGATGTCTGTCGTTTTTGCTTAAGACATAAGTAATCTTAATGTTGGGAGTCCTGCTGTGACAATCCCTCTTCCACAATTGGAAGTTCTAAAATGACTTTTTTCGCTAGCATGTAACTTGCTGTGTTTGTTCTCAGATCGTAGTTTTTTTACTTATTCCGATGTTCGTCTCTAGATTTTTTCCTGTACGTAGCCTTTAAGAACAACGACTTTCGTTGTTAAGACAAATTTGGTCCATAGTTTTAATACTCTTACATAAAATGACTGCCCTCTCTCTTTGTCGTCAACTTTGAATTATGGGTTGGCGTGATGGCTGCCATTTAAATTATCAGGGTGTAATGATCAGGGCGCAGTTAATCAGCACCTTTTTCAACCACTAAAAAGAAGATTTGAGCCAACTCATGAATGGGAATGCGAAATTAATCTTTTCTTCATGACCAGGCACACTTTTCACCAAACATAGGCTCAGCTCAGACACTGTAGAGGCTTTCTCTAATTTTGGTCTGCATTTCGTAAACAGGTCATGACTATAGTACATCACAGTACTTTATCTTTAACATCGTGTGTTTGTACGCATTGAATTCTCGGTTGTATTTTTCTAAACAATGCTCCAGAAACGGCTATTACTTGTGACCCTTGAGAGCGCTAACCACTCCTTTGTTGCTACTTAGCTCACAATATTTCGAAGCCATTTATAACAAGTATACAATTTTGTCGAGTACCAAAATCTGTTTCTTAAAACCCGGAATCGATAGTCGAATGTAAGTTTCATAGTGTGTTTTGTTTTGTTTTGTTTTGTTTTGTTTTTAGCCATTTTTGTTGTTGAAATTTTCACTTTGTAATGTAATTTTCACTGTTCGATGATTACATAGAAGACAATAAAATTTGTCCAAAAGTGGATGTTGTGTCCCCACGTTCAGACTCTTGACTACTTAATTGTGCACGTGCACTCTTCTCACAACAGCTGCTTCAGTATGGCTCAGTCGATAAGGACTTCGCTTTCAAGGAGCCTTTAAAGGGATGTGCGTTCGAGTCCTGTTAAAGACCAATAAATAAATAAAATTAGAATATGAATTTATATTAATTTTGATTACATTCTGATTAAACTAAGTCTACAGGAAGCGAGCGAGTGAAATTTTCCCCCATTTGCTATAACTCGGTTTTACTGTTGATATATGCAAAACTTACAGTGTGAAAATGTGAATAAGACACCGTCTTGAGAAGGATGTTCAGTTTCGGGCGAATGGGATCAGCTTGGGTGTTTCATTCCGGTGTCTTATTTCTTAGAGGAGCATTTTCACAAACAAGACAGTGGAGGTTTACGTGGCATTTCTGCAGAATCAAAAATGTTTTTAGAAGATTTGGGCGTCTTACGTAATGTTCCTTGCTCAGATGTTCCTTGTTCAGATGCTCATCACCGCGCTGGTTAAGTTGACGACACGTGTAACCGACGAAAAATTTGTCGAGCATAGATCACAAGTGAATTCTTTTACAACTCATTTTAACATTGGTTGACGAGAGAGGTTTGCTTCCGTGTTTTCAGTTCTTCGATGATTTTTCTGCTTGTACAAACTGGCTGCAGCTTATTGTTTGGTTTTTCTTGCAATATCACGTAACTCTTTAGGTACAACTCTAACGTCACCAGATTCGTGGTCTCTAAAAGGCAAGACGATGGAAACCGGCTGTTTGTTGGCACGGCACGACTTGCTTGTGGTCTTGAAAGCGGTTGGATCTGCTGACGCTTGAATCAATGACTTTCTCAGGGTGTTTTACTTTTGAAAACATGAAAACACAAACGATGGGCAAGGTCAAGAATGAATGCTATAGCTCACATTAGCCTGCGTATTCTCACATTTCACACTTTAATTTTGGCATACATCAAAAGCCAAACCTCTACACATTTACATTAAAAAATGACAATGTGGAATTTTGGAAACGTCAGGAAAGTCTTTTATCGCTATTCTTTCATTTCTCTTAACGATTAAAAAGAGTGGCTTGAAACAACGGCTATGATATTTCAGATGTATTGTACAAGTCAGTAATTATCTAACAATCAATCAATCAATCAATCAATCAACAGCGAAAAGAGGCGACGTGGCTGTCAATACGACGAAAAATGCAGTTGATGTCAATGTACAAGCTCTCAGTGGAGGATCTGTAGGAACACCTGGTAAGAAACTTCAAACGCAGTTTTCCTTATACTCTGATGTAAATTTATCTTTCCTGGTACATTCAATAATTCTACTGGATTAAAATACTTTGTAACTCAGAAAAAAAAGTGTTGAATCGGATTTAAGCTTTCGTCCACGTCTGTAGACTTGTTCACAAACACTGGGCTCCCCAGTAGATTGTTTCATACGGGCGGTAGTTTATATCTCCCGCCGCCTGTATATGATGGAGGGGTTGTGGAATCGGATATAAATAGCCTCTTTTACACCTCTCTCAAACCATCCGTGGTCAACCGACAACTGACCTTATCCAGGGTAGCTGAATGATCTTAGTGAAATTGATGGAAGAATGTAGACACTTCAGAATTGGCGATGACGATGATTACTTTCTTTCAGTTCGGTAGACGACAGTTTTATATGAACCTTAATACTGCTTTTAAGCCTAACCCTAAATCTATCCCTAAAAGAACAAGTTTCTATAATAATCAATCAAAAGTGCAAAATTCTTAGCCCCATTTCAAATTTAAGAGGGTCTTTTGAGGCTTATGTTGAAATGCCACTTATTAAGGAAATTAGCTGTACGTGGTAACATCAACCTTCTTTTAGTGGCCGTGCCCCTAACTCCATTATAATATTTAACCCCAAAAAACTACTACTACTACTACTATTACTACTACTACTTACAATAATAATAATAATAATAATAATAATAATAATAATAATAATAGTAATAATAATAATGAACTACTAATAGTGTAACTGATTTCATAATTTCATTGCCTTCATTCATTCCATCACTGGCTAGTATAACTAGAATTTAAACGTAGTGAACGAAAGGTCTTCATCTAAGAGTTTTCAGCAATTAATCATGTCATTTGTTTTCTTTTGATGTCAATAGGAGATGGCGGTGGTGGAGGTGGAGGTGGGGGCAGTAATGCAGTTGAAGGTGGTCACAGCACTGACAGAGGAGCTGCCAGTAACATTGGTGATAACGATGGCGGTGGTGGTGGTAATGGTGGTGATGGCGGTGGTGGTAATGGCGGTGGTGGTAATGGTGGTGGTGGTAATGGTGGTGGTGGTGGTAATGGAGGTGGTCGCAGAAGTGGGGGAGGTGGCGGTGTCGAAGAAGAAGGAAACGAAGAAGAAGGCAACGAAGAAGAAGGCAACGAAGAAGAAGGTAACGAAGAAGAAGGCAACGAAGAAGAAGGTAACGAAGAAGAAGGCAACGAAGAAGAAGGTAACGAAGAAGAGGAAGAAGGAAATGAAGAAGAGGAAGAAGAAGAAGAAGAAGAAGAAGAAGAAGAACGTGGTGGCGGCAGCGGTGGCGGTAGCGGTGGCGGTAGCGGTGGCGGTAGCGGTGGTGGTAGCGGTGGCGGCAGCGGTGGCGGCAGCGGTGGCGCTAGCGGTGGCGCTAGCATTGGCGGTAGCGGTGGCGGTAGCGGTGACGGCGGCGGTGGTGGTGGAGGCGGTGGCGGTGGCGGTGGCCGTGGCGGTGGTAGAGGCGCTTGAGGCGGTGTTGTTGGTGGAAACGATGACAGCGGTGATAGGAGTTTCAGTGGAGAGACACAGATTAAGCAGAAGCTCTCACATTATTTGACTTGCCTTAACATTAATTAGGATGATGATAGCCAATTTTTTTTAAAACAATGGGTCGGTTTCCATTTTTTTTGTTTTTCTTTTGTTGCATTTTCAGCTTTTACATATATTTTTGTAGGTTTGTCACTTTAATATGGTTTGGAAGCTTCCCTTGCTCTGATTGGCTGAAAAAACAGGTTTTATCGCAGTGTTCTGTAGCTAAGCATAATTGTCTTGCACTTTATCGATGTATCAATAATAGTAATCAAGAAAAACCATAAATAAAGTTTTGAAAGCTCGTTTCTGTCTTGTGCTCTCAAGTTCCTGTCCGTTGTAGATATTAATGTGGTAAATGTTGAGCTAGGTCGTAAATTAGTCATATTAAGTGTACGCATCTGAGAGTGCACTGCTCATTTTTCATGAGTCGGCCATTTTTGAGAAGTGATAGCGTTATAATGATTTTGTAGAAACATTTTAACTTGATCCTGGGGGCAAATTAACTTTATGTATTTTCTTTACTTGCAAGAATATCCTTAAGTCGATTAGGAATTTCAAAAGCTAGAACCCGACCGGGAAAATGTTATGCAGTGTTGTCGAAGTAGGCTACACGTCATTACTTGCTTGCACTCGCAAGCCTCTGAGAGAATTTCTTGTATGGGATAACAAATGAAGCCACAGAGAAGTTTTGCCCCCGAAACTAGTTAAAAATGCCATTCTATTACTTTTAGTACTTTTATCTGGAATGTTTTAAAATGCTATGCTGGCAAAAAGTGCAAAAAGCGGATGAATAACTGTTGATTAATTCGAAGAACACGATGTGGTGCGACTGTAACTAACTTAAGACAAATCGTTTAATTAAAGTGGTACTACGATCAAAAAATCATTTTTTATTTTTTCTTCGGATTTCGAAACTTTGTTTACTGAACACTCCCCAAGCAAAATTTAAGCCTTACTTTTGATAATAATAATAATAATAATAATAATAATAATAATAATGATAATAATAATAATAATAATAATAATAATAATAATAATAATAATAATAATAATAATAATAATAATAATAACAATCTTTATTCGATCGATAAAAGACATATCGAAAGTTACAAGTATCATCAAATATAAAATTTCGAAACTGGGGAATATATATATATTATTTGCCGGCCGGGAGGTCCGTATTGAGAAAAACTGTGCCAGAGGACTTGAGTACGGCCCGAGGCCGCAGGCCGAGGGCCGTGCTCAAGACCGAGGGCACAGTTTTTCTCAATACGGACCGACCAAGGCCGGCAAATAATATTTTTATTTTTTTCTTGTTGTTTTTCAAAAGTTAAACGTGTCTTGTTGTTTTCGGAAAGCAACGTTTTGCAAGCGCGCGTAAAATGAACCATGAAACGAAGCCGTTTGTGACACCAGAGCAGCAAAATACGCTTTTTTACTCTGTTAAAACTCAGAAATCACAGGAAGCAATATAACTAAAAGAAACCCCTTTATTTTCCCAAATTTCGATACATGTAGCTAACTCCTGCTCGATTTACTCAAATGTTTGTCGAAAGGGAAGAGGCGATTTACATTGTACAACCTTCGGTATTTTAAAAAGAAATTTTGGAAAGAAAGTTTTTAACGACAATGTACAAAAAATTTCAGAATTCTAAGTTTCGGAGAACGTTTTAAAGATTTTCAAGGTTTTAAAAACCCATTACAAATTTTTTGTTATTGACGTTCCGTTGACCGCGGTCAAGATCGGAAAATTCCGCCCGCTCCCGGAACCAATCAGATTGCAGGATTTGGTTCATCTTGCCCGCTCACGCGCTGAGAAAAAAATTAACACAATTACGAAGGTAAATGACAAAGAAAATTACTAAATCACAATATAAATTAAGTCATATTGCTAACTTATAAATAAAACAAAACCTATTTACAAAACTATTCTTAAAACGTTCAGTGTTCACTGAAGGAAGTTAAGGTGTTTTTCCACGAAGCATACGAGATGAATCCTTAACAGTCGGTAAGATGGAATATAATGGGTGGTGTTCGTCCCTGCTAAGCTTACTATAAAGCCTATAAAGTCTTCTATCTTTGAGAAGAAGACTTTTTATTTACACTGCAATTTTCCGATTTAATGGTCCCCCATTATTACACCAGAAAGGATACAATGACGTCATTTACTCAAGAACTTTAGAATGCAGCGTGTGAAAGCTCAAAACTCCCATGCTGCATACTAAATAAGTCACTTTCACACACACTGCATTCTCAAGCTCTCGAGTGAATGACGTCATTGTATCATTTCTGGTGTAATAATGGCAGGAAATAGAAACAAGCCTCCCTTTTTCTTGGTGGGTTACAAAAGGCAAAATCGTTATCATGTCTTCCCATATAACCTGGTGAAATAACAACTGTTCGTGCTCTTGATTATCTGAACGCATTTACACTCCACAATATGGTATCTGCACAATAACAGTTAACTTATCAACCCTTTCACTCCCAGAGTCAGATATGCAGACATTAAAGTGATTCTAACTTTTTAATCTGTGGATGAAATCCTATGGTGTGACCATTCAAATGAAACCTCTTCAGCAGTGGTTTCACACGGTACTATTTATATTTAAGTATTTTACAAAATGAAATTTGGGATTCGTCTTGAATTTCAAAAACAAGTATTTCCTACATTTCCGACAGGGTAGAGCGCAATGTTGGATCTACTAGTAACTCTTCAGAAGTAAACGATTTAGGAGATCAGAGAGCGGATAGCCAACAGCAAGAAGCTGAAGAAACGATACCTGAGTCAGGTACTTCTCGATACGGAACGAAAAGGACACGAGTCCTCTGAGAAAAACTATGTGCCATGGCATAATATACATGTAGAAATGTAACCTAGTACCTATAATAAAACACCCAATTAAATCAAAGTAGGTGAAAAGAAAAACTTAATCTGAAAGAAAAATGGAAAGCAACATCACAAAAATTATCATTAAAAAATTCTGGAAAAGATGTGTAACCCTCCCTTGAATAGCTCACATGAGGTGTGGCCCTCCCCTTTGGGTGCTCACTTTCACTGATGACCCTCCCCTCTGAGGCCCCAGCCCTCCTCCCCCAAGAAAAAACGTACCCTCCCTTATTTATTAAAGATGTCCCCCAGAAAACGCAGGAAATACCATTTCCGAGACCCTAATTTTCAAAATTTTCTGGGGGAGCATGCCCCCACACCCCCTAGAGGAAAGCGCCTACGGGGCTCGAAATATTCTCTTCTGATCGTGCGTACAGCTTCAAAATCGCACGCTACGCCCCTGACTAAACACAGTGCTATACCTATACAGCCAAACCAAAAAAAATGTTGGGATATTCCATAAGAGCGTTGTGGAGCCAAAAATACGTGCAACCTAAAAAACAGTTACAGTTACATAAGCTCGCTTTAAGGTCACAATTGGTTTGTATCTAATCCCTAACAACAAAGCGAGACGTCTCTCCACAATTATGGCAGTCAATGTAAACAAAGAAACTGAACACAACAAATAACTTATCATGAAAGTTGCAGCCGCTGCAAAGCGACAAATATTCCATCGCTCGTTCACCGCAGACATCCACTAAGTAGCAGCAAGAGGCTCAGCAATGATACCAACACAGAGATCAGTTATAGCCAGGTTACGAAACAAGAGTTTGGACTGCGGATGACGGAAGACACCTTGTGAAGGGCTGCTAGGATCAAAGTATTCCCCAGAAATGCAGTGATGGACGGCAAGAAGTTTAACTCTGAAATTAAAGGCACACCATTGAGAGTGCCGATTCCTCCAGTTATTTCTGCGGAGCAATATAGTTCCGGTTGGTATGTTTTCTGGTTGGCATCGCCAGTAAAGTTTGTTAGCACCATTTCTTAGTGCTTTTTGTGACTCAACATGTGCGAACTGAAGTTATAACTCTTCCTTATAAGAACGAATTCGGAAGTCCATATGTGGAAACTATGTCAAATTAATTCCTGTCTCAGTTATGAATTCTATTGGCCACTTGAGGAACGATTAAAGGAATAGAAACGAATTTTTAAAATTAATCGATTAAAGTTAAGTTCATTATCTGATAAAGCACCTCAAAAATGGTACTTCTGCCAAGTTTGGAACTAATCAACTGATTTATAAATGGTTTCCAAAAATCGGACAATTACAGAGTTTGTATGTCAGTAGCAATTTAAAAGGCGTTCATGAACCACTACCGTACTTTAGCCCCATTTCGAACTTGTTTTGAATTTTATCGATAAAAAATCGAAATCGGTCACATTTTAGTCATGTTTTACTAATATTTTGCTACATCTTGCTATAATTTTAGTGAACCAAAACCAAACATTATGTCGAAGCATAAAGTTATTTATGTTGATACAGTGCGCCTTTGTACTCTTCTTGATCTTCCGATTGTGGATTCCCATGTCAGATAACACGCGCCCGGGTATATATTCCTCATCAATCTGACGTTAATTCCCACTTTCTTTTGCAATCACAGCGTTTACATCTCTGGGAAAAACTTTTCAGGCAAGTCAGTGTTGTCTAACTAGAGTAATCTTCGGGTAATCTCTATTCCTTTTTCCTTGGCGTGTTTCTTAGCTATTTTAAGCGCTAAGGGGTGATCCTCGGTTATTTGGTCCCTTCTTATATTATTTCTGTGCACATGGCCGCGCCTCGTGTTCTTATCCTTGGGCATCTTTTCATTCGCTGTTTAGGTCAGTTTGTTGACCATCGCTCTCACCTTGATCGTTCATTTATGCTAAGTGGGGCTGCTATATTTCGGTGGCAAGGCTAGGGCGGCCGCACGGTGGCCACTATACAAGATGACCTGCACGTGGTTGAGTCCTTTGCACCCCATATCGTAATTTTGCAATTAGGGACTTATGACCTTTCCCGATTGGATCCTTTACTGGTGGGTTCGGCTATTGAAGATTTACATCTTGCTATAATTTTAGTGAACCAAATGTATTTAAGACCAAAAAAGAAAGGCTATCAAAAATGATGGAAAATACCTCTTGTTAATAAACGCCGGGCCCCCTGAATTAACGCCGGGTTCAAATAAACGCCCGGTCTTCGAGGTCTAGTTAAAAAAAATGTCTACGGTGTTTAATCGAGAAAATACAGTAAGCGACAGAATTGACCTTTACCAGCTCCCCTGACACTTTCGATTCCCAACCGGAAACAAAAATAAACCGACAGAAAAGGGAAGTCTCATTAGGGGAGCTTGCAAAGGTCAATTTTGTTAAAAAGAAAAAAAAATGAAGGGTCGTTGGTCGTTGAGGTTATGATAGCGAAATCCTATCTTTATTACCACCATAACGGAACAAAAAGAGTCCTATTTGTAGCTAAGACAATGACGGTTTCGCATGATCCATCCCTTCCTCCTGACTGATCCTGATTGTTTGAGTTGACGGCATATTATTTAAAATGACTGCGTGCCGACGTCACTTGTTTCAAAAGAAACGGGAGACGTCTGTACTCAGGTTACATATTATTAAGGTCTAATAAATGACGAAATGATGAAACAAACTAGAAAACTCGTTCAATTCTTCCTTCCTGTGCCAAGCTGAACCCCACAACGGATTAAAATATTCTGCCGGCACCTGGGCTTATAGCTAGGACACCAGCGCTAAACAAGTCGCCTGAACACGGCGCAATACAGAAAGGCAGTGTCCAGTGCACTGTGGCTGCAGTTAACTTTAGTTGCATGTTATACTTGTAAAATAAGGATGTGAAAATAATAACAATAAAATTAAATTTATTAAAAAAAAACAGCAAAACAAATGCTTGAACCCCCCCCCCCCCCCTCCCTCCTTCTTCCTTCCAAGTATATTATGCAGCTGGAATTTAAGAAGACATCTTTCCACTTCGTGGTCTTTGTTTCAACTTTTAACTCCAACCCCATAACTGGAGAAAAGTTTTCATAGAAAAATTAGCTTAGCTTCTCATATGTGTAAAACGTCCCTCCAGTTGGAAAAAAAAAACAAAAATGCTAACAAATGCCTTCCATTTTCTTGTTGTGACAGGTTCGTGGTATAAATGGGAAGTCAAAGTTTGTTTTATGTGTTGTTTCTCGACGCATTGTTCGGTAATTATAGTCGACGGTCTCTTCTGATGGTTTTTCAATTGTCTTTCGTCACATGTCTTAAGATTTTGCTCAACTAAACAGACCTAAACGGAAACAAATTAAAAGCCGAGATGACGACGCACATTTTTTTAAATTTCCGTTAGAATTTCTGCAGAAACAGCTAACCAGCTGTCAGTCACTAACGTGTCACCTAAGGCTGTTTTTGCATTTAAAACATCTTCTTATATAACTTTTGGAGGAAAAATATCAGCATATGAAACGATTAGGTGTCGGTTGTCAAATTAATGAATAATTCTTTTGAGTTTAGAGTGTGCGCATGATATTGTAGAAATACAAATTGCAAATTGACAAGATCTAGAAAAAGCACCTAATTAAAAGACGCCATCGAACGTATGATAACGAACTGTTTACCTTTATTATCGCATCACAGTGAAAGGAAAAGAGTATAATTTGTAGTTCAGCCGCTCACATTTGATACCGCGAAATGGAAACAAGAATTTGCAGAACGTTCAAAGCGATTATAGCTCCCCTTTCCCTCACTTTGACTAAATCAGCTGCTTGTCATATAGAATTCCGTTGATGACTTAATTCCACACTGTTTCCATATATAGGCATACAAATTCAGTCTTATAAGGAAGTCATGTAACTTCAGTTCGCACATACACTAAGAAATGACGCTCACCAACTTTAGTGGCGATACCAACCAGAAAACACTTCAAGAACTCTATTGCTCAGCAGAATTAACCGGAGGAATACACAACCAGCTGATATTACTTTCAGGGTTAAACATTTTTCTGTCCATCACTGCATTTCTGGGAAATACTCTGATCCTACTTGCCCTTCACAAGGAGTCTTCACTTCATCCGCCGTCCAAACTCTTGTTTCGTAGCCTGGCGATAACTGATCTCTGTGTTGGTATCATTGTAGAGCCTCTTGCTGTTACCTACTGGTTGTCTTCGGTGAACGAACGATGGAATATTTGTCGCTACTCAAACGTTACTCATCACATTACAGGCTATACATTGTGTGCGACGTCTTTGATGACATTGGTTGCAATAAGCGGGGACAGGCTTCTCGCCCTGTTAATGGGGCCCAGATACAAACAAGTTGTGACTTTAAAGCGAACATTTGTAACTGTAATTTTTGTTTGGGTTATTTCTATTTCCTGTTCCACAATGTCCTTTTGGAATTACTTGATATCGCAGTGGGTTGGCTATATAGGTATATCAATGTGTATGGTAATTTCGATTTACTCTTACAAGAAAATTTTTCTCACTCTGCGTTATCATCAAAACCAAGTACAAGACAATCTTCAAGGACAGAGGAGCCAAACAAGTCACCTGAACATAGCGCGATACAAAAAGGCAGTGTACAGTGCATTATGGCTGCAAGTGACATTAGTTGCATGTTATTTACCATACAATGTAGTGGGGGCTTTGACATTTCAAGATAGACTGTCTTCACGAGATTATCTCATGAGGGAATTTGCAGCGACTTTAATTTATCTCAATTCGTCAATTAACCCGATTCTTTACTGCTGGAGGATCAGAGAAGTAAAGCAAGCAGTAAAGGACACAATCAGACAACTTTTCTGTTCACCGTATTAGTGTTTAGCAAGTATTTTGTCCCGATGAAAGTCGCTTAGTTTCATCGAAAGAAATATCTTAAGCGATTTACAGTATCAAAATTCATGATGTTTGTGTGGCAAGTTTATTTTTATGTAAAAGTCCTTGTGTCAAATTTACTGTCGAGGCTGTTAGTTTAAAACTGAACTGATGAATGAAAAGATCAAAAAAAATTAGAAGAAGAAGAAACAGCTTGCTTGAATTCTCCTTCTGGTCACAAATTTAAATTTCGTTAGAATTTGAGGACAACCAGCTTACTGGCTCTCAGCTACTAACGTGACGCTTAACGCCGTTTTTGTATTTAAAACAACATCTTATTTTATTTTGCTCTACGGAGGCAATATCAGGATATGGAAAGATAAACTGTCCGCTTTTCAGAGAAGTGAATAGTCTTTCAAGTTTAAATGACAACTGAAATATTGTGACTATACAAATTGTGAACTGACAAGACAAAGCAAAGGCGATAGCCTCGCTCGTAATGGTCACTTTTTGAATATATCAGACTGAGTTGATATATGAAAAAAGAAAAATAATCGAAGAGTTTATGATAACGAATTGTCTATCTTTATTACCGCATTATAGTTAAGGAAAGGAGTATGATTGGTAGTAAAGCCATTCACATTTAATATTTTCGATTCTGCAGAAACATGTTCTCTGCAAAAAAAAAAAAAAAGATTTAAGAAAACTGTGTACCGTTTGTGGTATAAGTCGAAAGACAACAGGCCATCTCTGAATCGCCTAAAATCTCGTTATCAAAGCGAGGCCAGTTTTACTACCTTTCATATGAAAACTGATGGGTTTAATTAGATGTGAATAAAAACTGATTTTTACGTGAACGGTTGTGTACCAGAAATTGCTTTGAAAAAGAGGCATTTTTGAAATGGGCTACATTTTCTGTCTTTTTAAACTCGTTACGAGCATATGATAAATGTCGTTTTCGGTTATATGACAAATAACACCACGCGACAGCTACGAATAGACATTAGCAACTACACCATGCTCTCCTTTAGATAAATTGGCTTAACCAGAACAACATAGCAACTTTCTTCCCCCTTGTTACAAATGCCTAATTACCTTTCGTTGTACCAGGTCGGCTTTCTAGGTGGTAGCGTTTCAATTTTTTCCTTCACGTGCCATGTAATTTGCATGTTAGCCGCGTATGTTAATTTTCATTAGCTTTTGGTTAGTTTTAGTTTTGTAACTTGTCAGGATAGGGCGCTAGTTCTCCTCAAATGGTTCCTGGTGGTGTAGGAGATTAACCTTTATGAGCCGGATGCAAACATGATGTGATGTACTGCCCGTTGACTGCTGCAAAGTTTGAGAGAGGCCGAATATAGGTGTTGTTTTGATATCCTGTAAAGTCCGTTACACCCCTGATTGTTTGAGTTAACGGCATATTATTTAAAAAAGCCAGCGTGCCGATGTCATCTGTTTCAAAGGAAATGGGAGACGTCTGTACTTTGCAAGCTATATATTATTAAGGTCAAACAAATGATGAAACAAACTAAAAACCTCGTTCAATATAAAAACTGCGGAAAACTAATTCAACGACCAACAGCTACCTATTTGGCTTTTCCGGTGTTTTTGTAAAACAATATTTTATTTTTATTGTTTGGAAGGATGCAGGCCGTTTTTGTATACTGGACATAGGAAGGAAAGGAAAGAACATTTCTGCTCAAGTGGGAGTGTTTTCGGTTGTCTTCAAACTTCTCGTGGGACTCTTCACCTGCTTTGGCTCAACGTGTTTAGACTGTTTAAGCTGAACTCCGAAATTTTTGGCTGGCACCTGGGTTTTTAACAATTCCGTTTTTAATAACGTACTTGGAAATGAAAAAAAAGTGGGGAGAATTCAGGCGACCTGTTTTATTATTTTAATACTGCACAGCTCAGTTTTAGATCCGGTTAACTATTTGTCCGTTATTTCGCCATTTTGTAAAATACGAGGACTTTTAATGTCTGTTATGAATTCTATGACAAGAAGGTGAATTATCGAAAAAATGTTTTAACGTTATTTGAGTTCACTGAGCTAATTGTTTTCATTCTGAAGAACGTACAATATTTTGATATACAGAAGAGCAATATCACAAGGCAGGCAAGGTAACATGTCTAGAGCATGTTACACTGCCTTTTGTTTAGTTTTGAATTGAGATTCATATAAACTGTGGCGTAAGAAAACTATTGCCTAAACTATGAAAAGACATCAAAAATTTTGTGACGACAACCATACCTAAGAAAACGTGATCGCAATTAATTGATCGTTAAAATTTATCTTTACATACCCATGTCAACATCAGTATCACTTTACGGGTTGTCTCATTAATTATTCAACCGTTTGAAATGGATGCATAAGTTTTTCATGTGTTTCTGGCAGACCGCAGATCACACCGTCATTATCAGATCCATCATTTCTCATCCCCGATTTAATATTTACTACTGAAAATGCATTTTAAACTTTTAATCATTTGAGCTATTGTGTGTTAAAAATAAAAGAAATAGAGCATTTCCCATTCCAGTTTATTCTTAATTGGAAATCGGAATTGTGCTATTTGTTATGTAAACGAGCCCCACCATCATTATCCAAATTCTCCTAACAGGACTCCAATCATTTTGCTGATTACTAGTTGTTAGAACTTGTTTAAACATCAAGATATTAATTCATCTTTGGCGTTCACCTCTTTGATGATGATGATGATGATGATGATGATGATGACGATGATGATGATGATTATTACAGGGCTAAAAATTAACTTCAGTGCTTGGTCGCCACTTGGGCCAGTATCCCTGAATTCTTAGTCGCCTAGGCCAAAATAAAGTAGCCCTCGAATTTCCTCTACTAACACAAAAAAAATTTAAATCATTTTTGCTCGAATAAACGCCTCATGGCTGTTTGAGCCCGTGTTTTTTAGTAGGGTGTTCGACTGAAACGCCAAAAGAAATTTTCTTGATCTTAACTTTGTCTTGAATGCTCACATTTGCCAATGTACTGTCGAGAAATTGGTAAAATTGTTATAACAATAAAAACTCTGTTCAGTCCGTGTTGCAGGGGATCATTCGTCTCGTTCTTGTTTGCTATTTTCTTCACTTACAGGTTCTGACTTGGTCCTTAAACTTCTAAAGAAAAACTGGACCATTATTTTCCAAATTCGGACAAAACGATCTTGTCAACATCTATAAACTTCAGTATCACGATTCTCATTTTCTTTCGATTGCTTTTGAATTCAGGTGAAAAGTAAGTCTATTACAGTCAACGCGCTTCACGCATGAACGCTCAACTTCAAATATTCATCGATTAGTTCATTCTTCGATTTCATTCTTCGAAAAATTCAGCGATTCTGCTGACCTTGGATTTTATATTTGAAACGTTAATTTTGTTGTTCGAAATTTTTCATGGAACATCGTAATAATGATTCGAACTTTAATTCCGACCAGGAACTGAAAAGTTACTTTTTATACCGTAATTAGCCAATTTTCGCGTGTTGGTACCTTAGCGCATGATATTTTCATTATTTTTAAGCGCGTCGCCAAAAAAATCGCGAGGGCAAAAAGCCGACCCGAAAATGTAAAGAGAAAATCGACAAACTAGAAGTAATCCTGCGAAAGAAAATCCAAAGGACTTGCTAATTTAACAAGGCAACTTTATTCTTTGGCTGGAAGTTTTTTTGTTTTGCTTTTTATATGTGCACGAGGCAAAATAGTATAAATAATCGCCACATTTTAGCGGTAATTTACAGTTAACGGTTTTCGCGTGGTGTACCTAATAGTTTAATTTTGCACATGAGTTAATTCCAAATGGCAAGAAATTCGCTTCGAGGCTTTTACGATCCTGGTAAACGTTTGCCTTCTAATGTAAGGCACGAATATCGTCAACCTTTTCAAAGGTGATTTATAGGATTGTCAGATATTTCACGGAACACGATTGAGTGACAAAAGGAGCTGTTCATAAATTCGTCCATCATGACTACGATCGACTCAACCATTTTCTTGTGGAAGAAAAGATCCTGTGTGTATTCAGCTGACATCCTTGAAGTAATCGAAATTTAGAAACTTCTCTTCCGAGTGTGCCTTGTTGACGATTTCCGTTGTTGCGTGCGAACTTTCGAAGAATCGATTTCGTTAATCGGAAAAAAATCGTCATCTTTCAATCTATCTACAAGGACACGTATAATCTAATTGAGAACGGAATGCGTACGTGAAGAATGCAATCTTCAATCCGTGATCGTTCACGCGGGAAGCACGTTGACTGTAAGCTTACATCGAGCAGTTTCGAGTAATTTTCCCGATATTCATGTTTGAAAACGTACCGCATTGAACTCTGGGTATGTCTGGATTCTCGTGTCAGTAAAATCAAAATGGCGTCTACGCCGGAGCGATCTAAAAACTCGATCACGAACGACTTTGAATTTTGTGCTTTAAAACTAAACCTTTACTACAATTGATGAACTTAGAGTCGAGGAGAGAAAAGAAAAGTACTTCAATGAAAGAACATTTTATTTTGTTGTTATTGCTACTCTTTTCGTACTTCTCAAATCGTAGTCGCCCTTCGGGCGATCAAACCTCAACTTTTAGTCGCCCTGGACACTTTTTAATCGCCACGGGCGACCGTGCGACCGCCAAGTTTTAACCCTGTTATTATTATTATTTATTTATTTTTTTTAAATTAGCATATAATTTGTGTTCGTAGTGTTTTTAACATAGATTTTTATATAACATAGACAGGGGCGAAATGTGTATTGGGGGCTTTTAATCTTTTTTTTTTTTTTTTTTTTTTTAAGTTTTTAAGCGATTTCAATGACATCGGCATCGGTTTTTTTTATAGGTATATATATATATGAATAATTTTTATAAGTACATTATTGTTGTAATACTATGATAACTATTTATGTAAAGCGCATTAGATCATATATGCATGGATTTTTGCGCTATAGAAATAATAAAGTTATTGTTAAGTTAAAGTTATTATTATTATTATTATTATTATTATTATTATTATTATTATTATTGTTATTATTATTATTATTATGTTATTCATTTGAAACTCATCAGTTTTCGTATGAGGGGTAGTGAACCTTTGACTTGGAGACGGCCCGTTGGCTTTCAACTTATACCACGAACGGCATACGGAGTGTTTTAACCTTTTGAGCCCCACCATCATTATCCAAATTCTCCTAACAGGTCTCCAATCATTTTGTTGATTACTAGTTGTTAGAACTTGTTTAAACATCAAGACATTAATTCATCTTTGGCGTTCATTTCTTTGATTCTCGTGACCTTTATGTGTTAATAACGCACTGATGTGATGAAGAAAATTTTGATGGTGATCCCTATTGCGGATTAAAAGGGTTAATTCCGCGAAAACGTTTCTGTCGTATCAGCTGATAAATTCAGAAAGTGACCTTCATGAGTAAGGCTATCACTTTTGATTAACGGATGTTGCTTCCAACGGACAGTTCATAATTTTTTTCAGTTAATAATTTTTGTTTTCACAATAATTAGGTGCCATTTAAGATTGAAAGGATACCAATTCATTCCAAAAGTCCACACTTTATCTTTTCGTATTGTAGTGAAGCTAATTTTAGGACATTAACTTAGTCGTTTTTCTAGCCTTGATATAATGTTGGTAGTGTAATTGTTGATCTAACTGCAATGCTTTCCTGTTTGCCGGGTACGTAACTAAAGGCGTGCTGTAGACAGGTTTGCGATTTCCTGCAAGGTTGGCCAAGACCTCCTTGAACACTGAGTTCAAGGGCAATTTCTTCGCAAACACTTAACAAACAACTAACACACAGTTTTCTTGCAATGGATTGGCCAGAGTTTATCTACTTTCTTTCGCCGAATGGTTCCTTGGTCTCAGCTATTCTTTTCTTGAATTCTTTCAACTTTATCCTTTTCTGGCACCATCTGGTCTTTCTTAAGTTGGGGTCGCAAAAAAAAAATATTCTGCTGGTACCTGGGCTTATAGCTAGGACACCAGCGCTAAACAAGTCGCCTGAACACGGCGCAATACAGAAAGGCAGTGTCCAGTGCACTGTGGCTGCAGTTAACTTTAGTTGCATGTTATACTTGTAAAATAAGGATGTGAAAATAATTACAATAAAATTAAATTTATTAAAAAAAAACAGTAAAACAAATGCTTGAACCCCCCCCCCTCCTCCCTCCTTCTTCCTTCCAAGTATATTATGCAGCTGGAATTTAAGAAGACATCTTTCCACTTCGTGGTCTTTGTTTCAACTTTTAACTCCAACCCCATAACTGGAGAAAAGTTTTCATAGAAAAATTAGCTTAGCTTCTCATATGTGTAAAACGTCCCTCCAGTTGGAAAAAAAAAACAAAAATGCTAACAAATGCCTTCCATTTTCTTGTTGTGACAGGTTCGTGGTATAAATGGGAAGTCAAAGTTTGTTTTATGTGTTGTTTCTCGACGCATTGTTCGGTAATTATAGTCGACGGTCTCTTCTGATGGTTTTTCAATTGTCTTTCGTCACATGTCTTAAGATTTTGCTCAACTAAACAGACCTAAACGGAAACAAATTAAAAGCCGAGATGACGACGCACATTTTTTTAAATTTCCGTTAGAATTTCTGCAGAAACAGCTAACCAGCTGTCAGTCACTAACGTGTCACCTAAGGCTGTTTTTGCATTTAAAACATCTTCTTATATAACTTTTGGAGGAAAAATATCAGCATATGAAACGATTAGGTGTCGGTTGTCAAATTAATGAATAATTCTTTTGAGTTTAGAGTGTGCGCATGATATTGTAGAAATACAAATTGCAAATTGACAAGATCTAGAAAAAGCACCTAATTAAAAGACGCCATCGAACGTATGATAACGAACTGTTTACCTTTATTATCGCATCACAGTGAAAGGAAAAGAGTATAATTTGTAGTTCAGCCGCTCACATTTGATACCGCGAAATGGAAACAAGAATTTGCAGAACGTTCAAAGCGATTATAGCTCCCCTTTCCCTCACTTTGACTAAATCAGCTGCTTGTCATATAGAATTCCGTTGATGACTTAATTCCACACTGTTTCCATATATAGGCATACAAATTCAGTCTTATAAGGAAGTCATGTAACTTCAGTTCGCACATACACTAAGAAATGACGCTCACCAACTTTAGTGGCGATACCAACCAGAAAACACTTCAAGAACTCTATTGCTCAGCAGAATTAACCGGAGGAATACACAACCAGCTGATATTACTTTCAGGGTTAAACATTTTTCTGTCCATCACTGCATTTCTGGGAAATACTCTGATCCTACTTGCCCTTCACAAGGAGTCTTCACTTCATCCGCCGTCCAAACTCTTGTTTCGTAGCCTGGCGATAACTGATCTCTGTGTTGGTATCATTGTAGAGCCTCTTGCTGTTACCTACTGGTTGTCTTCGGTGAACGAACGATGGAATATTTGTCGCTACTCAAACGTTACTCATCACATTACAGGCTATACATTGTGTGCGACGTCTTTGATGACATTGGTTGCAATAAGCGGGGACAGGCTTCTCGCCCTGTTAATGGGGCCCAGATACAAACAAGTTGTGACTTTAAAGCGAACATTTGTAACTGTAATTTTTGTTTGGGTTATTTCTATTTCCTGTTCCACAATGTCCTTTTGGAATTACTTGATATCGCAGTGGGTTGGCTATATAGGTATATCAATGTGTATGGTAATTTCGATTTACTCTTACAAGAAAATTTTTCTCACTCTGCGTTATCATCAAAACCAAGTACAAGACAATCTTCAAGGACAGAGGAGCCAAACAAGTCACCCGAACATAGCGCGATACAAAAAGGCAGTGTACAGTGCATTATGGCTGCAAGTGACATTAGTTGCATGTTATTTACCATACAATGTAGTGGGGGCTTTGACATTTCAAGATAGACTGTCTTCACGAGATTATCTCATGAGGGAATTTGCAGCGACTTTAATTTATCTCAATTCGTCAATTAACCCGATTCTTTACTGCTGGAGGATCAGAGAAGTAAAGCAAGCAGTAAAGGACACAATCAGACAACTTTTCTGTTCACCGTATTAGTGTTTAGCAAGTATTTTGTCCCGATGAAAGTCGCTTAGTTTCATCGAAAGAAATATCTTAAGCGATTTACAGTATCAAAATTCATGATGTTTGTGTGGCAAGTTTATTTTTATGTAAAAGTCCTTGTGTCAAATTTACTGTCGAGGCTGTTAGTTTAAAACTGAACTGATGAATGAAAAGATCAAAAACAATTAGAAGAAGAAGAAACAGCTTGCTTGAATTCTCCTTCTGGTCACAAATTTAAATTTCGTTAGAATTTGAGGACAACCAGCTTACTGGCTCTCAGCTACTAACGTGACGCTTAACGCCGTTTTTGTATTTAAAACAACATCTTATTTTATTTTGCTCTACGGAGGCAATATCAGGATATGGAAAGATAAACTGTCCGCTTTTCAGAGAAGTGAATAGTCTTTCAAGTTTAAATGACAACTGAAATATTGTGACTATACAAATTGTGAACTGACAAGACAAAGCAAAGGCGATAGCCTCGCTCGTAATGGTCACTTTTTGAATATATCAGACTGAGTTGATATATGAAAAAAGAAAAATAATCGAAGAGTTTATGATAACGAATTGTCTATCTTTATTACCGCATTATAGTTAAGGAAAGGAGTATGATTGGTAGTAAAGCCATTCACATTTAATATTTTCGATTCTGCAGAAACATGTTCTCTGCAAAAAAAAAAAAAAAGATTTAAGAAAACTGTGTACCGTTTGTGGTATAAGTCGAAAGACAACAGGCCATCTCTGAATCGCCTAAAATCTCGTTATCAAAGCGAGGCCAGTTTTACTACCTTTCATATGAAAACTGATGGGTTTAATTAGATGTGAATAAAAACTGATTTTTACGTGAACGGTTGTGTACCAGAAATTGCTTTGAAAAAGAGGCATTTTTGAAATGGGCTACATTTTCTGTCTTTTTAAACTCGTTACGAGCATATGATAAATGTCGTTTTCGGTTATATGACAAATAACACCACGCGACAGCTACGAATAGACATTAGCAACTACACCATGCTCTCCTTTAGATAAATTGGCTTAACCAGAACAACATAGCAACTTTCTTCCCCCTTGTTACAAATGCCTAATTACCTTTCGTTGTACCAGGTCGGCTTTCTAGGTGGTAGCGTTTCAATTTTTTCCTTCACGTGCCATGTAATTTGCATGTTAGCCGCGTATGTTAATTTTCGTTAGCTTTTGGTTAGTTTTAGTTTTGTAACTTGTCAGGATAGGGCGCTAGTTCTCCTCAAATGGTTCCTGGTGGTGTAGGAGATTAACCTTTATGAGCCGGATGCAAACATGATGTGATGTACTGCCCGTTGACTGCTGCAAAGTTTGAGAGAGGCCGAATATAGGTGTTGTTTTGATATCCTGTAAAGTCCGTTACACCCCTGATTGTTTGAGTTAACGGCATATTATTTAAAAAAGCCAGCGTGCCGATGTCATCTGTTTCAAAGGAAATGGGAGACGTCTGTACTTTGCAAGCTATATATTATTAAGGTCAAACAAATGATGAAACAAACTAAAAACCTCGTTCAATATAAAAACTGCGGAAAACTAATTCAACGACCAACAGCTACCTATTTGGCTTTTCCGGTGTTTTTGTAAAACAATATTTTATTTTTATTGTTTGGAAGGATGCAGGCCGTTTTTGTATACTGGACATAGGAAGGAAAGGAAAGAACATTTCTGCTCAAGTGGGAGTGTTTTCGGTTGTCTTCAAACTTCTCGTGGGACTCTTCACCTGCTTTGGCTCAACGTGTTTAGACTGTTTAAGCTGAACTCCGAAATTTTTGGCTGGCACCTGGGTTTTTAACAATTCCGTTTTTAATAACGTACTTGGAAATGAAAAAAAAGTGGGGAGAATTCAGGCGACCTGTTTTATTATTTTAATACTGCACAGCTCAGTTTTAGATCCGGTTAACTATTTGTCCGTTATTTCGCCATTTTGTAAAATACGAGGACTTTTAATGTCTGTTATGAATTCTATGACAAGAAGGTGAATTATCGAAAAAATGTTTTAACGTTATTTGAGTTCACTGAGCTAATTGTTTTCATTCTGAAGAACGTACAATATTTTGATATACAGAAGAGCAATATCACAAGGCAGGCAAGGTAACATGTCTAGAGCATGTTACACTGCCTTTTGTTTAGTTTTGAATTGAGATTCATATAAACTGTGGCGTAAGAAAACTATTGCCTAAACTATGAAAAGACATCAAAAATTTTGTGACGACAACCATACCTAAGAAAACGTGATCGCAATTAATTGATCGTTAAAATTTATCTTTACATACCCATGTCAACATCAGTATCACTTTACGGGTTGTCTCATTAATTATTCAACCGTTTGAAATGGATGCATAAGTTTTTCATGTGTTTCTGGCAGACCGCAGATCACACCATCATTATCAGATCCATCATTTCTCATCCCCGATTTAATATTTACTACTGAAAATGCATTTTAAACTTTTAATCATTTGAGCTATTGTGTGTTAAAAATAAAAGAAATAGAGCATTTCCCATTCCAGTTTATTCTTAATTGGAAATCGGAATTGTGCTATTTGTTATGTAAACGAGCCCCACCATCATTATCCAAATTCTCCTAACAGGTCTCCAATCATTTTGCTGATTACTAGTTGTTAGAACTTGTTTAAACATCAAGACATTAATTCATCTTTGGCGTTCACCTCTTTGATGATGATGATGATGATGATCATCATCATCATCAACAACATCCTTGTTGTTATTGCTACTCTTTTCGTACTTCTCAAATCGTAGTCGCCCTTCGGGCGATCAAACCTCAACTTTTAGTCGCCCTGGACACTTTTTAATCGCCACGGGCGACCGTGCGACCGCCAAGTTTTAACCCTGTTATTATTATTATTTATTTATTTTTTTTAAATTAGCATATAATTTGTGTTCGTAGTGTTTTTAACATAGATTTTTATATAACATAGACAGGGGCGAAATGTGTATTGGGGGCTTTTAATCTTTTTTTTTTTTTTTTTTTTTTTAAGTTTTTAAGCGATTTCAATGACATCGGCATCGGTTTTTTTTATAGGTATATATATATATGAATAATTTTTATAAGTACATTATTGTTGTAATACTATGATAACTATTTATGTAAAGCGCATTAGATCATATATGCATGGATTTTTGCGCTATAGAAATAATAAAGTTATTGTTAAGTTAAAGTTATTATTATTATTATTATTATTATTATTATTATTATTATTATTATTATTGTTATTATTATTATTATGTTATTCATTTGAAACTCATCAGTTTTCGTATGAGGGGTAGTGAACCTTTGACTTGGAGACGGCCCGTTGGCTTTCAACTTATACCACGAACGGCATACGGAGTGTTTTAACCTTTTGAGCCCCACCATCATTATCCAAATTCTCCTAACAGGTCTCCAATCATTTTGTTGATTACTAGTTGTTAGAACTTGTTTAAACATCAAGACATTAATTCATCTTTGGCGTTCATTTCTTTGATTCTCGTGACCTTTATGTGTTAATAACGCACTGATGTGATGAAGAAAATTTTGATGGTGATCCCTATTGCGGATTAAAAGGGTTAATTCCTCTTTTCCGCGAAAACGTTTCTGTCGTATCAGCTGATAAATTCAGAAAGTGACCTTCATGAGTAAGGCTATCACTTTTGATTAACGGATGTTGCTTCCAACGGACAGTTCATAATTTTTTTCAGTTAATAATTTTTGTTTTCACAATAATTAGGTGCCATTTAAGATTGAAAGGATACCAATTCATTCCAAAAGTCCACACTTTATCTTTTCGTATTGTAGTGAAGCTAATTTTAGGACATTAACTTAGTCGTTTTTCTAGCCTTGATATAATGTTGGTAGTGTAATTGTTGATCTAACTGCAATGCTTTCCTGTTTGCCGGGTACGTAACTAAAGGCGTGCTGTAGACAGGTTTGCGATTTCCTGCAAGGTTGGCCAAGACCTCCTTGAACACTGAGTTCAAGGGCAATTTCTTCGCAAACACTTAACAAACAACTAACACACAGTTTTCTTGCAATGGATTGGCCAGAGTTTATCTACTTTCTTTCGCCGAATGGTTCCTTGGTCTCAGCTATTCTTTTCTTGAATTCTTTCAACTTTATCCTTTTCTGGCACCATCTGGTCTTTCTTAAGTTGGGGTCGCAAACATGTTTACAGCACAGTATAAAAGAAGCTTCATTTATCTGGTAGTGATTAGAGAAGTTAGAAAAGTTGAAGAGGTTGGAAGAGCTTAAAGAAGCAATAAAGAAGATTATCGTCCGCAGTCTTGGTACCTCTTCGTTTAGCAAGCGAGTAGCAGTCTAACAGTATCCTGATATTAAGATGACATTTTTAAATACAAAAACGGCGTTAAAAGACATGTTAGATCCTGACAGCCAGTAGTAACATGTCAGTTAGCCTACAAAATTTCGAAAACTTAAAACTTGATGTTTTTGGGGGCCCTTTGATTTGTTTTTGTTCAAGACTGCTAGGTAATGTATAGATTTAGCCAAGCCAAAAACCGGAGCTCCATCTTTTTTTTTTTCCGTTGGTACTTATAAATTTCTGAGAATGCTCTTATTGAATACAAGAAGGGCATGAGCCCCTGCCGCTGTGCTCCGGCTCCAGGTGCAAACTATATTACTGACGTTCGCTTAAGATACGAGCCCTAGTCTGTGCGGCGAAAGGCGCGACGAGTATTTGTTTAGCCAAGCAAAAACAAGAAAAACAAGAGGTCTCGGGTAAGTGACCGCGAAAGAACACGAAAGAAAAAATATAGGGCCCCGAATGAGACTATGTGTTCTGCTGGTAGAGCCGGCTTTTAGGGTGCACAGATTGAATTGAGTTCTTATGTCTACTTTTGAACAATGAATTTAAAATAGATTTTCTTTTTTATTTCAGAGGATACAGGTTACTTTTTTAAAATTGTTACTTTATTATTGCTGTTAAATTCAACTCCTTTTTGGTCGTAAAAAAACATCCTCCTAGGCATGGAATCGGTCTCGGTCTCGCGAGCGATTGCACTTCCTCTGGGCCACGGTGACATCGATGACTAGTTTTGGGTTAATTTTTACATTCATATTTTTCACGTGACAAAAGCGACTCGATCGACATAAACACGGGTATTTCTCTTGGGAAAAGTGTTTAGACCACCGCAAAAACCATTATTGTGGACAGAAAAAAACGGAAGGCACTAGCTCTGCTATGTTTAACGTAGGGACTGCGGCCAAACGCTGCGAACTCAAGGAATATGCACTTCGTCTCGATTTGATGTTTTACGAGAGTTAAGCGAGTTACGCGCCGGTTACGAGAGTTACTGATGCGATAAACACGGGTGTTTTTCCTGGGAAAATGTCTCGTGGACAGAACAAAACAGAAGGCACTACTCGTGAGCTCTGCTATGTTTGGCGCAGGGACCGCTGCCAACTGCTGCGAACTCAAGCGATTCGCAGTAGAACTCAAGAAAGAGAAAGTCCTAAAAGACAAATTTATTTCGGTTCGTAACTTGGACTTTTCACTTTCCAATTTTTACAGTATAGATATTAGCTGCTTTTTTTTTAGTTTAAAACTGTCTAAATAGTCGTTTTGCTAAATATTATAAAATTAATTTGACTTTTGTTGTCTTTACTGAAATGTGGGTCCCTATGCGATTTCGCGCCTAAAACGCGGGATACAGCACATGGTTATCTCAAGTGTGCTCCACCTCATATTGGAAACCCTGTGGTGCGGACATGCGGACGGACGGACGTTCACGTGACTATTACATCACTACCAAAATTTCTTGGCTTGATAGATAATCATTCTTTCTTACTCATGATGTTCCGCGGGCGCGGCGAAGCCGCGCGAAGCTCCGCCGTAAACTTTAAACAAATGAGGAAGGGGCGCGCCAACTCTAACTGCCCAACAATGTGTCTGGAAACGGAAATGAGAATTAGACTTCTAACATACATCATAAACGTGACACACAATGAACGAAAACGGAGGGCAAATTTAGTAATTTATTATTGGGAGGATGCTTTACAAGTTTGTAAGGCTAATCTACTTTTTAACCTCGTTTCAGTTGCGGAGACTAATGTTACAATAAGGCTTACGTTATAAGGTAGTTTTTATGTTTCATCCATTCTGAGCTTAATAAACCGTGTTTAAAATATTTTGTTCATATAACTCTATTGCAACACTCTACCCTAGGATAAAACAGTGCAGAAGAAGAAGAAGAACAACAACAACAACAACAACAACAATAACAACAACAACAATAAAATTCCCTCACAGCTCGGTGGTACCCATTTATGCACCACAAACCTTTCCGTACGCTCAACAGTTCATCTTGCCAACAAGAGCACAACCCCGCTTTGCATTGTCTTCTATTTCTGAATATGGAAAAAAGAGTTATCCCGTTTGTGTCCTCCCTTGATCCACCCATCATATAGATTATACCCTACTTCTAGCCGCCTCAGCTACTTGCGCTGTATTCCACACCGTATATTGGTCTTACACTTAAATGCCTCCAGAGGCGGAGAGTCCAGTTGCCGAGATTAACCACTGATAACGATAATCGACTTGTTCACTAAAGGTTCAGTCCCCTCATGTCGTGTCGCTGTTGCCCCAGGCAATGAAGTCCTCTCCTGGACTTATGCAACAATTCCCAGTTGTTATTCTACTCCAGAAAAAGCATGGGGCAAGTTGAGAATGTCAGGTGTCCGCTGTGTTTTACGGGATGCCCAACCCCAGTACCAGGAGGATCGGCGCCACCATTTAGTTCAAATTCCAACTTTAAAATTAAATTAAAATTAAATGCATTTATAGAGCGCCATGCCCCACTAATTGTCCATGGCACTTAACAATACTATAACTCTTAATTAGGTTAAAAACTACATCATTTATAAACAATAAATCGAAAACAATACTGTTCAGGTTAATGATAAAAATTACAAATCAAATGCGTCCTTGAAAAGATAAGTCTTGAGCTTAGTTTTAAATACGGTTACTGATGATGAATGCCTAATGTCCAATGGTAATTTGTTCCATAGTTTCGGTCCTGCTACAGAGACTAGCCACGGGCTCATCAAGCAGCTGGTTGTTTGAAGATCTTAATACGCGGCCCGAGTTCTTATGTTTCAGTATGTCAACATTAAAGGGTCACCTAAGGTATAATATTTTCTGACCTACGTCTTCTCTCATTCAATTATTCAACTGTTTAAAACGGCCAGGCTAGCCGCAGATTCCATCATCATCTGATTCCAATTTCCCGTCTCCAGTTTAATTGCAATTGAAAATGCATCTTAGACTATTAATTATTTGCAGCTATCGTATCCTCGTAACATGTTTGAAAACTCAGAAAAGGTAGGTTTCATTTTATTTTATTATTTTTTTCTTCGTCTTTTCTTTCTCGGCGAAATTAGCTATACAGCTACCCTTGTAAATTTGAGGTGAAATAAAGGTGATGTTGTTGTTGTTATTTAGAAACTCACAGTTTTCATATGAGAGATTGTGAACCTGGCTTCCCTCTGTTAAAGGAAATTTGGAGGCGGCCTATTGGCTTTCAACTTATACCACGAGTGGCACTCAGCTTCATTACACAAATTCTCCTCACAGTCTCCACACATTTTGTTGAGTAGTAGCTGTGAGAACTTGTTTGAGCATCAAGACATTTCACCTTTGGCGATCATTTCTTTAATTCTCGAGACATTCCTGTCTTATAGCATACTGATGTGGTGAGGAAAAAATCGATGTTAATCACTATTGGGGCTTAGCGGTGTAAGGGGCTATGTCACCAATTCGTAGTATTAATTTGAGAAGTCAAAACACATGTTTGTATTGATGGAAACCCGAAATAATGGCCCAGTTTTGTTTAAAACTACGCTACTATTGCACTAAAACTGCAAACAAGTGCCTTTGGCCACGGATGGTCAGGATGGAAACGGATTGCAACTTGAAAAAATCGGCCACTTTTTTTTTTTCAAGTTTTCCCCCAGGCTTAGCAAAAACCACGATAAACTGATCAAGTTTTGCTCTCCTTTCAAGAATTTATTTCTTATCTTCGTCTTGGAGTTTTAAGACCATTTTGTGTATAAGAAAATGCTTCTAGTTTTGATTTGAGAAAAAATTGTCCCCAAAACATAAAAAACCCCGTGACATAGCCCCTTTAATCCCCCCTTTCCGCGAACACGTTTCTGTATAAAGGAAAAAAAACATGATTGTCTTAACTACAAGTTCGACTCTTTTCCTTTAGTTATAGCGGTAATAAAAATAAACATAAACTCAAAATTCTTTTTCTTCTTTTTTTTGAAAATCAAGTGATAAATTCAGAGTGAACTCTATGAGCAAGGCTATCACTTTTGATTGACGGATTTTTTATGCCTTCCAACGGACAAATGCTTTGTCTTGTCAGCTCACAATTTGTGTTGTCATAGTATTTTTGGTGCCATTTAAGCTTTAAAAAACATTGGTTCATTCGAAAAGCCGACACGTTATTCGTTTATTTCTTGATATTGCCTCCATAAAGAAAAAGTAAACTGACATGATGTTTTCAATACAAAAATGGCGTTAAACGACATGTTAGTAGGGACAGCTCAGTAGTGTGTCGGTTAGGTGGTTATCTACCTATTCCTGTCTAACGGAAAATTTAAAAAATGATGTTCATTGGCGCCTTCTAATTTGTTCTCATCCACCAATGCTGGGTATAAACTTCAGAAAAATGAGAAAAGGGAATTTCTTGTATAATTGCCCCACAATGTGTTTATAAACCAAAGAAAAAATTTTACTTTCAACATATATCATGAACGTGACATACAAAAAAGAAAACCTGACGCTTTACAAGTTTGTAAGGCTAATCTGCTCTTTGACCTATTCTCAGTTGCGGAGTATAAAGTTTCATTAAGGCTTGGGGATACGTGTTTCTAATTTTATTTCTATGTTAATTATTAGCTATAGTGTTAAAAACTCAGTGATCTTGGCGTCTTAAGCAATCTTATTGGTTCACCTATCTCGGAACATTCAACAACATTCACTACATAGCGAGTGAATAATGCGTAATCTTGAAGACAGAAAGAAAATGGCTTTGAAGCTTTTGTAGGTAAGAAAAGACTTCTAAGTATTTAAAATGGCGTTTTCGATCTATTACTGACTGAAATTTATCGCTAATGCAATGTTTACAACTACAGTTCATTCATTCGAGTATAAAATTTTAAGCTGAATAAACTCTGTTTTACTGGCGATGCCAATCAGAAAACATACCAACCCGATCTATGTTGCTCCGCAGAATTAACTGGAGGAATACACTCCCAACTGATGTGCCTTTCGATGTTAAACGTCTTCCTGTCCTTCACTGTATTTGGGGGGGAATACTTTGATCCTAGCTGCCCTTCACAAGGTGTCTTCCCTTCATCCGCAGTCCAAACTCTTGCTTCGTTGTCTGGCAACAACTGATGTCTGTGTTAGTATCATTGCTGAGCCTCTTGCTGTTACTTATTGGATATCTGCGGTGAACGAACGATGGAATATTTGTCGCTCTGCAGCGGCTGCAACTTTCATAATGATTTATTTGTTGTGTTCAGTTTCTTTGTTTACATTGACTGCCATAAGCGTGGACAGACTTCTCGCCCTGATGTTAGGGCTTAGATACAGACCAACTGTAACTTTCAAGCGAACATACGTAACTGTAACTGGTTTTTGGGTTGTGTGTAAATTCGGTTCCACAATGTTCTTATGGAGTATCCGAGCATTCTTTTGGTTTGGCTGTATAGGTATAGCACTGTGTCTAGTGACTTCAGTTTACTCTTACATAAAGATTTTCATCACACTGCGTCATCGTCAAAACCAACTTCAAGACCATGTCCAAGGACAACAGAGCCAAACAAGTCACCTGAACATAGCACGATACAGAAAGGTAGTGTTCACTGCACTGTGGCTGCAGCTAACATTAGTTGCATGTTATTTACCATTTGCTGTAATATGGCCTTTGTTTGAAGGTAGCGTGTCTGTAAATGTTTATCTCGCAATGGAATTTTCATTCACTTTAATTTATTTAAACTCATCACTAAACCCGATTCTTTATTGCTGGAAGATCAGAGAGGTACGACAAGCAGCAAAGGACACATTCCGACAACTTTCCTCTTCACTAAATTAGTTTACATGAGTTGTTTTGTGCCGTTAAAATGGTAGTTGAGTTTCACCGAGAAAGATGTCTTGAAGGTTGACCAGTCTCTTTCAGAATTCGTGATAGAGCGATTTTCGTTTGACCTTGAAAGGAAGTTTCCGTGAGTGTTCGTTTAATATTTGTTTTGCCTGCCACTAGTTAAAAAGATCAAACAGGACCTCGTTCGTTTCTCGCTAAAGAAAACTCTAATATGGCTAAAGCACTGTTGGTTTTCCAATTGTATTACTGAATACAGAGTGACGTCAAAGCTCTTTACTAGCTGGAAAATGTTTGATGTTCGCTAGACAAACTAGAAGCCCCACATGTTTCCCTAAACCAATTAAATTGCCATTTTCTTGTTCGTTGGTTGTTTTGGTTTTGTTTGCGCATAATTATTTCAAGGTCAAAAGAATATCGCTCTATTCATGTATAAAGTTTGTTTTCAGAGTAAGAGTTCTTAAACTTTACAAAAATGCAAAAATAATTGACAAGGCTATTAGCCTAACACTGAACTATGCAATAAAGAGGTGAAAATAACAAAAATTAAAGTTAAACGAGAAAAAGAAAGCAGGTTGCTTGATTTCTTGATTACTTTCTAAGTATATTTAAGGGAAGTTTAAAAGACCCAGCTGCTAGCAGAAAATCTGTGAACAGCTCCGGAATTCAGCTTGAACCCATTGAGCCACAGCAGGCGAAAAAACCGATGAGAAGTTAAAGGTGACTGAAAACACACCCACGCGAAAAGAACCCTTTGTTTCCTGTGCCCAGTACACAAAAGAGGCCTGCATCCTCCCCCCTCCCCCCGTTCGCTGAACTAGCTATCCAAAGTTTATAAATTGAACGAGGTTTTTTCAGTTAATTTCAGTTTTTTTTTACCTTGATAATATGCCGTTAACTCAATGAATCAGAGGGAAGGCAGGAATCCTGTTGTTTTTTAGAACCCTGTCTAGTTGCCAAACTTTAGATAAACGACAAAAAACAAATCTTGCATCTGTTTCACGTTACATACTCAAAACAAATCTACCTTAGTTTCTAATGGAACAGCATTTTCCCTTTTCTTTGGACAGGAATGAGCATTTTTCTCAGTGTCTTTGCAAAGGAGAAGAGCGATCATTAACTGAGACGTTGTTTTCAAAATTTTCTCCGCAAAGAGTGTGCAGGAGCAGGTGTGAGTGCAAACGGCAAACTTTCATTGATGTACTGAACCTCAAGGTGGACTGACTGGCGTATGAATATAATAAGGTTCGCTATAATTTGTTTAGATATCACTCGGGATGCGTACAAACTGTGGTGTGATGTGTGTATGAAAACTATTACCTGAACTATCCAAAGTTTTAACAACATCTCACGCCGCAAAATGTAATAATCGCCGCATAATGTAATACTAACGCAAAATGTAATAACATCGACGCAAATTGTAATAAAGTATTCAGCGCAAAATGTAATAACTTTTCTAACGCATAAGCAAAATGTAATTACTCTTGACTGACATGCAAAGTATTTCTAAATCAGTAACATGACTCAGTGGCGTTTACCTAACGTAGGGGACTGATGCTCTCTTACTCTCTTACTGTATTCAGTGGTCGCCGTGGCGTTTATTAAATGTTTGGACTTTTTGGTCCAGCGTTTATTCAATGGCGGCGCCTAATTCGGGTGATGCTAAAAAAAAAACATTTAAAGCAATCATTTTTGGATAAAAATAACTGTTTTTTAATGTAATAGGAATAAAGAAACTCACTTTAAAGACTCTGTAGATCGGAATCAGGTATAACATCAGGGTGTAACCCCTTCATACTTTCGCAATCTTCCGTTCTAGAGCTCATGTGCTTCGAACAACCGCCGCGTTGTTATTGAGGGGTGCGGCTCTTATTCGAGGGTGGGTAGTTATTGGCAATTTAGGCAAAGTGGGTTCTTATTTTGGTTCTTAATTTCTATGAAGGAGACATAGTTGTTGATTACTAGAAAAATAAATAAACTTGGGCTTATACAGTATTTATTCACAACTGTATAATGATTAGCCTAAAATACTGATTGCAGAATGTATACGTAGAGTTATCTCTATAACAAGGGTTGTATAATAAAACTCCTCGGTTAAAATGTGTATCATAATTTAGCTGTAACCCACATATAAGAACCTGCTCGCTCTTTGATCTTGCTTGGCTAAACAGGCTCATACATTTTAGGTAATTAAGAAGGCAAATTTCTGCCAGCAGGTTCTTAAACCACAGGCTAAGTTCTTACACGCGGGTTTTTATTGTATAAAAAGATTTGGAGCTTTTGGAACACAGAGCTACAACGAGTGCATTTAAACCAGTGTCAATTTTGCGTGGTACAGCCGAAAAAAAATTGTCGCCTAACCTTCCTTCTTAGTAGTTTATTCAGTACTTGTTTAGATTGCTTTTTGATTTTCGTACTGACCCGCCACGAAGGTGTGACAGTTTTTAATAGCGGAGCCAGCGCGCTAGCGCGTCAGCGGAGCTCCATTGCTAAGGAAATTTGGTAACCTATCAAGCCAAAAAATTTTGGTAGTGACGTAATAGTCACGTGACCGTCCGTCCGTACGTCCGTACATCCGTACGTCTGTCCGTCCGCACCACAGGGTTACCAATACACTTCCTACACTGGATATGACCCTGTGCTGAATCCCGTGTGTTTTTGGCGCGAAATCGCATGTTGACCCGCGTTGTAGCAAAACAAGCAAAGACAACAAAAGTCAAAAACAAATTTGTTAATGGAAAAAAAAGTTCAAAAGAACACTCAGTTGTCTTTTTGGTGGAAGGGGAAAAGTTCAATTTAGGCGAAAAAAATTAGGCGATAAAGTTCAGGCAAAAAGTTCAAATTTGCCTCGTCGGTTCTGTTCAAACTCGGTCGGCACACCGCTTGAGTTTGCAGCTTTTCGCAGCGGTTTCGGTGCCAAGTATAGCAGAGCTAGTGGTTTTTGGTTTTTTCTGTCCACAACCATGGTTTTTACGGCGTTTCGAACACATTTTGCCAGGAAAAACACCAGCATTTTCATGCTGATAGGCAGCTTGTCACGAAGAAAGAAATAAGTATTAAAATTAACTTGTGATATAACGTTGAATGCCCATGGCCTAGTGGACTAGTCACCGGCATCTCACGCTGACGAGCCGGGTTCGACACTCAGCGGGAGCAGGTAGTTTTTTTCTTTTTTTTCTTTGTTTTTTTTTTTTAATTTAACGACTTGAATGAGAGTATTTTCACAAATTAATAACTGCCAGCAAAAACAAAACAAAACAAAAAAAACCAAAACAAAACAAAAAGGGGGGCTCCGCTTTTAGGCTTGGCTAAATCTATATAGTGTCCCATTTTACTGTGTTTTATTTTATGTCTTGTCTTGCTATTTAGGAGTGGAAAGCCTTCCTGACAAAACCTACCGTTTGTAAAATGTTAATGGTCGACAGAAAGCTAAATGCTTAAATTTTTATTTGTACACAGTTTCTTGTCGTCTTAAGAAGTCAGGCACTCCGGAGGAATTTTGACTTGTGTCTCAGTGACGCTGTTGGAATTTCTGCTTAGTTTAAATTCGCCCCTAAGTGTTTTTTCTCGTCCATTTTTCTCGCCAGGTTGCTCACGGGGAAAAAACGTTTAAACTTACTTTGTTGTTGAGTGTTCGTTGACCATATATTGTCACAGCAAGTATATGAGCTGATAGCCTTAAGCTCCGCTCAGCCAATCAAAATGCTAGAAATCCAATATATCTAGTCCAGGTTTTAATAAGTACTAATATACAATACGAATGATGTGTAGCCAGTGTTGAATCACTGACGTAGGAAGATTGGGATCATGGAAGAAAATATTTGTAAACCATTGTACGTCACACAAGTCTTTTGTTTTGCAAGATGGATGTCGAGTTAACTTCCATTTACTCGACTTCTGATTTCTTTCTCGTTACATAATGTTGTCATGGCCATGCATCGCTTATTTTGTCCATTGTGAAAGTACTACAAGGAGGAGTCGAGGGTTAACTTTTCTAGCTTTGTGATTTAGGAATGTTTGTATGAAGTACAATCACACTGATTATTGCGATAAAAAGCAGAGTTTCCTGATTGTGTCCTTCACTGTTTGCCTTACTTCTCTGATCTTCCAGCAATACAGAATCGGGTTTATCTATGAGTTTAAGTAAACAAAGGTCACTGTAATCTCCCTAACGAGAAAAAAGGACGAAGAAATCTCACTAATGGTCGTCAAGGCATCCACTAACGGTAAATAACAAACAACTAATGTCAACTGCAGCCACAGTGCACTGGACACCGCCTTTTTTGTATTGTGCTATACTCAGTTGACTCGGCAGGCTTGGCTGTCTTTCATTAACTTGGTCAATGACTTGAATTTGATGATGGCGAAGAGACAGGAAAATATTCGTGTAAGAAATAAATGATGTTATTAGACAAAGAGTTATAACAATATAGCTACACCATAGAGTTATAAGGTAATTCTAAAAGTACATAATTGTTGCAACAGTCGACATGACCCAAAAGCCAATTACAAGCATGGATGTTCTGTTCAGAGTGACGGCTTGTCTGTATCTGAGCCCTTACAAGAGAGCAAGATGTCTGTCCACGCTTATTGCGGTCAGTGTCAACAAAGACACAGACCCCATTATGTAGCCAGTGATAAAACTTGCAACGAATGCGTAGCGACAAACATTCCAGCGTTCTTTCACCGCAGACATCCATTGTAAAACAGCGAATGGTTGAACAGTGACCCCAACACATAGATCAGTTGTTGCCAGACTTCGTAACAAGAGTTTGGACGACATATGAAGTGAGGATTCCTTGCGTAGGGCGACTAGGATCAGAGTATTCCCCAGAAATGCAGTGACCGACAGAAAAATGTTTACTACTGATAGGCATGTCAGCTGTTTGTGTAAAGGTTGCTCAATTAAGCGATTTGACATGTTTATGATAACTTCCTTAAGGATGGTGCCCAGAGGTATTTTTTGCATACAGAGGTATTTTTTGTATAGTTTATGACAATGCGGGAAAAGCTGATCTTAGAAAGGGCTATTGGAATCCAAAAAGAAAATTGTGGGTAACCACGTATTTTTCAGAGATAGGTAGGCAACTAAAACTCTAAAAAGCTGTAAAATACATAAAAATGTACGACATTTTCCCCTCTAAAATTAACCTCAATTATCCCTCAAAAATCCATATTTACCACCATTTCCTTTTAAGATTCCAACAGACGCCCTTGCTAAGAGCTACGTTTCTTGCATAGCTATGAGCACCGTATTATTAGTAGGTATCGTCCTTCAACCCGACTATCTCGGAACTTCTCAAAATGCGCAGCACGTGTGGGCAGTCACAAAAGGAGGCACCGTCCTTAATTTTTTTTCTCATGTTATACGTTTGTATATTTTTCAAAATAGCTGTGAAATTAACTTCTGCGTCAAGGGCAATTGCTTTGTGATTAACTTTACTCGATGCGAAATTTGACTGCGCTTTGTGTTCTAATTCTCGGATAAGCGAGTGCTTGACTGAATGGAATTCATATTTATGAAGGTTTGTTGTCCCTTTTTCGTGTTAACTTTACTCATATTTTCCATCTCACTTTGCAATATACGCTAAGTTTTGCAATGCTTATACTTCAGTCTTCAGTCTTCTAAAAAACTGTCAATGCTTTTAAACATAATTATATATGTTATTTACCGGCCGGCCTCGTCCCGTACTCAAGACCAAGGGCACAGTTTTTCCCTATACGGACCGACCTAGGCAGGTAAATAACATTAATGTTTTCCAACATTTGCCATTTTGCAGGTCAATCTTGAAAAGTTGTCAGAACGTGTGTAAGTTTCACGGAGTCAGGTGTCAGGAAATCGTGGAGCAAATTTAGTCATAAACTCTTCAAACTTTTGACTTAAGTTTAAAATTTTTCGACTAGAAACTACCCTATCAACACGGAAAAGGTTGTTTTCCAAGAACAGACATGCACATGGAAAATCGTGGCCGGCATAAGGATAAACAACCCAATTGAATAGTTATAATTAAGCCTAAGCTTACTAAACACAAAACCAAAGTACTCAAACGTTACGACAGGTTTAATTGCCCTTGTGTAAAAAATGAAAGAGAATAGTTTGAAAAACATTCCGTTTAGCCTAATTACTTTATGTCTTGCATTGTACTTCCAAGCGTATGTGCTGGTTCTTCGGGTATAAACAATTTAATCATTTAGCGAAATCGTTCGGTGTGATCTCAGTTTTAACCCAACCGAACGGTGCGCCGGCTTTTTAACTTTTCTTAATTTACGGCACATGAAAAAGCAAATATCCAGTTGATGCCTGCACAATTTCTTGTATGAAAATACACCGAACATATATACCGCGATAAACGGAGAGAAAAAAACTAAAAAACGAAGTCCTTAAAGTAAATATCGGTGTCAAAAGGCATCACGGCGGTCGCAATTTAAAAACTAAAACTGTTGAGTAAAGTGAATTCAACAACAAAACTAACGAATCGCCATGTCAAGCTAAAATTAAAACGAGTACTCGCCTTTTGAAGGTATAACAAGGCCTGTAATTCCACTCCTTGTTAAACTTTTCATTTACAACACACGAAAGAATTGTGATTTGACTAAAAATTCGCATCTTTGAGCCATAAATAAAAAAAATTCCCGAGTTCAACCGAGGTATGTTGTTTTTCAATTTAATTTGCATTCAATGATTACCATGACCGTGGTCAGAGATAGGAAAATTCTGCCTGCTCTCGGAACTACTCAGAATGCAGGATTCGGAGGATACCGCCCGCTTGCGCACTGAGAAAAAAAACTTTTGTTACTGAAGCCTAACAAATGCAATAACAAAAAATCCGATTCACACATTCAATCGTTTGAATAGACATCTATATGACATTTCAGTTTCGCAAAGCACTGTGTAAGGCAAACTGTCGACTTTATATAACATGAACAGCTGTGTAAATTTTCAAATAAGAGTCGTTTGTTATTGCTTGCATGGTAAAGTCGTGTCAACATTTGCGTAGCTGCCAAGGGAAAGTCGAACAGTTTTTATTAACGTTGTGTGGGTGGATCAAGGGCACTCTCCAAACCGTTTAATTAAATAGCAAAAATATCATTATTTGCAGAGACTGATATGATCCAAGTAAACATAAAATTCTAACCAAGGCAAATGAAGGGTGTGAATGTTTTTGTGTGCCATGGGGAGGGGGCTACGAAAGGTAAGAGAATGTTCGATGGGAATGAATTATTTTTGAAATACATTACAACTTTCATTTGTAAGTAGAATTTCTTTTTCACAAAGGCAAAAGTTGAAAGCACGCTTCAGACAGAGTTCACATGATTCGAGACATGCATACAGTGTGAAAATCTCACTTAATCTCACTTCTTTTCAGATAAACGTTAGCCTAACCTTTGAGCTGGCAAGTTTTCTAATTGTTCTCAATTTTCCACTTCCAATGTTTTGACTCGATTTTTTGAGGCGATGTCACGGAATTTCTTCACTTGCACAAAGAGTTCAAGTCCCAACATCGCCCCTTCCCCTCCCCCCCCCCCCCACACACACACACAGACCCGATTGTCGCTGATATTTAAAAATTCCTTCTCGTCACCTCGTCATGTTAATTTAAAGCACTGAACGCCTAAACAAGACTGTTTATTTCATTTACTGTCTGCTGTCATTTTTGTGTATTTTGTTAATGCTATTCAATTTTCTTTCACCGTACATTTATTTGTTTAATAGAGCTAATTAAAAAATGACTATAACTTCCGCAAAAAATGTCGGCTTGCGCAACTGTACAGGTAGATTAACGATTTGCTATATAAATTCTTAGCGTTTTTTGGCAAATATATCAAGCACCTCTTCGAATCGTAAAGAAGCATTGAGCATCATGAGATGGCTATATCTTGTTGCACTGTGTGTGGAGCTTGTTGCGTACAAAAATCCTGACGGTAAGTTTTTTCCTTATTGTTACTTTTAGCATTTTATCGACTGGCATAATCACGAGGAAGAAATTTAGGGAAAGGTGTTCTTCAGCAGACGCGTTGTTTTTGTTGATTAGCGCGTAGCATTTTTGATCGGACTTTGACTTGGTATCCGTCGTGTCCACCGACGCTTAAATGCGTTTCCAGTTGAAAAGGGCTATCTGTTTATGCGTTTTCAACTGTTTCCCACACTAAGGCATTTCATATTATGTTCGGGCTGGAAATGTTCGAAAAAGCATGAAAAGATATTCGTATTCATACGAAACTGCATTTGTGTTCACAGGTGAAAACGATACTGGCGAAAAAGCTAGTGTGGGCAAAAATATTTTGCTACTCTTTGGGCATCCGAAAACGGACGACTTTTGGAAACCCATTAATGCGGATGGGCCTAAGGCAAAAGTAAAGTGGCGCACGAGCCAAGGAGGCCCAAACGGCCGAGGCTTAACCCAGTTTCTGTAGCATGAAGCAACTGAGAATATTGCTACTCCACTCTGGATGGGATGCTAGTCCCTTGCAGGGTTCCCCCCTGTAGTATATCGCCAATACCCATTTATGCACCTGGATGCATATATGAAGAGAGACAATAAAGGATAAAGTTTCATGTCCAAGGAAAAAACACGATGACAGGGACTCAACCTTGAACCGGCCCTGCCCTTTAGATCTTAAGTCCATCAAGATCGCGCTAACCACTCCACCACCGCAGGTGATTCCATCGAAAAAGAAGTTGTAATGAGAATTTGTTGAAACTTTGGACGGTTATTAATTACACCTAGTACATAAAAAAATGATAAAATAAAAAAGAGGGGGACACCGAGTCTGATATCACGCTACAGGGCTGTAGTATATAGGTACTACAGCCCACAATATATAGGTACTACAGCCCTACAGTGTTCCACAGTTGACTCCTTTAAATCGAGATGAAAAACTTTTCTTTTTAACAGTGTTTATAGTTAGATTAGGTAAATAACTTGTTGTAAAAAGCATTGAGACTTCCATGCGTTGTAAAATGCGTTTTTAAGCACCTTATTTATTATTATTATTATTACTTTGCAAGCTTTCGACAGCAATATTAAGGAAACTTATCTTGTAAAGGAGACACCTATTACTTAAACAAAGTTATTACTAGCAATGAAATACAAGCATTGTTCTTATGATAGCAAAACAGTGTTACAGTAAAAATGAAAGTAATGAACTCGGATAGGCAAATCGAGCGTTTGCACCCTCACAGTGAAACACTTAAATTCAGAATGTAATAGTGAATCAATTGGAATATTTTAAAATTGAATAATGAAAAATTCCTCAGATTTTTATACATCATGTAGAGTCGTACTTTCCAAAAAAAAATGGAATAAAAAAGTGGGGTCACCGAGTTCCTTTAGGCAAAAACGACCATTTATTTCTCTGTAAAGCTCAGCTTTCATATAAAACCTATCAAGTTCCGAACGAGCGCTCCCTCGTACCCGCGCTAATCACGCTAAAAATGATGCGCAGAAGGGATGCGTAATGCAGTTGAATGGAATTACCTTAAGGACGGTGCCCCTTTTTGTTACTGCGCATACGATCTGTGCATCTCGGGTCTGCCTACTATAACAACGCTTTTTGTGCGGTTTATGACTATGTGGAAAAAGCAGGTCTTAGCAAGGGTTATTAGAAACCAAAAAGAAAATCTGGGGTAACCACGCGCTTTTGAGAAATTGCCAACATTCTTTGTAAATTGAAGCAATTTTTGGAACTATGGTAGCTTACTTATCTCTGAAAAATGCGTGCATGCCCACATTTTTCTTTTTAGATTCCAGTAGGTCTTGTAAAGGTCTGCTTTTTCCCCATAGTCATAACCTTTGCAAATATATCTCTGTATTAGGGGGCACCGTCCTTAAGGACGTTCGCGCTAAATGTTTCTGTTCATCCTTACTACACACGCAATTCACGTCGCAATGTCATACCACGTCATGCATTGAGCGCGCGCTGTTGAAGAAATGTAGAGACATATACCGCTAATGGACATTTTAATATCTATGCAAGGATTTAACTCTCTTAAATGTTAGGTGACCCCAGATTTTCTTTTCACGGATCACTTTCTTTATCGATTATCTACGTTTTATGAAAAATTGAATAAAATCTGTGTTTCAGAAGTTTGTTTGTTTGTTTGTTTTTTTTTTCAACTTTTCTGCCCACGCAACATCGAATTCCGCTAATGTTTTAGCTGCACGGTGTTGGCAAAGACCCATTTCGAAGGTTGCGTTTAACTGAAAGGATGACACCAGTTCAAATTATTTACTTGACAGACCCACTTAAATCAAATTTAAGTGAGAAAGTGGGTCTTCAGCGAATTATTTCTAATATTTTTCAACCAACAACCACTGAGGACATGTAGATTTACAGGGGCCGATTTGTCAAAATTGGGGTAGTTTTCCACACGCTTTATTTCGAAAACGAAGTCGGTGAACCCCACCCCCCCCCCCTTTCAATTTTTTTGCATTTCTGACATAGGTAACTCATTATCTGACTGTAGCAAAAGAATGAAAAATATCTGTGTTGTAGAAGATTTTCGTGCAAACGTCCTTAAATTCTACCTCTTTTTCGCGTCGTCTTTAAGGGTACCTGAAGCATCCTATGCTATGTTTTGCTATGTTCATGCTTTTTAGATGTTCCTGTTTTTGTATTCTATCCACTTCTTGGATCGTTGAAAATTCCGCTTTATGCGATTTCAATTTTCTTCACGGATTTTGATCGACGTGGTAAGCGATCAAAATTGCGGATACCTTGAATGCCAAATGTTGGAGATTACATAAATTCACCAGCGATTCCGAAAAAACAAAATCGATCGCTTTCTGTGCCGACCACCGCGACCACCCGAAAATCGTAACGATCGCTGGCGATCATTTTCCGGCTGCGATGAGTGTGTGGAATCACTTAGTATGTCGCTGGTCGTGCATGAATTTTAAAATTTCGGAAAGAAGATAACTCCATGAACACCAGAAAATTGTAGTTTCAACAGGTGTCTCGTTTGCAATGTTTCTCTTTCTCTGTTTCTTCTTCTAGCCTTTACCGATTTTTCATGATCTGTTTTCTTTTTGGATTTACAAAAATCATCTGTGTCTCCTTTAGATTAGTAACAAAAACGCTTATAAGTTTTGAAGTTGTCTTTCTTTGCAAGTTGACTTACCGGATACTTCAATACACATCAGTTACCTTTATGCACAAATTTTCTAATCAACTGTTAATGTGTAAAACGTTGCAAGTTGAGTGTTGTTGGAACTCTTTAAAACTCTGCTTTTACATACAAAGTATAGGACAGGAATTATAGATCTGAGGTCGACATTTTTACAATGAACATCGGGCAATAAATGTAAATAAAAATGATTGCCGTTCACTTGTGACCAGGAAATTGTTTTCGTTTTGTTTTCTTTTTGTTTTCTTTTTTTTCCGAAGTTAAACTTGAACCTTCTCGACTAAAATTTGAAGTCGGCGAGAAAATTGAAAGGCAGACTAGATGTCAGTTTTCTATTGTTCTAAAGTTTTCAACTAAGTAGAGCATGAAAAGGAAGAGCAAAACATAACTCAAAACAATCAAAAATATTGTTTTCCTGCTCTGGAAACATGATTTTAAAAAATAATAAAATATCTCCTGACTCAGAGCGCAATAAAAAAATTTTTTTAAAAACTGTTAAAGTGGAATATTTCGTCCGGACCAACCGAACTTCATCAGCCACGGTAGAAATGTGAATATTAAGAAGAGTTATATCACTTCATAGGGGTCTCAAGGGGCCTAAAATAGTGTTATAGATGTTGGCTAATTCGAAGCCATTGTCTCTATTCAAAGAGGGCTTTCGTAACCGGATCTCAATTGCTTCCCTTATGCGGCGTTTGAACGTGTTGCTTTCCGTGGCGAGAACTTTTGCTTTGCTGGAATCCACCGAATGTCCCGTGAGCTGGCAGTGTTCGTGAACGGCTGATGAATCCCTTGAATCCTCGGTGGATTCCAGCAAAGCAAAAGTTCTCGCCACGGAAAGCAACACGTTCAAACGCCGCATAATTAGCCAACATCTATAACACTATTTTAGGCCCCTTGAGACCCTTATGAAGTGATATAACCCTTCTTAATATTCACACTTCTACCGTGGCTGATGAAGTTCGGTTGGTCCGGACGAAATATTCCACTTTAACAGTTTTTTAAAAAATTTTTATTGCGCTCTGAGTCAGGAGATATTTTATTATTTTTTAAAATAACTCAAAACGTTTACAATTTAGTGGCAGCTTCCTATGTACGATAAACACGGGTTTTAGTTACATGTAGATGTTTTCCCAAATACTGTGCTAGTCACTTTTTTCAAAAGGTTGGCTTCGGTATGTAACTCTGACAGTGACACTAGTACTTTTTTCCGGTTTTAATGTTGTTGTTCTGTCCGCAGAATTCAACACGCTACGTCACCCAAGTCTTCGTCAAGCCTTTCCCGTTACAGAAGAGTACCAGAATGTGCCTCGAGTTGGTAAATACATAGTATTCGACGACTTTGATTGCACCTATAAATGCCTCAGACATCCCTCCTGCCTATCTTTGAACCTGGGTGCCTCCAAAGGAGCTGATGGAAAGCTTTGGTGCGAGTTACTGTCTTCTGTGGAGTACAAAAACACTGACGACTACAAAAGAAACGACACTTCACACCACTTTTCCATCATGGTAGGGCAAAAGCTCTCTCTAGAGCGTTTAGCACCAAGTGATAACAACCCAAAGAGCATAACTTAAACAATAGCAGCCTTCGGCGTTAAACGAAGGCAGACTTTTGTCATTTTCTGTGCCTGTCGTTTTTTGATTATGTTAACCGGAACAGGTAAAATATTCTCTTTTTTGTTTGTCTCATATTTCAGAACCCATGTCAGTCTTAGCCGTGCCAAAACGGGGGTACATGTGTTCCTAACTACAAATATCACACATTTGAATGCAGCTGCAAAGTAGGCTTTTTCGGAGAATATTGTGAAGGTAAATAAATGTCACAAGCGAAAGGGCAAAAAAAGTATAAACATATTCCGATCGGGACGGAAGTGGACTGAACCGCAATGCTGGCCTTTCATACCGTTCGAAATCGGAAATCTAAAAACATATATAGATTAAGCCAAGCCTAAAAGTGGAGCCGCAAAAGAATAAACTGATGTTCGTTTCTCAAAAATAGTCCTGAAACTTTTCGGTCCTAAATATATTCCGGGGCTTTTTGTTTTGGCTCGTTCGCTTTTGAAAGGTGTTTCTCAAAAAGCCCGAAAGTGCTCCGAATTGTCCTCCAATATTTTGGGAATCTGTTCTGTAAAACCAAGCTCGAAAGGCCATTCTAGAGGCTGCGCACAGCTTCATATTTTTTTTTCGGGCATCAAACTGAACACATATTTTACTCACGAGCCGTCTTGCTTGGTTTTTGCAATGTTTCCATATCGTGTCATTTAACTGTCAAGGCTTGTCAAATCTCCTTGGATTAAAATTGGCTGTTCGCTTGATTGAACGTGAAACGACGCTCATTTACAACAACAAAATAAAACTTAAAAGAGAAAGTCACTCCAGAAACGGCGTATTTTTTGAAATAGCCAATAAAAAGATAACACTAAGTTGAGTTACTGACCGTGGTTTTAGCTTCTAAAGTGTATCCGATCCCACTGAAATTCCTCTCCAAAGGGGGCCAAAATTCAACACGGCGGGCCGCCATTTTGAATCATACTAAGCAGCCTGGCCTCATTTAACTATAAACTTACAGGTTTTCGAAAACGTTTATTCGAAAACCCGTAAGTTTATACTTAAATGCAATTCGCGTTAAACTTCCAGCATCGTGGGTCCCTCCACGCGAATGAAATCGGCTGAGCATGGCAAAATATTCAAGACTACATCTGTCACAAATCTGAGCGCGTTTTCTAATAATTTGTTAAAGCCAAAAGTGAATGAAGCATTTCTAATAACATAAATTGAATTTCCATTTTAAAACGTAATTTCTTTGACCGTAATATTCTAAATCATGTACCTTAAAACCCTTTAAAAACTTAACTTACTCGGTTGTGTTTAAGAACAGGGCAAGCTCTCCGTTGTGAAGAAAACAAACTGAAGCATGAAGTCCTTTGAAGGCAGCCTTCGTAACTTGAACTTTTCGCCTTCCACCAGCATTCTTTTGAACTTTTTTTTCCATTTACAGATATTACATTTTTTTTTTGTTAAGTTTAAAACTTCAGTACTGTAGTTTGCTAAAAAAACGTTAGCTTTTTAAAAAAACCTCTTTTTCAAAAGCGACGATGGTCATGACATTTCTCGCCAAGAAAAACGCCGGTTGCCCAAAAACACCGCGCGATTTCCCGCCGAGAAAAGATGGCATTCTCCACCCCCCGTCGGGTAGTCATGGGACTCCCCTCCCCCTCCCCAAGAGTCGGGCGAACGTACGCTGACGTCACAACCAAAATTTCTCGGATCGATATGTTACCAAATTTGTTTAGCAATAGTGCTTAACTGGCGGGCATTGCCCGCGGGCTGAGCTATAACAACTGAGCCACAAGAGACCAATTTTACTTTATTCACACCGTATGCCGTTCGGATGCTTTCAAACCACACCACTATACAATTACTTGATTCACATGTGACATACGTCTTGTATACTGGTGGGATCTTTGAGGTCCAAATTGTCCAGTGTGGTAATAAAGAGAAGATGTTAAAGGTTACAGCAACCGACCGGTGTGCGAAAGGCAATCAGGCTCGACCTCGATCTCTATTCGCTTCAAATGAGAAACACTGTAATGTTACAGGGTAATTTGAAACATCAATAGGTGCACCTTACAGAGTTCGGTGTTCGTTCAAAACTTCACTTTCAAGATCTTACCGAGCATGAGTAACATCAAAAAGAGGCTGAGTATTATTTTCTAACTAAAGATGTTTTTGTTAGATGGCTTTTAACTGACTGGTTTTATTTATTTTCAGATACGAAGTCATGCAAGGTCCTGTATGACGTACGCCAGTAAGTGGAACTACATATACAAATTTTCTTGCAAGAAGTGTATTGGTTGAAATTTTAAAAATTCTCTGATCATATTCTTTTGAAAACTTTTGAACTTTGCCCATAGCATTTCTTAAGGTGTTTAGCCGCTCCGTAAGCATTTTCAAGTCGACTTCCGTTCAAACACAAATGCTTTAGCTCCTGTTTCCTTTTTCCTTTTTATTTTTTTCAGACCAAAGAGGTTAATAGTTTACCCTATTTCAAACTAGAATAACATGGTCACAATTTTTACCCTACATTCCAGACCAGAAAGGCTTTAAAAAAACCATACACTGGTGTGGCACATACCCATACTTTTCAATCATATACCTTATTTACTCGAAAAATAAGCTCCACCCTCGAATAAGAGCCGCACCCCTTAAAGTGCACCTAACCCCTAAATTTTTTTTCGGCTAAATTAATTCTGTTATCATCTGGAGCATTTCTTCGCAAAAATTTTTGGATTTGGTTAAATTCTCGATTTTCTGTGCCCTGTTAAATTCAACAAAAATTTGGTTCAAGTCCGAGTAAGAGGAACCTGGGGCGAACCGTAGTTGTGACGTCAGATCAAGAACCAAGAATTCCACGCCGCTTAGTTTTTAGCTGTGTTTCTCCGACTTTATTTGTTGATCGAAGCCTTCTGACCTTCTAGCTAATTCGAACAAGGTCATAGTATGACTATAATTCCAATGTTATAATCCAAAGCAGATACTGAGACGAGCTACGCGGATTCTGCTGATTTGTAGATGAATTTTAGCTCTGAATACGAGATAGATGCACGAAGTCGACAGTACACCGACAAATGATGAAGAAAGAGGCGTCCTGGCCATATCTGCTGATAGCCCGCTAACCAACAAAGAATGAATCACTCAATGCAAAAAGGAAATAAAGGCAAACTAAGAACTGGAACAGCAAATAAAGCAACGATTGGCCTTGGAGGGCCACGAAGAAGCCGGAATGATGAGCTTCGCCCGTGAGTGTTTACATTTTATTTCGCACGTTCGGTCTTCACGTTTGGTCTTGGTTTTCCTGCTCTCCCCTTCTCTCATTTGAGATTATTTTATATTCAAGCTGAGGGAATCTCTTGTAGAAATGGAGATTTTAATAAAGCATTCCTTTCTTCATTTATTTATCTTAGGTAGAAGTAAATGTGGAAACGGCGATATTACTTACGTCTTGTCCATTTCTGTAACCAGTATTAACAATAACAACAATTTATAACACTAGTGAATCAGGAAGGCAATTATTTTCTAAAGGACATTGACGAGAATTATGAGCACGAGAGTTTGTTAGTATCGGTTCAACTGAGATTATCTTACCAATCGTTTTTCTCGCTTCAACGTGCGAGCAGTTTCCTCAGATCCTACGCGCGAGCGGAAATGTACAAATTATGTAAATCAACCGACCCTCGCTACTTGACTCGCGGCTCGAGGCTTCGCCGCTCATCGCTCGCACTTCGATCTTCTTGCGGCCTTTTTCGCACAGAAAATGGTAATAAAAGAAGAAAGAGACTGCTTGCAGTCTCCTTCAACGGAGGATATGAACAAGGGATTTCTGCACAGTAATGTTTTGTTATGCTCGAGTGATTTAAAATGACTCGTATCGCGTAGAGGGCTCCCCAAAAATAGTTCATGTGGCAGGGTATTCTGTGGTTAATCGGCCGTTGAATCATTGGAAATGATTGTTGTAGGAATGTGTCCTTTGCTGCTTGTCGTACCGCTCTGATCTTCCAGCAATAAAGAATCGGGTTTAGTGTTGAGTTTAAGTAAATTAAAGTGAATGAAAATTCCATTGCGAGATAAACATTAACAGACACGCTGCCTTCAAACAAAGGCCATATTACACCAAATGGTAAATAACATGTAAATAATGTTAGCTGCAGCCACAGTGCAGTCGACACTGCCTTTCTGTATCGCGCTATTTTCAGGTGACTTGTTTGGCTCTGTTGTCCTTGGACATGGTCTTGAAGTTGGTTTTGACGATGACGCAGTGTGATGAAAATCTTTGTGTAACAGTAAACTGAAGTCACTAAACACAGTGCTATACCTATACAGCCAAACCAAAAAAATGTTGGGATATTCCCCAAGAGCGTTGTGGAGCTGAAAATAAACGCAAGCCAAAAAACAGTTACAGTTACATTTGGTCTGTATCTAAGCCCTAACAACAAGGCGAGAAGTCTGTCCACGCTTGTGGCAGTCGATGTAAACAAAGAAACTGAACACAACAAATAACTTATCATGAAAGTTGCAGCCTCTGCAAAGCGACAAATATTCCATCGCTCGTTCACCGCAAACATCCAATAAGTAACAGCAAGAGGCTCAGCAATGATACCAACACAGAGATCAGTTGTCGCCAGACAACGAACAAGAGTTTGGACTGCGGATGAAGGGAAGACTCCTTGTGAAGGGCAGCTAGGATCAAAGTATTGCAGAATTGCAGAATTGCAGTGTTGGACAGCAAGACGTTTAACATTGAAAGGTACATCAGTTAGGAGTATATTCCTCCAGTTATTTCTGCGGAGCAATACAGTTCGGGTTGGTATGTTTTCTGATTGGCATCGCCAGTAAAGTTTGTTAGCGCCATTTCTTAGCCGCTTTTTGCGACTCAGCATGTGTGAACTGAAGTTGTATCACTTCCCTATAAGAACGAATTCGAATGTCCACATATGGAATTTATGTCAAATTAATTCGCCTCAATTATGAATTTTATTGGCCACTTGAGTAACGATGAAAGTACTGGGAACGAGTTTTTTTTAACCCTATTTAGCCCTGTGGGGGGGAGGGGGAACACTGTGCCCGCCCTGACTTTAACGAATTTTAGCTTTTAAACGGGTACACGAATAATCACCAAATCTTGAGACTTTTCCTGAAATTTATCACAGAACATTTTCCTGTGTAGATAACGTGTCTAAGATGATTGACGTTTCCATAGCACCCGTCCACTCAGGAAGTGTTTTGACTATTTTCTGTCTTTTTTCAGTCTTTTTTCAGTTTTTCTTCCTTCGTTTGTAAGAAGAAGATAATCCTTTACTTTTTTGTGCTTGTTTTGATTAAGTATGTTTCTTAGAACATATTCATATATTTTTCGATGTCGTCATTGTCAACTGTATGACTGCATGCTCGGGATTCAAGATGGCGGCTCATAATTCAAAATGGCTGCTTTGTGACGTCATGAAACATCACTATCGATACGTCATAAACCCAATCTGTTAAGGTAATGGCGTGCTAAAAACATGCCAGGTTTCATCACAAGGGCATGAATGCTTTTCGAGATCTATAGGGAGGTACTCCCACCCCCTCAGGCTCAAAAACTCACAAAAAAGCCCAGGCAAAATAAGGTTAACATAAATCGATTGATTAAAAATAAGTTCTTTATCTAATAAAGCACCTCAAAAATGGTACTTCTGCCAAATTTGGAACTAGTCAGTTGATTAAAAACAGAATAAATGGCTTCCAAAATCGGAGAATTGCAGACTGAATTTGTATGTCTCGGGGAATAAGCTCTTTAAAATAGAGACGTTTGTTTGAGATTTTTGCCATATTTGAAAACTTCTACTTTAGTGATTTTGCATCCAAACGTTCTCAAACTTGGCAAGGCTAATCATTCTGACATGCTCTTTCGTGTGATTGACCACTTCTTGGCAATTACGTGATTTCCGCTATATTTTGTATTTGGTTCCAGGCCCCTACTCGTTTTTAAGTTGCGAATGACAAGCTAATTTACCGAAACAGTGATGGGCTCCCGACCGAAAGAAAAAACATTAATTGCCTTCACTAAGACAAATTGTATTTAGGTAGAGAGATACAGAGAAATGGAGATCATACTTTAAATAGTATATGAGAACTTTTATTTCTAATGCAGAATAATAATAGTAATAATAATAAATAATAATAAAATATTTATATAGCGCCAATATCCTAAAAGTTCAAAAGCGCTTTACAGAAGTAACGTTAAAACTATTAAAAACACTATTAAAAAAATAAATATAAAAATAGTTAAAAAGTTACAAAAAAATCCTTAAAAACTTAAGACTAATAAAAAATGTTGCTAAAAAGTTATAAAAATGTTATTATGTTAAATATGTTATTATGTTATTATGTTATGTTAAAAATGTTATAAAAAAGTTATTATTATTATTATTATTCAACAAATTGTCATTATGCCCATATATGGTCGGAAGCTATCAATATCTGTCATCCATACAGGACAGATATCCAGCGATATACGTAGATGACTATTCTTGGAAGTGCACTGCAGCGCTTGTTAGGGCGGCCTTTTTTAAAAGCGAGAAAGTTTTAGCGGTATTTTCCAAAAATTTAAAAACTCCCTAAAGAAAATTTTCCAAATATTAATGCTCAGAGAAAGTCGACGAGTATTTGTTTCAGCTTACGAGGATATCCAGCGGTTGATTTGGAATTTTTAAAGTGAGACTCTACCAAGAAAATGCTATCCCTAGCGAAGCAGAATCTTCAAACTCGCTTCCTCAGGGAGAGTTGTAAAGTAAAACAAAAAAAAAATTAATTCACAAGGAGAGGACTTATTCTCGGTAAGATAACAGTATTTTTCTAATACGAAGTTAAGGTATAAAACCACTGCAAAAAACCGTGTACGATCAACCTGGCTCAACGTTCGATCAGAAAGATCGTGATCAGTCAAGAATGAATAAAAATATAAATGATTGTCAAAATGACTACTGCAGGGACTGATCAAACAACGTGAAAAGACGTATGTTACAATATTTCGACTGGCCAATACCAGTCTTCATCAGGTTTATTATCAGTCCGGATTATCCCAATATTTTAGGACAGGCGTGGCTCGTCTTTCAACCAATGAGAATGCAGGGTGCGATTCGAGTATCGCGTTTCAAAACAAACCATAAAAATTCAAGATGGCGGACGAAGCGAGAGCCGCGAGAGCTTTGTAAGCTTTGCAATACGTTTCTTCGGAAGGTATATACATCACGAGAGTGCTCAAATTCAATTAAAGTTCTGCCATGAAGAGAACCGTTGTTTTTGCATTCAATATCACAGACAAAACTCCTTGGATAATGAAGTTTGTCCTCGGACAGAAGGGAGCGCAACGATCGCAAAATTTGGAACTGCGAGCAACGATGGTTTATCGAACTACTTTTCATCTTTCTTTGGAAAGAGACCATAGAATTGGCAAGCATATCTGCTCTCTACTGTCACTCTATTCTATTGAATCGTTATTTTTCTGAAGCACAGAATCGATTTAGATGTTCAAATAAATGCTTCTTCTATCGAGCGATTTGTGGGTTAAAATCGACAGGACACCCATGTTTGCATGTTGTAACCTCGTATCATTTCAAATAAATTTTAAGTTAACTCAAAGAAAACTGTATTCCTTCTTGTCTAAATACTATTATAGATTTATACTATATGCAGTGAATGATGCAGAAAGAGTCAGGGTTGACAGGGGGAAGATTCCTTCATCACTTTTATTCTTGGTTGATTTTAATAGATCTTTTGGTGTGCATGTACAGTAGTTTCATTACTTTGACATCAAATTCAATCAACTGGAAGGTGGGTTATTTGTGTTGTATTTTAAAACATGTATAAGAATGAATAAGAAAAATGTACGAAGAGGTTAAGAGGTTTTGTCAAGGTTTTCTTTGAAATTTAATTAAAGTATGCAAAACAAATGCAGTCTTGAAAATCTACTTTCTTAATTTTTCCACCCTGTACAGTATTTTCAACCTTTTATCCACCATGTACAGTATTTTCTCTCCAGTGAGTTTCTGCAATAGTTGGTAAACCAAGATCTCGCAAACGACTCAACATGAGTTCAACAGTTTCTGGCGACAGGAATATGCCAGAGCCAGTAAGAAAATTGTTAGCAGACAAGCTAACACCAGTGGTACTGGACAGAGACTGCATAGGGGGCCAAATGAAGTTTAAGACTGCATCTAATAATCCACCCCAATAAAACACTCGAACAAATAAATATTTTACTTGACCCAAATTAGTTTTATTTTTTAGCAAGTTTGTCTGTATAAAATTAAAAAAAAGAATTCAATGTCTTGTTGATGTTGATGATGGTAACAATATGCATCAGTCAATTTCAGCAGGGTCCATGTCCTCCCAAGCCAACTCAAAGGCATGGTGTATACAAAAAAAATGTTCAAATGCAGCAGGGTACATTTAAAAAGAAGGAAAACTACACCTATCTAATCACCAGCAAGTTAGGTTGAAAACACAAGAATGTCAGGTGCCCCAGGGTACACTCTGGGTCTGGCTAATACTCGACCCCCGGGATTCGAATGTAATAAAATGCCTGACTAGTGCCCAGAAAGGGGGGGGGGGGAATGGGCACTGCTGGAATTAACTGACGTATAGCACTTCAATTGTAATAGCCACTTAAATACAAGCACCAAAAAAGAGTCAAGTTTTGTTATTTCAGCAGTTCACAGATTTTACCACGTCATCCGTATGACAGATTCAAACAAACATGAGCAGGTCTTGAGGGGGGATTCTCTAGAGTTCGAAAAGAAACATTAAAAGCAGAAATGACACAAAAACATAGCAAGCCTACTGTAAATTGGCCTGAAAACTTACATTTTCAGGGCTGGTTCCTAAGAAAAATGCCAAGTATACAAAGCTCAGAGGCAGTGAAATGTTAGGTTCCCAAGCCAGAAATTAAAGGCACCCAGAAGTTTTGAATTGTAAATGCAAGTGATTAATGTCTTTGCTTTTGTTTGTTATCACAATAAGCCCCTTATATCTCTCATGGATAGTTGGATGAGTGAAACACGCGAGTAAGCGCAACAATCATGCGTGGGATCTATTTTTCTTGCTCATTCGCATGGTTACCCATTTGACTATCCCCAAAAGAAATTAGGGACTACTTGTAGTATATTTTTTGTTGTTACAGTTCTGAGATAAAGAATTCAGAGTACATTAATATGACAATCACCTTCTCTTGATTTTAGTTTTGGTTATTAAAAGATGAATATTCTGAGGAAACAAATAGTACAGTATTTTCATCCTTGAAATTGCCTCTTGGCTGAATGCAGGATCTGAAACAAATGGCAGATTTAATCAGTGTTGACCACAACTGCTTTCATAAGTAATTTATGTGTGCATAGTTTTCAGCATAATAAATGGCAGAATAATTATACTTCAGTGCTAAAGAAAACAACATATTACATAAAAAGCCCATTCTCGTCAGCAAGAAAGCAAAAACTGGTCAAAGCAACACAGTTCAATCAAGTTACTCTCGAGTGTCATGGAACAGCGGTTTTGGATAAACACAGTGCCTTGACTTCTAGAAAAGTCTACCGAAAATCTAGCTTGTCTACCATCCTGGCACTTGGCATGGTGAAATTTTATCGACATAAGAAACGGCAAAAAATACTCCGAGCTTCACAAAAAATACGTGAATCGAGTAAAAAACGAAAATTATTCACCTACCTTGAAATCGCGACACAAAATGGCCCTACATCGTGACGTTTCTTCCACGAAAATTCGCAAAAGCACTGCCTCAGACCTTCTCAATTCGCATCCAAAATGGCCACTGAAGCCTTCTCGCAATGTTTCGTAACCAAAAGTCCCGGATGGACGCTCATGCGTGACTACAGACAAAGGATTTCACTGTTGCCCGGGATATTCGAAAAATGGCCGCCATTTTAATGGAGAACAATAGACTCGTGACGTCATCAATGTCCTAAAATATTGGGATAATCCGGACTGATTATGGCAAATCACGAATTTACAGAAATATATATGTAGTAGAACAATGAGCGGAAGTTACATATATGACGTGGTATGGTGTGGCTTAGAAATGATAGAAAATAAACAAAAACAATTAGTTACAAATTATAGTTCATCACGTTTATTAATGCCTAGAGGCTCAAGAGTCTTAGCCTTGTGAATAATGTGAGCCTCACGTGCCTTTCTGAAAGAATCGCGTTCATCATTACGTTTTTCAATAGGAATAAGTAGCATGTGGGTGTCAGAGTGGTTATTACTGAGAAAGTGTTCCGAAACCGCTGTAGAGATATAGCTAGAAGTAGGGTTGAGTACAGGTCGTCTATGTTCAACTCGTTTTTGTATAGTGTCCGTCAAAACAGTATCTTGCTGTTCGTAAAAACTAGGATTGTTAAGTTGCCGGTGGCACTCGTCTAAGTACCATGTTCTGTCCATTATCACAGTCGCCGAACCTTTGTCGGCTGACTTGATGACAATGTCATGTCTTCGTTTAAGTTTATGCAAAGCTCGGCGTTGAGCTTTGGGAAGATTGTCACGGATGTATTTGGGTTTGGTAGTTAGTAGGTCATGTTTAACGGCATTAAGGAAAGCATTAAGCACGTCGTCTCTGTCGGTGGGGGGTGTCCAAAGACTTTTAGGGTAAAAAGGGTTAGATTCGTTGTCAGTAGAGAGGTCGTGGAAAAATTCAGTTATGCGCATACGTCGGGCGAACTCGTTGAAGTCTGCATTAACTTCAGACCAGTTAATCAGTCGGGGCTTAGGGCAAAAGGTGAGTCCTTTAGCGAGAAGTTGAGTTTCGTCATTGGTGAGGGTGACGTTAGAAAGGTTAATTACAGATGAAGTGTCAAGTGGTACATTAGGTTTGTTATTGTAACTAGGTGATTTTTTAGTGTTTTTGCGACGTGACCTTTTACGACTGGGTGTGTTAGTAGTCGTGACGTTATGTGGTGTATTACGTTGGGGCGTGGAGGAAGTGGGATGAACGATTTGGTTAGTTTGGTTAGGACGAGTAGAAATGTTTTTACGGAGTCGACGCTTAAAAGTAATATTTCTAAAGAACGAGCCATGGAAGATAGCTTCTCGTTATAGTAATTAAAACATTCTATACTACTGTTCTTACGTAAAAGTTCCTTTTTGATAGCGAGTTGTTCTTCAAGTGTTTTTATGATCCTGCGACATTCTTGAGTGAGTAACTTGAGGTTAATTCGGCCATTGATGAGTCGATTTTTTTGACACTGTTCATAGAAGCAGGGATTGTTGGTAGAAATGGTAGGCCTGCATTTGGAATTAAGTCCTTTAGGAATGATATTGTTCTTCCGGTAGTAAATGTAATTTTGTAGGTGGTGCTGGTGTCGGACAAGTTTCAGTTGGATCTTCTTCGTAACATTGAACAATTTAGTTAGTTTAGGTGGTTGTGGATTTTCATCTTGAGTGGGTTCATAGGTAGTGGGGCCAGGATTGGGATGGATATCCATACACAGTGACAGCAAGGAAGGTTGTAGGCTGCATGGAGGAGTTGCGGAACCGGTACAGGCATTCTCGATGGTAAACAAATTATGATGACTTTGAGCGTTACAAGTGACATGGTGCAGTTGACCGTAATTCAGGTCGGTAGCGTCAGAATAATTGGCTGAATAATCGCTTGAAATCAGTGTTACCGTGATGGTCAAAATAAAAATGGCAACCATGGGTCCTGTGATGCCTTGGTTTGTCCCGGAATTGGTGTGGATGTGTAGTTGACGCAAATGATAGACTTGGTGGTTTTAAACTTGTCATTACCAAATATGAGTTGGAAAATGACTCTACTTGAAGTGAACGCTAGTAAACTTTGATTTCTTGAAATTTTGCTTTTTGTGTTTATCATTTGTTGCTAGCTTTAGGCATTTTTATCATAAAACTGAAGTTTTTCTTGTTGTGAAAATGGTATACGATGAGAATTTGTTGAATAATAAAACAATTATCCTGATCAATCTTGCGGAATATGCCCTGATTTAGCCAACTCGGCCTACAGTGTGTTGCCCAGTCTTCGTACACTTAAGTATGTAATCGTTATTAATCTTTTCGTCTGTGAGATGAAAATTTCTGAAATTTCTTCTAAAGATATCCCATTTACTTACCTTCAATATATAAAACGATTGGCAGCTTGATCGACGTATGTGCAAAATTATGCCATTATTCCCAAAACACCTAAGTTGCCCTGTCTACGTACACCTGGCCCAGTTTTCGTACATGGACAATATAACATTTTTCCACGAAAACACTCGACGCAAACTGATGTGTCACCCACCCTGCTGCGTGCTAATCGTGTTTTCTCTTCGATTTGTGAATAGAAATCGGCTGAGCGACCAATGTTTGGTGTACGAAGCAAATGGTTATTCGGAGGGGTGGATGTTTAACCGATCCTGCAGGGTTGATTTTTTAAACTCCCACTTTTGGGCGGTTTTTCTTACGCTCAATCCATCGTCTCGTACGTCATTTACTCCCTTGGCAAAGTTAGTCGACCGGTTACTATTTTGCGTATTACGACTGTTAAGAAAAGGCTGTATAAGATTCGACGTTTACTTCCGTTTCCGCTTACGCCCTTGGCATAGCAAACGCTTTACTTCCGTTTCCGCTTACGCTTGCTTTTCTTAGCTACTTTTGTAAGAATGTTTATTAGAATCGCAACAGAGTGAAAAAATATTGGTAAAACCCGGCCGGAAAAACAACGATATTTCAAGGTGTATGTCAACATTCTATACATACTCATCTACCTTACTTAATTATATTGATGTTTTAGATTGTTTGCGTGGGATTAAGTTTATTTAGTATTAGTGACCTTTGCATGACCTGGATGTAAAGCGTCGCTGTTATACCACAACAAATACATGTAGTGTATCGTACTTTGCAAGGATTGTTGTGTAATCTTTGCTACACTTGCGACTTATTAGTTTTCTAACAGTAAAGTTTAAGATTCAGTTCTTTAACTTATTTAAAAATAGGTTTTGAGAAAGACGCAGCTAAGTGTACGAAAACTGGCACAGTAGGTCGAAATGTATGCGAAGATTTTCACCGCTAAAATTCAGAAGCAGTTAAATTTAAGCTGGCGTTGAAAGTTGTATTCACTTTCATCTTTTATCTATGATCTGTCCAAAAATCATGAAGTTCCTTGGAAAATTACCTACAAAACGGGTTATTTGTTTATCTACAATACCTTTACTGTACAGTGAAAAGTGCAAATATTAGCCGCTAAACTTTTACTCACCTCGAAAGAAATTGTCCGCACTTACCTGCTTCTTCGTCAAAAAGCCCGGCAAAACCGGCAATTTATAGCTGAAATGTTCCTTTTATTTTCGGAATTCTTCGGTTGACGAAGATTTGAACGACCGACGAAAATAATCAAATAAAGTTCTTTTTGTACGAAAACTGGGCAACATAGCGCTACATGAAATAATATTAGGGTGGATTCATTTGCAGCATACGCGTATAGCTGTCGCTTTGGTACGTGCGAATTTTCTATTGTTTTTTGGCTAAAAAACAAAGGAAAATTCCCACGCGCTAAAGCAACAGCTATACGCGTATGCTGCAAATGCATCAACCCAAAATAAACTGAAAAAGACATCTTTTAGTAAGAGATATTTTGAAACGTCCAGTCTTTATTGCAAGTAGAGTGAAATCGTGTCCTCGGTCCGTGACAGCGACCTATGCCGTTTAGGAGGCAATTGTCCGTATAAAGTGCATGAGAGGGATTTTCAGTGATAGTATTCCACAGCTTACGATCGCGGTCTTTAATGACATCAGATATGGTATATAGACTGCAAGTGAAGCCAAACTGAAAAGCTTGCCTAAGAAACCTGGCAATACGATCAAGAGATCTGTTTTGAAAGGCCTTTCCCCAGATCTCTATCCCGTACAAAAACAGGAACATAATCAAAAAATCAAACAGGTTGGTTGTGTACCAGCCCTCACTTTGAAAACGATGCATTTTGGAAACAATCTAATTTTTCTGTTTTAAACATGTACCGTGCACACGATAAATGTCGTTTTCGTTTACATGAGAAATAGTACAATCCGATTTCCAATTAGGAACGTAAACTAGGATGCAAAATGCTCTTTTTTGACATACAATAGCTCAAATGATTAAAAGTTTAAAATACGTTTCCGGTAGTAATATTAAAACTGGGGATAAGAAATGATGGAACTGATAATGATGATGGGATCTGCAGCCTGCCAGAACCACCTGAAAAACTTCTGCATCCATTTTGAACGTAGAATAATTAATGAGACAACACGTAGCTCAGAAAATAATGCAGCGAACGTGATCCTAATGTTGACATTTGTATGTAAAGATAAAGTAAGGTAATTAACTGCGATCACGTTTTCTTAGGTATAGTTGCCGTCACAAAATTTTTGATAACTTTTTATAGCTAAGGTAAAGTTTTCTTACACCACAGTTTATATGAATCACAATTCATAACTAAACAAAGGATAGTTTAACATGCTCTAGCTATAGACGTGCTGCCTTGTGATATTGCTCTTCTGTCTATCAAAATATTGTACGTTTTTCAATGAAAACAATTAGCTCAGCGAACTCAACCAACGTCAGATCATTTTTTTTTATAATTCACCTGCTTGTCATAGAATTCATAATAGAGATAAAAGCAAGCCAGTTAATAGTTACCTTGACATGTTTACATCTTATAAACTCTTAAATTTATTCAGTTACATACTACAGAGGGAAATGTCGCTAACAAACTTTACTGGCGATACCAAGCAGAAACCATACCAAGAACTGGAGTGTTCGGCAGAATTAACTGGAAATATACACAATCAGCTGATAAACCTTTCAGTGTTAAACATTTTTCTTTCTATCACTGCATTTCTGGGCAATACTGTTATCCTAGCTGCTCTTCACAAGGAGTCTTCTCTTCATCCGCCGTCCAAATTTTTGCTTCGTAACCTGGCGACAACTGATCTCTGTGTTGGTATCATTGCTGAGCCTTTAGCGGTTGTCAACTGGATTTCTGCGGTGAACAAGCGATGGAATATTTGTCGCTTTACAGTGGTTACTTCCTTAATAACTGGTTACATGTTGTGTTCAGTTTCTTTGTGTACATTGACTGCTATATCCGTGGACAGACTCCTCGCTCTGTTGTTAGGGCTTAGATATAGACAAGTTGTGACTTTAAAGAGAACATATGTAACTGTAATTGTTTTTTGGGTTGTTCCTATTTTTGGCTCCACGACGTTCTTATGGAGTAACTTAATATTTTTATGGTACGGCAATATAGTTATACCACTCTGTCTAGTAACTTCGATTTACTCTTACACAAGGATTTTTCTCACGCTGCGTCATCATCGAACTCACGTTCAAGGCAATGTCCAAGGACAACAGAGCCAAACAAGTCACCTGAACATAGCACGATACAGAAAGGCATTGTCCAGTGCATTGTGGCTGCAGTTAACATTAGTTGCATGTTATCTACCATTTAGTATAACATGGCCTTTGACTCAAAGCAGTCTGTCTTCAAATGCTTATCTTGCAAGCCAATTTACAATCACTTTAGTTTTTCTAAACTAAGTAAGTAAACTAAGTAAACTAAGTAAGACAGGCTGCAAAAGACACAATTAGACAACTTTTCTGTTCACCAAATTAGTTTCCATGACTTTTTGTATGCCATTTAAAAATCGCTAATTCAGTTTGATCGAAAGAGATGTCTTAAGGGTGTACCGACTCATCCAAATTCGCGGTATTTGTGCGTGAAGTTTGTTTTAAGAGTAAAAGGCCTTGTATTTTACAGAATGGCGAAATAGCGGACAAATATATGTCTAAAACTGAACTGTGCAATAAAGAGGTAAAAAAAATAAAACAAAATAAAACAGGTCGCATGAATTCTCCTTTTTTTTTTTCCAAGTATCTTATTAAAAACAGAAGTGTTGACAACCCAGGTACCGGCCAAAAATATCGGAATTCAGCCACAACAGGTGAAAAATCCCATGAGAGGTTTGAAGATGACTAAAAACACACCCATGCGAATAGAAATGTTTTTCCTTGCTTATGTCCAGTATACAAAAATGGCCTGCATCCTTCCAAACAATAAGAATAAATTATCCTTTTGCAAAAACGCTGGAAAAGCCAAATAGGTAGCTGTTAGTCGGTGAACTAGTTTTCCGAAGATCTTAAATTGAACGAGGTCCTTAGTTTGTTTCATCATTTCTTTGACCTTAATAATATATAGTTTGCAGAGAACAGACGTCTCCCATTTCCTTTGAAACAGAACACGTCGGTACGTTGGCTTTCTTAAAATAATGTGCCGTTAACTCAAACAATCAGGGGTGTAACGGACTTTACAGGATACCATGCCAATGAACGCGGACTTTAAAACAACACCTATATTCGGCCACTCTCAAACATTGCACTAGTCAATGGGCGGTACATCACATCATATTCAAATCCGGCTCATAAAGGTTAATGTCCTACGCCACCAGGAACCATTTCAGGAGAACTAGCGCCTTACACTGACAAGTTACAAAACCAAAACTAACCAAAAGCTTACGCGAATTAGCATACCCGGCTAACATGCAAATTACATGGGACGTGAAGGAAAAAATTGAAATGCTAACACGTACCTAGAAAGCCGAGCTCGTACAACGAAGGTAATTAGGCATTTGTAACAAGGGGGAAGGAAGGGATAACATTATTTTGTTTTAGTTAAGCTAATTTATCTAAAGGAGAGCATGGTGTAGTTGCCAATGTCTATATACGACAGAAAGCAAATCTTAGTATCTGTTTTATGATACAGTCGCAAAAAAAAATCAAGTTTAGTTTCTATGGAGCAGCATTTTCCCTTTTCTTTGGAAAGGAATGAGCATTTTTCCCTGTTTTTTTTTGCAAATGGGGAGAGCAGTCTTCAATGCTGTTTTTCAAAGTTTTCTTTGCAAAGATTGCGTAGGAGCAGGGGCCCGTTTCTCGAAACTCCCCATAACTTTCCGGGCACGAAAACTACTTTAGGTGCACAATATTCTCGAATAGCTATATAATACATAGCTATATAATTTTTTATTGATTTTGAAAGCTTAATGTTAATCTATATAATTTGATGAAGCATATCACTAAGTTTGCGTCAATAATTACCGTTAGCTGACAAATAAATGAGCTCGAAAAAATACTTACCGGGCCCGGAAGGTTATCGGGAGTTTCGAGAAACGGGCCCCAGGTCACGTAAATGCAAACTTTCATTGGCCGAACAGCAAGGTGATACTAAAGTATGAACGTAATAAAGCTCACCATCCTTTATGGTAAAAGTTTAGGTATTGGTTTTCATACACACATAACACCACAGTTAACATGCATCCCAAGTCATATCTAATCAAAGGATGGTGAGCCTTACTACATTCACACTCCAGTTTCACCTTGTGGTTAAGCCCGTGAAAGTTTGTATTCACACCTGCTCCTACGTACCCCGTCGCGGCCGGAGAAAAATTTGACAAACAATATATTAAATGACTGCTCTCCCCCTTTGCAGAGATGCGGTGATTAATTTTATTCTAATTCCTTGATTACCAATGTAACTTGGATTTTTAATATAAGTTTCTTTTTTTTCAGTTTTAGGAATAGCTACAGTGTAGGAACAAGCCTCTGCAAATTCCAATTTTACTTTGAAAGTGGTTTCTTGTTTACGCACGCAAAAATTACACTGCAAATTTTAAATTTGCTGTTAGCTAGAGATAACCCCGAAGTATTTTAGACCATCTTATGATGTTTTACTCCAGTCTTTTCACTACCGTTATTAACTTGGGCTTTAAATATATATTCTTTTCACTGTTTTTGTTTTAATTAGAGAGCTAACGTTCATGCATTTCATTAACCCTATTCAGACCAGGCTTTTTTTGGCCTTGTGAGACCGGGGGGGGGGGGGGGAACGGACCCGCCCCCACCTCTTAACTCCGAGAATATTAAAGCTATGGCAACGAAACTTAACGGACAGATAGTACGTCCAAAAATGTTTCCATTGAGGTCCGCAACCTCAGCTGATGACATCATATGATGTCACAACAACGTTTTGTTCTCAAACGGCGGCCATCTTGGATCCACCATCTTGGATTTCTTAAATTTTCCAAAAACATCCAAAAACCGCCAAAATTAATCAAAAATTGATGAAAATCAATAAACTAACACGGAAATGATCCAAAAATGTAAAATTTACTTCAAAAAAGTAATGGTTTTTAATTTAAAAAGAGGGAAATTCAAAATTCTGAGAAAACCGCTTGTCAAAAAGTGGTTGCCATGGTAACGTCAAACTTAACAGACAAAGATTTACTACACCAAGTTGTTCCCAGAAAAATTTTAAGAAAAGTCACTAAGTTTGGTAGCTTTAGCTTGCTTATTAAAAAAGTTATAAACGTTCAAAGTCCGTGTGGGCAGAATCCGCCCCCCCCGGTCTGAATAGGGTTAAATATCTTGAAATATCTTCGATATATACTTGCGATAGTGAGAATGTTTTCAGGCGGGTAATCGGCCGGAAATTACGGTACTCCCGATTTTTCTTTTGTTACTTCGCATAACAAGTCATTTACAAATTGTTTCTGCTTCGCAGCAAAACACAGTTCTTTGTGGCTACGACGTTCAGACTTAAGGACGTTCGCGCTAATTGTTTCTGCGCATCCTTACTGCGCACGCAATTCACTGCTACGTCATGCATCGAGCGCGCGCGCTGTTGGAGAAATGTGGAGATATATAGCGCAAGTGGGCACTTTAGTATCTATGCACGGTTTTAACTCTCTTAAATGTTCGGTGACCCCATATTTTCTTTTGATAAATCACTTTCTCTGTCAATTATCTACGTTTTGAGAAAAATTAAAGAAAATCTGTATTGTGGAAGTTTTGTTTTTTTTCAACTTTTCTGCCCTCGCATCATCCAATTATGCTATTATTGTAGCTGCACGGTGTTCGCAAAATTCCATCTTAGAGGACGAGTTTAACTAAAAGGATGACACCAGCTCACATTGTTTACTTGACAGACACACTTAAATAAAATTTGACTAAGGAAGTGGGTCTACAGCGAATCATTTTAAATATTTTTCAACTAACAAGCACTGAGGCCATGTCCAGTTGCGAGGGCCGATTTGTCAAAATTGGGTAGTTTTCCACGCGCTTTATTTTGAAAACGAAGTCGGTGACCCCCCAATTTTTTTGCATTTCTGACATAGGTAACTCATTATCTGACTGTAGCCAAAGTATGAAAAAAATCTGTATTGTAGAAGTTTTTCGCGCGAACGTCCTTAAATCTTAAATTGACGAATCCGTCTTGCGTATAATTTCTGATGTGTTTGCTACTGTGGAAATTTGCGCCACCGCTAAGTAAACGCTGGACTACAAAGCAAATAAAATCCTGCCAGACCTGAAGTACACAAAACAGCGCATTGGAAGTGATATTAAATAAAATAGTTCCTGTTAATCGAGACTCGTGAATGCAAAACAGTTCAGAGCCCGGAGGGTCTTACTCCCATAGTATAAGCTGTACGAGTATGTGCCGCTGATAAGAAGAGTTTCAGTGTCCCGGCACACCCCCCACCCAACATCTCATAGAATACCCCCCGGGCCTCATGGATGAAGACCGATACCGTATATCGTATATCGACAGTGCGGTTCTTTTAGGCTTTGATGACATTAGCTTCTGACGTCACTTTCGTGACGTCATTGGCTAAAAAAAAACAACAAAAACAACAACAACTACAAAAAACGGATTAACCAGTCCCTCCTATACTGTTCAGGCTTATAGTGGAAATACAGCTGTAACGAAGCAATTATTTTAGAACTGTTGTGCACGAGATATAAGGAACCGTTAAGATTACGAAACAGTTATTTTAGAACGGTTGCTCACGAGCTGTGAGCAACCGTTGAGATTGCGAATAGTTAACATAGTTCTGCAGGACGGTTATATCATGAATAGTTAACAAAGTAAAAAAAATGAGTGCACGCAACACTAGGTATAAAAGGGTCTTACGCGTTGCAATGACGGGGATTTTTCACGTAGTGGTAATGTTGCACTGTAGAGCAACTTGCAGAGTGCAGCATTAAAGACGTAAACTTGTGAAATACTTCCCTTAGCAAGGTCAAAAAGATTCTAAACAAACTAAAACAGCTCGTTCACTTTATAAACTTCGTAAAACTAGTTCACCCACAGCCAGCTATCTGTATGGCGTTTGCAATGTTTTTGCAAAAGGATATTCCTCTTGTTTGGTATGATGTAGGCCTTTTTTGTACACTGGACACAGGGAGCTGGAAAGTTAACAGGAAAGTTATTTTCGCGTGGCTGTGTTTTCGGTCATCTTCGACCTTCTCGCCGGACTTTTCGCCTACTGTGAGTTAAAGCTCCCAAGCTGAACTCCGTAACTGTTTACAATATTTTTCTGTCAACTGGGCTTATAACACTGCCGTTTGATGATGATGCAGCATGAGGAAAATCCTTGTGTAAGAGTAAATCGAAGTTACTTAACACAGTGGTATGCCTATATCGAGATACCATAACAATATAACGTAATTCCAAAGGTAAAATGTTGAGCCGAGAATTGAGATAAGCCAAAAAACAATTACAGTTACACATGTTTGCTTTTAAGTTACAACTTGTCTGTATCTGAGCCCTAACGACAGGGCGAGAAGTCTGTCTACGCTTATGGCAGTCAACGTTAACAAAGAAACTGAACACAACAAATAACTTATTATGAAAGATGAAGCTGCTGCAACGCGACAAATATTCCATCCAATAAGTAACAGCAAAAACGCTCAGCAATGATACCAACACAGAGATCAGTTGTTACGAAACAAGAGCTTAGACGACGGATGAAGTGAAGACTCCTTGTGAAGAGCGACTAGGATCAGAGTATTTCCCAGAAATGCAGTGAGGGACAGAAACATATTTTACGCTGAAAGGCACACCATTGGGGAGTGTATTCCTTCTGTTAATTCTGCTGAGCAATATAATTCCGGTTGGTATGTTTTCTTATTGGTAGTACCAGTTAAGTTTGTTTGCGCCATTTTTTGGAGTGGTGTGTGAGTCAGTCATGATGTTCGAAAACGAAGATATATCGCTTCCTTATCAGAACGAATTCGAATGTCTATATATGGAAACTGTCAAATTAACTCATGACGTCTGTTATGAATTCAGTGACAAGCCAATTTACCGAAAAGAAGAAATCTAAAATTGTGTTTGTTCACTATGTCAAAATTCACGACTTTACCGGTCTTTTACCGCCTGCTTATTAATAAAACATAAGGGCAACTGCTTCCTAACTGGTGCAGAACGTTAGTATCTTAAAATACAATTCATAACATACAAATAACACCAAAAAGACCTATTCCTAAACCTTTTGGCAAATTTGTACTCCGCAACGAGGATACCGATAGGTTAAGGTGTTTCGATACAGTTTTTTTGGGACCATACCTAACTTTTTGAATCGGCTCTTAGACAGACTCTTCTCCTTGTCAGATCAAAGTGAAATTTGCCATACTTGTTGGTTTTGGATTGAACTTTAGCGTGGTTTACATTTTGTGAAAATCGATATTTCCATGACAACGATAAACAAAAATCCTCGAAAACACTAAAATTGAAATTTTCCGCGATCCAGATTTCACTTTGAAAAGCAAATACCAACATCTTAAACTGTGGTGTATGGCAAACAAAATATACAAGAACAAAAAAATTCTGTATGTTTGTTTTGAAGTAAATCGCAAAAACATTTTTAACCTTAGTTTGTGCATAGTAATAGTAAATGCACCGAAAAATAATCAATGCTTTGATGAAATGGCTAGAAAATACTTTCAAAATATGTCTTTTACTTACTATTTTACGCCTAGAAAGTTTTGTTGAAACTGGTGTTCGCGATCTCGAGAACGAATTGTTTTTCTAAGATCATTCGCGTAATGATTTTGTGGTAATTTTTGAATTTGAGCGCTTTTGCGAAAATCTTAAGAACGGCTCGATGGATTTTTTTAAAACATTAAACACGCGTGCTTGACGATGTGACCAATCTTAGTATCGAGTCTTATTAACATTGATTCACTGGAACACTTTTAGATTTAACGTTAAAGAGGACGTATGAACCGACGGAAAAGCTTGCGTTACAAATTCACAGTTGGCAAGTAAATGCTAATATATTCAAAGTAGTGCGTATTTCATTGCTTCGTGATTTTTATTTGGTTTCTTTGTTCTTTGTTGCACTGTAGACTACAACGAAAAGTGAAAATCACGTAGGAATGCTTTGCGCATTACTTTGAATATATTTTCATTTATTTGCCAACTGTGAATTTGTAACGCAAGCTTTTCCGTCGGTTCATACGTCCTCTTTAACGTTAAATCTAAGTGTTCCAGTGAATCAATGTTAATAAGACTCGATACTAAAATTGGTCACATCGTCAAGCACGCGTGTTTAATGTTTTAAAAAAATCCATCGAGCCGTTCTTAAGATTTTCGCAAAAGCGCTCAAATTCAAAAATTACCACAAAATCATTACGCGAATGATCTTAGAAAAACAATTCGTTCTTGAGATCGCGAACACCAGTTTCAACAAAACTTTCTTGGCGTAAAATAGTAAGTAAAAGACATATTTTGAAAGTATTTTCTAGCCATTTCATCAAAGCATTGATTATTTTTCGGTGCATTTACTATTACTATGCACAAACTAAGGTTAAAAATGTTTTTGCGATTTACTTCAAAACAAACATACAGAATTTTTTTGTTCTTGTATATTTTGTTTGCCATACACCACAGTTTAAGATGTTGGTATTTGCTTTTCAAAGTGAAATCTGGATCGCGGAAAATTTCAATTTTAGTGTTTTCGAGGATTTTTGTTTATCGTTGTCATGGAAATATCGATTTTCACAAAATGTAAACCACGCTAAAGTTCAATCCAAAACCAACAAGTATGGCAAATTTCACTTTGATCTGACAAGGAGAAGACTGTCTAAGAGCCGATTCAAAAAGTTAGGTATGGTCCCAAAAAAACTGTATCGAAACACCTTAAAGGGGCATGGTCACGAGGATTTCGCAGATTTTTGGTCAAAACTGTGCTAAAATTATCGATAGCTAACTTTATCCATGCCCAACATTGTGTTCGAACATTTAAAGGAACATATTAACTTAATTTCATTAAGAGAAAACAAAGCATAACCATTTAACATCGATTTAATGTCAACACACTGAAAGAATTTGAAAAGTTTAGCCTAATTTTTTCAAATTGCAATCCACTTCCATCCGTGCCATCCGTAGCAACAGACGACAGAAAATAGTTTCAGTTAAGTAATATAGTCTTTGGTAACAAAACTAAACCATTATTTGCGGGCGTTCATTGATGCGAGGACATATTTCTTATTTTTCAAGTGAACTAAAACAGCGTGACTATGCCCCTTTAACAAGCAAGTTAGCCGTTTAGACTTGTAAAGCATCCTCTAAGCCAGAAAAACCAATTATAGATGACGGGTGCCGCATTTGTTTAAAGTTTATACCCAGCAGTCTTGAATGAAAATAAATTAAAACGCAACAACGAGCATCACTTTTTAAATTTTCCGTCAGAATTTATGATAATTATGATAACGAATTGTTTATCTTTATTACGGCGATAACGGAAAGAAGCAAAAGAGCCCATCTTGCTTATTTTCGTTTCTGCAGAATGAAAATTAATTAAAACGCACCAACGAGCATCACTTTTTAAGTGGCTGTCTCCCTAAGATCCTCATAACCCAAATTGGTCACAAAATAGATTTCCTTCAAATCTTGTATGTGAATTGTACTTTGTCTGGGTACTTTAAAAACACTTTTCGTTTGGGCTCTAAATGCTTTCTTCGACAGTTTACATTAAGGGGGGTCCCCTAGTGGACAAAAATGCACATTTTATTGGTACAAAAATGCCAATTTTCAATAACTTTGGTAATTCCTCACAACACTTAAAATTTGATGCAGGACAAAATTCTACTGTTGGTTGATAAGTACAGCTCTTCCTTATCCTACAGTGTTACTGACATTTCCATGTAGTTGTTCTGAGTAGTTAAAACAGTTCCTTTTAACAGCCCAGTTTAACAGCTTTTAAAAAAGTAGGAAAAATGGGTAAACAAAAATACATGTTAACAAAAAGTGAGACCTCGTCTAGCAAATTCCTTGCAGTCATGGAAAGTTAAAGACTTGGTCTTAATTATAATAAAATAAAATCGTGCGGCCAGACGGTTTAAAGAACGTGGCGCCGCTTTGAAACACCAGTATTTCTTAATTATGCAAATTACGAACCCCAACCTATGCGTGGAATTTAAGAGCACCTGTGATGCGAGCAATGCTCCTTTACATCAGGAAAACACGAAAATAGTTTCAAACTACAGCAGGACACAAATGTAAACTGGTAACATTTCGCATATAGCCTTAATTAAAATGTACAGCATTCAAATAGCTCATTAACTATGTTCAATTCACAAGATAAACAAGTTATGAGGTACATGCCACTCGATGATTGCTAATTGCGCTTTACAAAACAACCTCGTTCTAGAACTATTAATCTGAGAATAAATCAATAAAGGCAGGTCATATTGCCTGTATCACAGCCTGTGTTTTGCAAACTTATTTAGCGAACACTTAGTGCCTTGCAAAACAATGAAATCAACGAAGGGCATCTTGTTCTGTTTACATTTGCACCATTACCTCAATTATTCTGTCATCTTCGATCAAATATATATCCGTGCGTTTTCAGAGATCATCTTAGAAGCGTCAAAACAGTTGGTTTTGGGAAAATTCTTTGTTCAAAAGCCTTCATTTAGACCAAGCTTTCCATGTATTAGTTCTTTCGTGTTAAATTTTTCCGGCAGTAGCCGCTGACCAGTAGCTAATGTCAACAAAAAGACCTGTTGCACTTGCGTTTCTATTTGAATGTATGATCGCTCACCAATGAAGGGTGAATTTATTTGAAAATAAGGGCTGGAGCTCATGAGGGAAAATTAAAAATTCAAATTTTTGCGCTTAATTTAGAGCTGTAAGCACAAAAACACAGTGTGTGACGTGGTTGCTATTTTTTGGTATTTTTAGCAAGGTGAAACAACGTGATAACTCGGACTTTGGGGAGCATCTTAACATGTTTGAAAATAAACTTCTAGTTTCATCCAAGCTGTTAAATTCTGGAATCTGACCCTGGCGAAACGTTAGTATAGCAAAAATATTACTACTTGATAGAAATATCCTCCGTTGAATACATTCTGTTTGGTAAAACAGTTGTGGGAGCTTGGTCTATGACGACTTAATGGTTATGATCCAGTTTGCAGTATGTAGCCCCCAGAACCACCTGATCGTGGGGTACTGCTCTACCAAATGTGAACCTACGATACCCCAAAAAACGTCTTGCTTTTGAAATTTCGCCCCGACTTGGTTTTACTGCACTTTCTCTAGATTAGCAGTATACCGCCAAACATAGTGAATGTCACTCCCGGAGGGCATGTACCTAAACGCCGGAACGCCGGAACGCCGGAATGCCGTAATGCTAAAACCCCGAACGCCGGAATTCTTAAACCCTGAACACCGGAATACTTAAACCCAAAATGCCGGAATACCTCAACTCTAAATGACGATTTAATATACACAAGATCGCTGAAAAGACAACGAATTAGGGTTAAGCCACGCTTCCGCATTATTAACGTTACCTTCTAACTCCCGCCAAAACCATTCTCCTCACTATCCCCTCCCCAACCCCCTGCCTTACGTTTTCCCGCCAACCATAATTATTATAATTTATTTGATTGCTGGGCTGTTTCGCACTGGCATCGACATGGAGGACTCTACAGCAAGGTAAGCGTATGTACCTGAAATTTTCTCTTTGACTTAAAGCGTTTAAAGTAACATTTACAAAGTGATAAACTGTTACTCCCTTGCTTTAGTCCCAGCCAAAGTCCAGAGAAAAAGAGGTAAGACACTGAATCTTAACTAGCCTGCGGGCAGGTTTTGGCGGGAGTCAGAAGGTAACGTTAATAATGTAGCGTGGCTTAACCTTAATTGTTCGTCTTTTCAGCGATCTTTTGTATATTAAATCGTCATTTAGAGTTGAAGTATTCTAGCATTCCTGGTTTTAGTATTCCGGCGTTCCAGGTTTAAGTTTTCCGGCGTTCCGGCGTTCCGGGTTTAAGTACATGCCCTTCCGGAGTTGATCACAGACTAGCCAGCTGGGTAGTATGAGAACCAAGCTTAATCAGTGGAAGTTACAGGTATCCTCAGATTTTTGCTAGGGATTGAATAGCGGGTGAGATACTCGAGCTCGCGCAAAAATTACTCTACTATAAGTTCTTTCTCTACTAGACTACTCTTAATCTAACTGTACAGTAGACTCCCTTTACCTAGAACAGAAACTCGTTTCCTCTTGAATATTGTTTCCAGTCATTTACTACTGTCATTGCCGAAGGAATTTTTGATTTCCTTGAAACCCTACTTTATTTTAAATTAACCCTATAATGGGGGAGGGGGGGGGGGAGGGAGTGCACGGACTCTACCTTTGGGGACTTGAAACTTTTCTATTATTTTTTAATGTGTGAATAAGCACCGCCAAAATTTTATTGAAAAAATTAGTTGGGAACAAATTAGTGTGGTGGGTCAATGTACAGTGAGATTCACGTTGCTAAGTGAATCAAACTCTGACAGGCGTGTTCACCTGAAATTGTTTGGTACGTTACTGGTTTAACTGAAAACAAAAATGACTTTCTTACTGAAGGTGTCATGCTATTAGATAATTTTAGAGTTCTTTTATTATTTTTGTTGACTTTTTGGTCAATTGGGTGGCTTTCCGAAGTCTTAGGGAAATCACGAAATCCAATACGGTGGATCCAATTGGAAATTATGACATAAATCTGACGTCTTGTGACGTCATCAGTATCCCTTGCCGATCTCAAAGGAGACATTCTTGGACAAAATTCTTGGACATACTTTTGACCCTCTAAGTTTCATTTTCATTGCTTTATTGCTATCGGAGTTTGCTGGAGGCCTGCCCCACAACGGCTTCAGAAGACCAAAGAAGGCCCGGTCTAGATAGGGTTAAGGTTGTCTCTTAACTGCAGCTGATTACTTTCTCAAAACTGAAGGAACCTTTCAAAGCCCCAGAAGTCGAAAACCGGAAGGTTATTTTCAAATCTATGAAGACGTGCCCAGCTGTACGAGTTATTTTACTTAGCCAAACCATGGTATTCATTGTGGTTGTGTGCTTGCAGATTAAATTAAGGAGGAAAATTTGTTTCTTCTTCCCATGAGCTCCAACCCTTTTTTTCAAATAAATTCACTATTAATTCGTGAAGGATCATGAATTCAAATTTTAGATATCTAAGAGCCAAAACGCGAGTGCAAAATGGAGCAGTACCCGGTGTTGTTGTTGACATTAGTAACTGGTCAGCGGCTACTGCCAGAATAATATAACACGAGAGAACTAAATGCATGGCAAGCTTGTTGTAAATGAAGGTTGTTGAACGAAGAATTTTCTCAAAAACCGACTGTTTGACGCTTCTAAGATGATCTCTGAAACGCACGGATCTATATATTTGATCGAAGATGACAGAAAATTGAGGTAACGGGTGCAAATGTAAACAGCACAAGATGCCCTTCGTTGATTTCATTGTTTTGCAAGGCACTAAGTGTTCGCTAAATAAGTTTGCAAAACACAGGCTGTGATACAGGCAATATGACCTGCCTTTATTGATTTATTCTCAGATTAATAGTTCTAGAACGAGGTTGTTTTGTAAAGCGCAATTAGCAATCATCGAGTGGCATGTACTTCATAACTTGTTTATCTTGTGAATTGAACATAGTTAATGAGCTATTTGAATGCTGTACATTTTAATTAAAGCTATATGCGAAATGTTACCAGTTTACATTTGTGTCCTGCTGTAGTTTGAAACTATTTTCGTGTTTTCCTGATGTAAGGGAGCATTGCTCGCATCACAGTTGCTCTTAAATTCCACGCATAGGTTGTGGTTCGTAATTTGCATAATTAAGAAATACTGGTGCTTCAAAGCGGCGCCACGTTCTTTAAACCGTCTGGCCGCACGATTTTATTTTATTATAATTAAGACCAAGTCTTTAACTTTCCATGACTGCAAGGAATTTGCTAGACGAGGTCTCACTTTTTGTTAACATGTATTTTTGTTTACCCATTTTTCCTACTTTTTTAAAAGCTGTTAAACTGGGCTGTTAAAAGGAACTGTTTTAACTACTCAGAACAACTACATGGAAATGTCAGTAACACTGTAGGATAAGGAAGAGTTGTACTTATCAACCAACAGTAGAATTCTGTCCTGCATCAAATTTTAAGTGTTGTGAGGAATTACCAAAGTTATTGAAAATTGGCATTTTTGTACCAATAAAATGTACATTTTTGTCCACCAGGGGACCCCCCTTGTAAACTGTCGAAGAAAGCATTTAGAGCCCAAACGAAAAGTGTTTTTAAAGTACCCAGACAAAGTACAATTCACATACAAGATTTGAAGGAAATCTATTTTGTGACCAATTTGGGTTATGAGGATCTTAGGGAGACAGCCACTTAAATTTTCCGTCAGAATTTATGATAATTATGATAACGAATTGTTTATCTTTATTACCGCGATAACGGAAAGAAGCAAAAGAGCCCATCTTGCTTATTTTCGTTTCTGCAGAAACGTGTTCGATGAAAAGGACACGCATTCGTAGATGTTGTCTTCGTTTATGCGACAAATAACACCACGCGATCGGTCAGAGTGATTAAAAGTTTAAAATGCATTTCCAATTGTTAATAAACTGGGACAAGAAATGATGGATCTGGCGATAATGGGATCTCTTGCCTTCCACTGGAACCACACTGATGAAAAGGACTTCCCTTATTAAAACATGGTACTGTTTATATCTTCTAGGATGAGGCTTGTCTGTTGTAGCAGTTTGACATTATTAGTGGAAGTGAAGACCACATTTAAAATTTAGGAAGCCTTAATTAAAGAGACTGTTTATGAATAATGTCTGGTGTCAGAGTTGAGACAGTTTGCGGAACAAATTAAAAGTCAAACTTTTTCAGGGTTTTTAGAGGTTTGTTAATACCCTGAGCGTAAAATTATAGCCGTGACGTGCTCCTAGGCATTTTTCAAATATTTTTCCTATTTATTTGGATTTACTGCAAGGTTACGCTGAGTTAATGCTGCGTCATTCGACTCTAGACTTTTAGAATGAATGTTTTGTTGAAATTTGGGAGCCATCGGCTTATCTGACATTCGGGTAACTGAAACTCGATTGAAAAGAAAACAACCTCGTCACCATGGTCTTTGACAATCCAACATGGCGGCGACTCGAACCGCCGCGCCATGTTGGATTGGGAAAGAACATGGGAACGAGGTTGGAAAGTCTCCTCTTTTTTCCTGAGCCCTCAAGGATGTTTGGAACTTTAGGGCTCCAGGGCTTCAAAACAGAAAAGAAAAGGCTTTACGGCTTCATCGCCTCACTTCAGGCGTGCGTTTCTCAAAAGCTCTGAAACTTTTCGGGTCGATTATTATTATTTTTTTGCCTCTTTATTTCACAGTTCAGTTTTAGACCAAGAGCCTTGTCATTTATTTTGACATTTTTGTATAATACAAGGACTCTTACATAAGACACATCATAGAACCTAATTCGTTAAACAGAAAAGTTGTCTGATTGTTTCCTTTACTGCTTGTCTTACTTCTCTAGTCTTCCAACAATAAAGAATTGGGTCTATTGACGAATTTAGGTAAACTAAGGTGACTGTTAATCTATATATAGCTACTTGCGAGATAAACATTTGAAGATAGTCTACCTAGAGACAAAGGCCACAGTATACTAAATGGTAGATAACAAGCAACCAAAGTTAACTGCAGCCACAATGCACTGGTCACTGCGGCCTTTCTGTATCGCGCTATGTTCAGGTGACTTGTTTGGCTCTGTTGTCCTTGAACATTGTCTTCAACCTGAGTTTCACGATGATCGGAAGAGTGATGAAAATCTCTGTGTAGGAGTAAATTGAAGTTAGTAAACCCAGCGGTATAACTATATATCCATACCATAAGAATATTAGGCTATTCCATAACAACATTGTGGAGCATAAAATAGAGGCAACCCAAAAAACAATTACAGTTATAAATGTTCGCCTTAAAGTTACAACTTGTCTGTATCTGAGCCCAAGCAACAGGGCGAGAAGTCTGTCCACGCTTATGGCAGTCAATGTAAACAAAGAAACTGAACACAAGAAATAACCTGCTATGAAAGATGCAGCTGTTGCAAAGCGACAAATATTCCATCGCCCATTCACTGCAGACATCCAATGAGTAACAGCAAGGGGCTCAGCAATGATACCAACACAGAGATCCGTTATCCCCAGGTTGCGAAACAAGAGTTTGGACAGCGGATGAAATTAAGACACCTTGTGAAGGGCAGCTAGGATAAAAGTATTCCCCAGAAATGCAGTGAGGGACAGGAAAATGTTAACCAGGCCTACTCTGGGACCTTACGTCGCCTATAGTAGCCCAAAGTCGCCTTAAGTCGCCTAAAGTCGTTCAAAGCCGCCTTAAACACGGAGCGATCCTATAAAAGGGAAGGCTCCGCCCCCTTGAAACGCTCGGTTGGTTCCAATTTAATTTTGTAATGGGAGACGCCGACGTAACGGTCACGTAGTTGATATCAAGTAGAATGTTCGTTTGTTTATCCGAACAACGAATGAATAGACCTAGAATAAAATAAGCTGTAGATACTAAATGTACAGTGTACAAATACAAGTAAGCCGACAAATATCATTTAGCGCTAAAACGTTACAATTTATAAGCAAATCTGAGGTTCTCAACTGGAGTCGAGAAAAATAAACCCGAGACTAATAATTAAAGTTCGGCGGAGTTACCAAAACAGCTTCCTCACCGCTAAACCATTAATAAACCAAAGTCAAAGACTTATACAAGTTTATTTCAAGACTTGAAGTTGAATATCAGTCTGTGAAGACGTAATCCGCTGGGATATTTTTCAAACACGGCCGCAATTACAGTGGTTTATAATCCGCTGCCGGATTCTATTATTGATTTTGTTCATAATATTCTTCTCACCCTTCGGGTTTCTTTCATCGCCTCGATCTTATTATAAACCATTATACAGAAGTAATAGTTTCCCCGAAAAATCTGTGAAGATTTAGGCTGCTACTTGGTTTATTTTACACCTCGTTTTGTTTTGCAAAAGCCGTATTCATACGGATCGAGTTGTTTATTATTTATCGGTTTCAGTTTGCTTCTACAGCGCCTGGTATTTCGCCTCTTGACTTTTTTCGTCTTCAGAAAATTGTCATTGGAAAACTTCGGGGTGAACATACACGATGTTTCCATTCCTGCGATTATCGAAGAATTATCCACCCATTTCGCCGAGAATAAACTAATTATTTATCTTGTTCATCGGCTACCAATTTTGCGAGTAATGCGAGAAAGCACGTTCGAAAGCACGTCCCTTTCGGTCTGGTAAGTGAGCCAATCAAATGCCTCCATCGGCACCCCTTCGGCACCCCTTGGGATTTGTGATTGACAGGCTGAACGCCTCAGCCTCAGTCTTATAGATTCGTTCCGTGTTTAAGACGCCTTAAGGTGGCTCCATACAGTTTCTCATCAGTTTCAACAGACAAATATACATAACTTTTTTGATGATTTTCAGGACATTGATTTACATTTCACTAGGGAAAAGCTACAAAAGCAAGTAGCGTAGCCTTTATACTTTTCAAAAAAGTCACAATTTCTGGGCCTGGTCCGTTTCTATGGCAACCACTGATATAGTTGTTTGGCTCATTTTTTAAGCTTACCCAGTTTTTTCACGTCATTTCTTGGTTTTTACACGGTGAATTTTGGCTATTTTTGTTGTAAAGATGTTGTCGTTTGAGAAGTCTCACCTGGCAAAGCTGTGAGAAATTTTGTACATAAGTTTAGTCAGAATAGTAAATTTCCGTTTTCGATGATTAATGCAGAAGTGCATGTACAAAAATTACTCTTACTTTAGTATGACTGAAAAACACAAAAATCCTACAAATGTTCCAATTTTAAAAAAATTTCACCGAGTGGAACACACGCAATTAGCGTTTAAAATTGCCTCAAAACCAACTTTTTTTCTTCACGTTACCAAAATAAAAATTCTTCAAGTTACGGGGTTGCGCATGCTCATGATTCCTTTTGCGTGAACGAGTGTGGACAGCACGCGGGTAAGCGGTAGAAAAGCTTTTCTAAAGCTTTTCTTTCCAAAGAACAACATTTTTCTGGACAACTGACCAAAAAATTCGCAAAAATAAAGAAAGAAACGAACAAACAAACAAAAAAGAAGCAAATTTATACCGATTCGCGATATAAAAACTCGAACGAAGCCGCCACTTTATTGCCAGCAGCAAAAAATTTCCTTTAAAGTTTCCAGAACGCGGAATCATTAAACCACTTTCAGTTTCATTTTTACCATTAACTGATAACAACCGTTCTTCAAGAAAAAAACTAAAGCGGTCATGTTTGCTCTTAGAACATCTTTTGGTATGCTACCCGAGAAAAGCAGGGAAGCTCGTTCTTTTTATGTTGTAAGCTCAATATTTTGTCTGCCGAGACCCGCGTTGTTTCTTAGCGGCTACTTGCGTGTTTGGTAACTGCATGGAATAGCAAATAGTATATAAATAAGCTTTCAATTTATATTTAAAGGCAGACGTTGGAGAAAGGGAACAAAGATGTCCACAAGAAATTATACGTTTTGAAAAAGACTACATTACTTTTCTGCAAGGTTCAACAAGTCAACAGAACGCCTGCGAAACGCCGACTGTTTTAGAACCGGCCGTCAACTCGATACTCATCCTTTATTCGTTCACTGAATGCCGTCATTCTAGGTATAATTTTTCGTAAAAATAAAAATTGTATTTGAGCTTAGGTACAATTGAACCTTTTTCAATTTTCGGTTTTATTTTAGACCACCGAAGTTTTTGAAGTCGCACATCGTCAACACAAGTGAAACTTAGATCAAAAGCTACTGGTGACTGATAAATAGACACTGAAATATGTGTCCTTTTGAGTTTCAACTTCTATCAAAATTCAATGACAACTGTTACTGTTACAACTATTATTATTATTACCTCGTTACAAGTGTGTAATCTATTCATCGCCCAATAAAATTCACAAGTCAGCTGTGTTTTGCTGAAACCGTATGAGAACGGCCGTAGAGACAACTTACCCGACAAAAAATAGACGGTTTGTTAACTAAAGCACTTTTCGAAAAAATTACTTACACTTAGGCTCGATCCAAACAAAGGTAAGCTTCTCATCCCAGAGATTCTCGACAGCTGACCTGGACAGCACTGATATTTCAAGTTGAGAACGGAAAGAAGTTCTTCACGCATCAATCTTGAAGGCGCGTAATAATTCGTGCAACGTTTTCAGTCCTCTCTGTGTTGCTTGAACTTAAAGATCGCAATCAATCCAGTCCTTCAATCGTAGAACAATCGTAGGACTGCAACTGTCAGCTACAAAAGCGATTAAACTAAAGGCTTTTCATAATTTCACTGCTATGTGCTCGACAGGTTTTGAAAAGGTAAGCCATAAAGATGCCTCAATCAGACTTTGGAAAAGTTCGCCTGGGAGTTTGATTGGCACATGTCATCTGACTTGGACTGTCGCGCTCCTCACGCGCGCGCTTGTGCCAATTTAGTTCCCATTCCTCGCGCGCTGAAAAACTATATAGAGCCACCTTAAGTCGCCTTAAATCATTTATTTTTGAAAAGGCCCAAAAGCACTCAAATTGCATTTAAGAGGGTGTACATCACGATTTATGTAAAATAGGAAGTGCGCACTGGGTCACTACTCTCTCTGAGTGACTCCTTAGAAAGTGCTTACATTTTTGTGACAATTTAAATTTAAAATACAACAACTCAATTTGGGACTCAATTATTTTAATGATGGCAATTTTACCACTGATCACTAAAACGTTTGGGGGAACTGCTCTATAGAAGTGACTGGAGCACTGCATTTTAGCAATCCCTTTAAAGGACATGTAATCGCCTTGTATGGGTATCGCTTACATTCATTTTCACCCCCCAGGAAGTACTACATTGTAATTCTAAGGGGCAGTTTACTATTTCGTGTCATATTTTTTACAATGTGTACTATAAATGATACCAGGATAATTCTAGTGGTGGTCATGACGACCTCTAAAAGTACCCTAATTCGCCTTTAAACGAACATCCTAAGTGATAGCAAACTGGAAATTTTAACTTCAAAAAGATACCACGAGCACCGCTCTCACTTTTATAACTGAGTAGAACAAGGCTATAAACAATTCCTATTAATTGAAGATGACGAAAGGGATGGCACACTAATAAAAATAATATCAACTCTTTTTATTCTCATGTCAATACTTCGCATTCCCTCTACTAAGTGATCTCCCTTGAGAAGGTCCTCCTAAGCGTTGTGAAATCTTCAATCAGCAGGAACGTCTACTCCCCAAAAAACATCTTGAAACCATGTGTGAATTTGAGAGATGGTGGCCATTGTTCCATGCATCTAAAATATCGCCAAGTGCAATGAATTGTCCCTAATGCAAGTACACTCAAGCCAGTACTTACCAGTGTTAAAGGGATCAGATGCCATAACACGATATAAAACTTCTAAAATAGTTTTTCCTGCATACTGACAACGCAAAGAAAAATTCACTTCAAAATACACATGAAGTTAGCTGGGACAAATTTCAAGGATCTCAGACGAAAATTTGCCAGGCGCTCATCTTATCAGATCAATTATTGTACACAAACACACGTAAAGACCGCAAATTCCCTTGCCGGCTGGCATTACAATTGTTGGTTGTCAACTTTTCCCTTAGCCTGGTAATTGTTAAATATATTTGCTGAGCCTGAGGAGAATAATTGTTTCAGTATAATTGCTTAGCTGATTATCTGAGCAAATGCATTTTCTTTTTTCTGCTCGTTAGAAACATCAAAAATCGCGCGATGGCCATTTTGAAAATTAGAGCTTCAGTATTATAATCACCTCGCGCGGGGTGATTATATCACATTAGTATAATTGCTCAGGTGATTATAGTGAAGCGCGCGCACTGATTGGTCGAGGATTACGTCATATCTATTTGTATCTATTATTATTCCTATAGTTGATTGTATATATTTATAAATTGTACATATTATGTAACTTAGATAGGTATTCATATTTTTATTAGTTAGATACTCTGATGTAGTGCGCTCTTGATCATATTTATGTTAAATAGCGCAATATAAATTAATAAATTATTATTATAAATTATTATCATTATCTTGCTATAATCACCCCGCGCGATGTGATTATAACACTGAAGCACTAATTTTCAAAATGGTCCCCGCTGGATTTTTGATGTTTCTGGAGAAAAGAGAAAAGAAAATGCCTTTCCTCTGATAATCACCTGAGCAATTATACTAAAACAATTATTCCTCTCAGGCTCAGCGAATATTGTGGAATAATCCCCTCGATTTCGTCTCGGAGGTTATTCCACAATATTCACTTCCGTCATCTATAATGGCCTACCATGTGTTTAGAAACAGAAAAGAAAACGACTTTCAAAACAGAAGGCAAATTTATTTATTATTAAGTTTTTCTGGCCTAAAGGATGCTTTACAAATCTAGACAAATAGGAGAGAAAATTGAAAAAGTCCTAGGACCACGTCAGGGCTATAATTTCACGCTTGGGGTATTGAAAACCTTTAAAAACCCAGAAAAAGTTTGACTTTTAATTTGTTCCACAAACCGCCTCAACTCTGACACCAGACATTATTCATGAACAGTCTCTTTAATTAAGACTTCCTCAATTTTAAATGTGGTCTTCACTTCCACTAATGATGCGAAACTGCGACAACAGACAAGTCTCCTAGAAGATATAAACAGTGCCATGTTTTAATAAGGGAAGTGCTTTTCATCAGCGTGGTTCCAGTGGAAGGCGAGAGATCCCATTATCACCAGAGCCATCATTTCCTATCCCAGTTTATTAACAATTGGAAATGCATTTTAAACTTTTAATCACTCGCACCGATCGAGTGGTGTTATTTGTCGCATAAACGAAGACGACATCTACGAATACGTGTTCTTTTCATCGAATACGTTTCTGCAGAAACCAAATTACGCAAAATGGACTCTTTTGCTTCTTTCCATTATCGCGGGAATACAGATAAACAATTCGTTATCACAATTGTCATAAATTCTAAAGGAAAATTTAAAAAGTGAGGCTCGTTGGCGCGTTTCAATTTATTTTCATTCAAGACTGATGGGTATAAACTTTAAAGAAATGCGGCACCCGTCATCTATATAATGGCCTACCATGTGTTTAGAAACAGAAAAGAAAACGACTTTCAAAACAGAAGGCAAATTTATTTATTATTTAGTTTTTCTGGCCTAAAGGATGCTTTACAAATCTAAACGGCTAACTTGCTTGTTAACCTATCGGTATCCTCGTTGCGGAGTACAAGTTTGCAATAAGGTTTAGGAATAGGTCTTTTTGATGTTATTTGAATGTTATGAATTGTATTTTAAGATACTATTGTTCTGCTCCAGTTAGGAAGCAGCTGCCCTTATGTTTGATCGATAAGCAGGCGGTAAGAGATCGGTAAAATTGTAAATTTTGACAAAGTGAACAAGAACAATTTTACATTTTTTCTTTTCAGTAAATTAGCTTCTCATAGAATCATAGCAGACGTCATGAGTTAATTCGACATAGATTCCATATATAGACATTCGAATTCGTTTTGATAAGGAAGCGATGTATCTTCAGTTCGCACATACTGTACATTGTGCATGCAGTAAGGATCACTTTCCTTTGGTCGGCTATGATTTGAAATGTATATAAACTGTAGTGTTATGTGTATATGAAAACTATTACCTACACATCAAGAGTTGCCAAACATTTTGTGACAGCAACTATATCTAAGGAAACCTGATCGCATAAAGAAAGCGACGCTTAATCGCTGGTTTAATTTCCAACTTTACATACAGATGTCAATATTCTGAGCTACGTGTTGTCTCATTCAATTATTTAACCATTTAAAACGGAAGTGTTTGTCATGTGGTTTTGGCAGGCGGCAATTCTCACTGTACGCACAACGTGTTCAAAAACACAGAAAAAGTAGGCCATTATCGAAATGCTTCTTTTTCAAAGCGTGGCCTGGTACAAAACATTTCACGTGGAAATTAGATTTCATTTACTTATTATAAAACTCATCAGCTTTCATATGGCAGGTAGTAAACCTGGCTTCGCTCGGATAAAGAGCCATAGGCGATTCGGAGATGGCCTGTTATATACGTTGTCTTTCAGCTTACACCACAAAGGGCACACAGAGTGTTATTATTATTATTATTATTATTATTATTATTATTATTATTATTATTACAAGTGAGACCGGAAAACAATATTATAATTATTAGTTAATCATTAGTAATACACCTCTTATCAAATTAGAACCAGTGTTTCATAAATTTTAAATAAGCCTCTGTTGTAGGTAATATAAACTTAAATATCTAAGCAATTTAAATGCTTTATTCAATAAGTGATTTGAAACCGGGATACTATAGTGCAATACGTTTTCTACAGTGTAAGACGCTCTCATACTCATATTTTTCTCCTTATATGGTAAAATGACGCTATAGTTGAATGATGATGATTTGCTTGATTTTTCTTTCTTGACTGTCCAATAGTGGTAGTTACTCAGAAGGAGTAGCTTACTGGAGTTAATTTGAAATATAATTTAAATTACTGTAAAAGCTCTAATAGTCCTGCTCTCTAATACGCCTTCTTACCTACTACTTGCTAATTACAAATAAATTATTTGCTTACAATTATGTCATGACATTGGGGCTTGAAAATTATTTTATGTTTCGACTGATGCCGGGTATTATTTTACTGCCAGAGGAAGATGCGAAGTAATGCAGCATTATGCATGTAATTACTTAAATGTAATTCAGGTGAATCAATTTATTCTTCTATTTTAAGTACCAATCAGTCAATCAATCAACCACTCAACCAACTGGCTGATAAATAAGTCAATCAGCCAATTAAAAAATCAATCAATCAATCAATCAATCAATCAATCAATCAATCAGTCAATCAATAAATCAATAAATAAATCAATCTGTGACTTCAGTGTTGCTAATGCGAATAACAAATGGTCCAGTAATGACTAGTGACTTTATTTGATGCACAGATTATGACTCACTCTCTTACTACCCCAGACCGTGATGGCAGTAGATCTCGAGACTTTAGTTCTTTTTGGTTTGATAATTTGTCATCACCAAGCATTGCTACTGATTGCCATAATCTGGTACCAAAGAAAAACACAAGGAAAAGCCTCTTCCTAAATCATTTCAGAATAGTCTGAAACCTAACAGGCGATGAACTGACTGTGGTGAATCAGTCAATCGATATAGTTTTCCCCATAAAGAGAATTCAATCAAATAGGTCTGACTCTTCATTCCTGGGATAGTAGTGGGGGGGGGGGATACTCCCCCAAAAAAAGATATGGGGCAGGGTGTGCTCATCAGATATTTTGAAGTAGAGCCCCAAAAGGTGTACTCCAGGATTCATTCCATTTTCATACATCCTCCACTTAGTAGTACTGAGGGGTCAGTCAAACTAATCAATGACATGAAAATGTTAAGCAGAAAAAGACAAAAAAATACATAACCTTATTTCAAAACTGCTCTTCAAATTTTTTCTTTTAATTGATAAAGTGTGTCTGGGAATATAGCTAAAAGTACAAATTTCTTAACCAAACCCTTATAATAAACTGCCATATTTTCCTGACATCAGGTTGATGGAATAAAAACCTGTAAGAAAAACAAAGCAGATTTTAATTATTGCAATTACCAATAGTAGGACAGTCAGTGTGCACGCACCAGAGAAAAATGAGAGACTGCTCGTAGTCTATGAGAATGGTACCAACTTGGGCCGGTATGACTTCAGATCGACTCCAAATGCTTACCTCTGTTTACACGAAACGTACGAAACATGAAGCTAGTGTAAAATAATTATCATCTTAGGCCGTGTTTGCACGAGTGATTTCATCCCAAGATGACTTTCATATCGGTGTCTGGTCATTTACCTGTAAGTTTTTACGTGGTTTGGAGCTGAAATGGTGTTCACCCTGGGATGATTTCATCCCGGTGCTGGAGACCGGGATGAAATCGTCCCAGGGTGAACACATGTCAGCTCCAAATCATGTAAACATTTACAGGTAAATGACCAGACACCGCAATGAAAGTCACCCCGGGATGAGATAAAAGTCTTCCCGGGATGAGATAAAAGTCATCCCGGGATAAAGTCATTCATGTAAACAGGGCCTTAGGCTGGTTTAACTCATCACTGCTGCTGACCCAATGTGAATGACTCAGAACGGTTTGAAATCAGACTGGGGTGCCACTTAAGCATGAACAGGGTTCCAATTGGTCTGAGATATTTGTTTTGGGTATGCACGTTTAATAAGTGGCATTGGAGCATTCCAAGCTGTTGGATAATAGATAAACTGGATTTTTAAGGATGGGATGGTTGCGGACAATATTAACACAAACAGAGTTTAGATTGGTCTCAGGTAAACACTTCATGCCAGTCCGACTTTCAGACCGGTCTCATGTAAACAAAATCGTACCAGTCTGAGTTTGCACCAGTCTCATGAAATCAGGGCGTTACTGCCCCTGGGTCTCTGAGGATGTTGTTAAACATTCTTGAGAGCTGCTCGACTTTAGGCTAAGGGGGTGTTTACATAATGCCAGCATGATTTTCATTCTGATACAAGTTCCTCCCGATTTCCTCTTGTTTCTCTGTACTTGTTTAATGATTACAGCACAAAATCTCATAACTGTACAAGTCATACGAATGTACCTGTGTGAGCTTGCCCCAGTAGTGGTACTGGGTCACAATAATCACTGTGGTACGGAAACCCATACGTGGTATAACTGTTTGATTCCTTCTGCATTAAGTTTTAACCCTTTAACCATCAAGAATAAATCTTACATCACCGTGAAAAATGGATTTTGTAACTTAAGTGGGTATAAGGTTTTCATCACCTACCCAAATGGAAGTCTTGATGGAACACTCATGTAAATGTTGTGATTCAATTTTATCCTTGGTTCAACTTTTATTTTCCTTTGTGAGTATTAGGATTGCCAAATTTTCTTTTTCCAAAAAGGCTGTTTTAGCCACCCAGTATTCTATGTGTTTACACGACAATATAAAACAGATCATGCTCAAATTCCACACTACAGAAATTCATGCTTGTTCTCACACACTTAAAGGCAGATGGTTTAAATATCTGGTATATTTGAATGATTTTAAAACTGTTTAACTATGCTTAATTATGTTTGACTGGGTTCAGAAATTGGAAGCAAACACTGCTGTATGCATATTATTGGTTTAATTGTGTTCAACTACCGAACCCAAATTAAATCGATCATTGCATTTGATCCAGTTCATTTTACTGAACAGTGAGATAGTACGTAAGCTGGGATAATTATATGATTGATATCTTCCATGTGCATACCTTCACTGTAAGAAAAGCTACATCACTGATCACTGCTGATATATACATGCCTAGTATAGATAAAAAAGGATCAGTGGAAACAACAACTTCAGGGCTAAAATTGACAGTCTCCTGGTTGCCAGTAGCAATTTAAAACTGACCAGAGCCACTAAAAGTTGAGGTTTGTTTTTATTGACATGTGACTCCAGTCTTACTTAGAGTTCTACAGTATGTGGTACTTTTTCCACATGATTATTGGCGAAATCCCTGGATAAAAGACTTACTTCTCACCCAGGTTGGGAGGGGTCTATTCAAGTAAATATCGTTTTAATTTTTTTTATTTAGACTAGAAGATTTTGAAAGCCACTTTATCTGAATGGCCTGGTCCACTATACTAAGCGAGCAAGTGAAAAGACCCTGGGGATGAGGTTGGAATTCAAGGATACTGGCCCGAGTTGCAATTCAATGATTCAAGCACTGAAGTTCATTTTTTACCCTGCAAATTATGGAATAACTTAATCAGTAAAAGTAGAGAATGAGATGTACATAAAAATTACATCCACCTGCTTTGAACTCGATTATCTTAAGCATATTTTCCCAAAAGTGATCAACAAATAACTTTTAATAAAAGTTTTACATGTACCTAATTCGAAATTTAAATTTGTTGTTTGTCATCAAATCATGCCAACTATAGCTTTGAACCTTACTTAATCTAAGAAACATTCGTGAGTCATTAGATGTATATAAATAATTTGCAAGCAATGAAGAAAAGCCCAGCTAATAAACAAATGGAGTTGGAGATAAAATAAAGTATGTTATGTGTTATGTTATGTTGTTATGAGATGTTTACAACACGTAAGCTTAAATGATGCTACACAAAAGAATTTCAGCTTATCTGCCAGTATCAACATTAGGAGAATAGCCTGACCTTCTTGCTTTAAGTAATAGCTGTTTGACACATTATTTTGACAGCAACGCTGTAATTAAAGTTACTGAAAACATAAAGGATGCGATGCTACACTTTTACTTGGCCAACAAATAACATACGATTCACAGACGAGTGTACAAAAACTACATCACTTCATATAACGTTTATTTTAAGACTTACGAAACTTAATAAACTTTAGTTACCAACCTAAGTGTCTATCTTTCGGCTTTTTGCTACCAGAACGAAAATGGCAAATTATTTAAGCACTGGACTAACGATAAATATGAAACATTAAACTATAATGATCGATCGGTAAAGCCCTGCTAATATATTAAGCTGTTTACCGCAGACAATAAAAAGCTATAATTACACGTACCTGACATGAGCAATGCAGCGAAAAATGAAGTGCTGTCCTCTTTCCGAGAAACCATTAACAATTCTTTGGCAGAAATGGACCACAGAAAGCTAAAACACCTTTTCACCCCATTTTTCAGCTTTTGTCGCTAGCTATGGCGCCGCGCCTGAAAAGTGCACCAGTCTTCCTGAGCAATCTGTGACATTGGTGCCCAGTACTCCGCGTGCCTGCAAATGCTATATGAAAACGAATTTAAAAAAAAAACTGTTAAGGTAGTTAGAAAGAGCATAGTTTGAAACTAAATACGCTGATTAGTTTTCACATTTATATTAAAACCTCACAAAACAGGGGATTATCAAAAGTTCAAGGTTCATTTTTCATCGTGTTTTTTTGAAAAGGAAAAATAATAATGGACGTTTTTGAATAACTTGCTGTGAGAAATTACGAATTTAGCTTAAAGCAGTTTTAAAGTGATTTGTATTTTCTGTGTGCTCTGGTCACGCGACCAATGACGTCACAACAGTGAGCATATCATGGTCGTTACTTTCATGCGAAGTTCTATTAACCAGCCAAGCTTTGTTTCTCTCCGCCTTAAACTACCATAGTTACTGACTCCTTACCAGTCCCCTGGGAAATGCTCCTGTACAGAGCCACCTTAACTTTCAAATGCCAGATGTCAACTGGCAATTTCCATATAGCCCATTCCAATGACTATCAGGGCACGTTATCTGCTTTTGAATTGATGGAGGCCTGTTCTTGCAGTGAGCAAAAACATATTTTTTGCCATAATCACGTGAATAATGACGTCATCACCCTAACGTTAATATGAGGGATAACTTTCACAAAGTCTTAAATAACACATGGTACAGCATTCTCTTCGACCACAAATTAACTAAGTTATTTTGCATTGAAATTTTTGTGGTGCAAAGCATTCTGGGAAGGTTCTTATTATAATTATAATATTGCTTTTAATTATTGTTATTGTTATTATTATTATTATTATTATTATTATTATTATTATTATTATTATTTTCTGCAGAAACGTAATTGGACTCCTTTCGTTTTCAGTTATATAGCGGTAATAAAGTTTAACATTTCGTTATCACAAATTCACAATTCTTCCTTGTTTTTAAATCAACTGATATATTGAAAAAGTGACTTTTATGACTCAGGTTGTCACGTTTGATTTTATGTAGCTTTCAGTGGCCAAATGTTTTCTCTTGTCAGTTCACAATTTGTGTTTTCACAATAACTAGGTGCTAATCATTCGAAAAATCAATACTTTATCTTTTCGTATCCTGATATTGCCGTTAGAAGGAAAAATAAATTAAAATGGTGTTTTCAATGCAAAAGCGGCGTTAGACGACATGTTAGTAGGTGACAGCCAGTAGTATGTCAGCCGTTAGCTGGTTGTCTACAAAACCAGTCTAACGGAACATCTAAAAGTGATGTTCGTTGGCGCCTTTTAATTTGTTTTCATTCAAGATTGCTGGGTATAGACTTTAAACAAATACGGATCGGAAGGGGCCATCATCTACAATTGCTCCACTGACAATGTGTTTTGAAACAGGAAACAGAATTAAGATATATGTTAACTTCTAACATATATCATGAACGTAACAATTTACTATTTTGATTATTTATTGTTAATTTTTCTATCTAGGAGGACGCTTTTCAAGTTTTTTCCACTAAACTGCTTTTTAACCTATCCTCATTTGCAGAGTATAAAGTTGTAATGAGGCTTAGGTGAAGGTGTTTTTGATGTTATCTAATGAATTATGTTTAAACTATTATTCTGTACCAGTTAGGACGCAGTTGCCGTTATGTTTTGTTGATTAGCAGGCGGGAAAAGATCGATAAGCAGCGAATTGTGAAAAAGTAAATTGAAGGGTGCATAACATGATATTCACAAAAAATATAAGGACGGTGCCTCCTAATACAGATGTATTTTTGCAAAGGTTATGACTATGGGGAAAAGTAGATTTTAGCAAGGGTTATTGGAATCCAGAAAGAAAAATGCGGGTAACCACGCATTTTTTAGAGATAATTAATCAACTGTAATTCCAAAAGAGCGTTAAAATACAAAGAATGTATGGCAATTTCTTTCCCAATTTAAGCTCAATTATCTCTGAAAACGCGTGGTTACCCCCAACTTTAAATTCTTTTTGGATTCGGATAGCCCTTGCTAACATCTGCTACGATCGGCACGCAAAACCCTAGCCAACACGTTGACAACATCATTAACAGTTAAAAATTTATAAGGCAGAAATGTAGTAACTTCATGAAAAGTTCTCATATAATTTTGAAAGTATGCTGTAATGTTTCTTCCCTCTCCCTTACGAGATCCCCTTCTCTGTTTCTCTATAACTAAATATCATTATTAGAAGCAATTTGCTCAAAGAAATCACGGAACGTTCAAAGTAATGTTAGGTTTTTTTTTTCAGTAAAATAGCTTGTCATAGAATTCATAATAGACATGAGTTAAGTTGACAAAGTTTCCATATATGGATATTCGAATTCGTTCTGATAAGGAAGCGATATAGCTTTAGTTCGCACATACTAACTCACAAAAAGCACTGAGAAATGACGCTAACAAACGTAACTGGCGATACCAACCATGAAACATACCGACCGGAACTGTATTGCTCCGCAGAAATAACTGGAGGAATACATTCCCAACTGGTGAGCCTTTCAGTGTTAAACATTTTTCTGTCCACAAGTGCATTTTTGGGGAATACTTTCATCCTAAGTGCCCTTCACAAGGAGTCTACCCTTTATCCACCATCCAAACTCTTGTTTCGCAACCTGGCGATAACTGATCTCTGTGTTGGTATCATTGCTGAGCCTCTTGCTGTTACTCACTGGATATCTGCTGTGAACGAGCGGTGGAAAATTTGTCGGTTTGCATCAGCTGCGTGTGTCATAATAAGTTATTTGTTGTGTTCAGTTTCATTGTTTACACTGACTGCCATAAGCGTGGACAGACTTCTCGCCCTGTTGTTAGGGCTCAGATACAGACAAGTTGTAACTTTAAAGCGAACGTATGCAATTGTAGTTGTTATTTGGTTTGTCTCCATTCTCGGTTCAACTTTGTACCTTTGGAATTACGTTATATTTTTATGGTATGGCTATATAGGCGTACCACTATGTTTAGTAACTTCGGTTTACTCTTACACAAAGATTTTCATCACACTGCATCATCACCAAAATCAAGTTCAAGAACAGCAGAGCCAATCAAGTCACCTGAACATAGAGCGATACAGAAAGGCAGTGTCCAGTGCATTATGGCTGCAGCTTACATTAGTCGCATGTTATCTACCATCTGGTATAGTGAGGCCTTTGACTGAAAGTAGACTGTCTTTAAATAATTATCTTGCAAGGCAATTTACACTCACTTTAGTTTATCTAAATTCATCGTTAAACCCGATTCTTTACTGCTGGAAGATCAGAGAAGTGAGACAAGCAGTGAAAGACAAAATCAGACAACTTTTCTGTTCACCGAATTAGGTTTCCACGAGGTGTTTTTGCCGTAAAGATCGGTTCTAGTTCAATTTCATCGGAAGAGATTTCTTGAAGGTTCTACAGTCTCATGCAAAATCCATTTTAATTTACTTGCGGCAAAATTTTGTTTTAACAGTAAACGTCAGTAGCAAACAAAAAAAACTGTCAAGGGTATTTGTAACTTAACTGTGAAATAAAGAGGTGGAAATAAAGAGGCGGAAAAAAGTCACTTGACTGAATTGTTCTCCTTATTCTCTTATCTCATTCTTTCCAAGCACGCTAAAAAGCGAAAGTGTTATAAGCCCAGGTGCCAGGAAAATATTGTAATCAGTTGCGGAGTTCGGCTTGGGAACATTAAGTCACAGTAGGCGAAAACGGTCGGACGAGAAGGTTCAGAAACCACGCGGCCACGCGAAATAACTTTCCTTTCCTTGCCACTTCCTGTGTCCAGTGAACGAAAAAGGCCTACATCCTCCCAAAAAGAAGGAATATCATTTTGAAAAAAAAAATTTTGCAAACGCCAAATAGATAGCTGGCTGTCAATGAACTAGTTTGATGAAGTTTATGAATTGAACGAGCTTTTGTATTTTGAAGAGTTATAAACGGTCGACAAGAAGGTTGATTAGCGTCACCGAAACACAACCACGGGAAAAGTATTATTGCCACGTCCTGTGTCCAGCGCAAAAAAACCTAGACCCTGCTAAACTTTTAGGCTGAGAGGTTTCCTTTGCAACCGCGAAAAAAGGCTTTCTCAACAATCGTTTTGCTGCGAAATTTGAAATTAAAACCTGATAATTATTCAAAAAATATTTTAGTTTATAAAATCCAGTACCTATGAGATTTAAATAGAACTCATTAGGTAACAAGGAATATCCTTTTGCAAATACATTGGAAAAGCCATCCAGGTAGCTGTCTGTCGGTGAAACAGCTTTATGAAGGTTATAAATTTCAACGAGGCTTTTATTTATAATAATAATAATCAGGGGTAACGAAGGGATCATGTTGTGTTACGAAACTGTTTCAAAGGTGAGCACCGTCTATTAGAAGTTTCCAAAGTCTAATAATGCGACAAAAAGGAAATACTGCATCTGTATATGTAACAGTTAAAAACAAATCTAGTTTAGTATTAATGGGAAAGCATTGTCCCCTTCCTTTAGAAAGGATGAACGTCTTTCTTATTGTCTTTGCAAAAGGGGGACAGCAGACATTGTTTTCCCAGTTTTCTAGGCAACGAGCGGATATGAGCAGGTGTGAACGCAAACTTTGATGGGCTGAACCACGAAGTCGAACTGCAGTGTCCATGCATTAAGGCTCACTATCCTTTAGCTAACTACGATTTGGGATGTATATAAACTGTAGTGTTATGTGTATGTGAAAACTATTTCCACCTAAGCTATCAATAGTTGCCAAACATTTTGTGGCGGCAACTCTATGTAAGAAAACGTGGTCGCATAAAGAAAGCGACACTTCATCGCTAGTTTAAATTCAAACTTTACATAAAAATGTCAACATTCTGAGCTACGTGTTGTCTGATTCAATTATTTATCCATTTTACACGGAAGTGTTTGTCACGTGGTTCTGGCAGGCAAGCGGCAATTCTCATTGTACTCACAACGTGTTAAAAAACACAGAAAATTAGGCCATTTTTGAAATGCTTCTTTTTCAAAGCGAGGCCTGGTGCAAAACATTTGACATGAAAATTACATTTCACTTACTTATTATGAAAACTCATCAGCTTTCACATGACAGGTAATGAACCTGGCTTCGCTCAGATAAAGAGCCTTTAGGCGATTCGGAGATGTTTTCTTATAGCTTTTTATGTACGTTGTCTTTAAGCTTACACCACGAACGGAACAGAGGGGTTTTTATTCCTCTTTTTAACGAACACGTTTCTGCAGAAACGAAAATAAAACAAATTGGACTCCTTTCGTTCCGTTATAAGCAGTATTAAATAAAGATAAACTTTTCGTTATCATCAGAACAGATCTCAACGATTCTTCTTTTTTTTACTATCAACTGATAAATTCAAAAAGTGACCTTTATGAGTAAGGCTGTCACTTTTAATAGACGGATGTAGCTTCCAAAGGACAAATGTTTTGTCTTGTCAGTTCATAATTTGTGTTTTCACAATAATTAGGTGCCATTTAAAATTGAAAGAGTACCAACTCACTCGAAAAATCCACACTTTATCTTTTCCTATCCAGATATTGTCTCCTTTAAGCAAAGATGATGTTTTAGTTACATCTCTCCATCAATGCATTTTTGCGAAGGGGGGGGGGGGGGGGGGGCAGTCATTTAATTTTTTTTTCAAAATTTTCTCCGGCCGCGACGGGGTACGTAGGAGCAGGTGTGAATACAAACTTTCACGGGCTTAACGGCAAGGTGAAACTGAAGTATGAATGTAATAAGGCTCACCATCCTTCACGGGCTGGCTATGATTTGGGATGCGTATAAACTGTGGTGTTCAGTTGTGTATGAAAACCAATACCTAAACTTTCAAAAGTCATAAAAAAATTTTTGACAGCAGCCATAAAGGAAAACGTGATGGCATTAATTGGTTATCATTTCCATCTTTGCATACAGATGTCCACGTTAAGATCACTTTGGGGTAATACTTTCTGTGCTAAGTGTTGTCTCATTTAATTATTCAGTCATGATCAGATCCATAACATTTTATCCCAGTTTATTCAAAATTGGAAATCCATTTTAAACTTTAATCATTTGTAGCGATAGCGTGGTGTCATCAGTGTATCTTGGAAACGAAAATTAAACCAAATGGCCTCTCTAGTTTCGTTCTGTTAAAGCGGTAATAAGGATAAACATTTCGTTATCATAAATTCAATGGTTCCTTTTCTTTTTTTTTATCATTTGACTTTATGAGAAAGTCTATCACTTTTGATTGACGGATATAGCTTGCAACGGACAAGTGCTTTATGTCTTGTCAGTTCATAATTTGTGTTTTCCCAATAATTTAGGCGCCGCATTAGCTGAAAAGAGGATCAATTCATTCGAAAAATAGAAACTTTATCTTTTCCTATCCTGGTATTGCCTCCATAAAGTAAAATAAACTGAGATGATGTCAGTTCTAAGATACAAAAACGGCGTTGGACGACACGTTAGAAGCTGACAGCGAGTAGTTTGTTAGTTAGCTGGTTTCCTACAAAACTCTTTGGAAAATTAAAAAGTGGTGTTCGTCGGCACCTTTTAATTTGGTTTCATTTACGATTGTTGGCTATAAACCATTGTAAACTTCAAACAAATGTGGAAGGGGAATGTCACCTATAATTGGCCCACATGTGTTTAGAAACAGAAGAGAAATATGACTGTCAACAGATATCATGAAAAGAAAACGAAAGGAAAAATTAGTATTTTATTATTTACTTTGTTTCTAGCTGAGGAGAACGCTGTACAATTTTCTAAGGCTTTTTGACCTATCCTCCCGTTGTGAAGCATAAAGTTGGAGTAAGGCTTAGGTAAAGGTGTTTTTGATGTTATTTGCATATTAATTACGCTTAACTATTATTCTGCACTAGGTGAAAAGCAATTGCCGTTATGTTTCGTTAATTAGCAGGAGGAAAAAGATCGGTAAAATTAGGAATATTGACATGGTGAAAAAAAATGAAGGTCTATGTGAAGGGTGTGTAACAATATTCATGAACAATATCTCCTCCTTAAAAGCCTTACGATTGTTTTTCTTAAAATTGTCTTCAAAACATTTCGTACACTTAATTGTTTTACTCCCATTAGAGGCGTGAACAGGTGATTGTCACAAAGGAGAGGACGGGCTGCATGACGTAGAGGAGAACACACCCAAAACCCCTGCCATCGCGTTGACAAGACCATTATCAGTTAAAAATTTGTAAGGCAGAATGGTCCCAAGTTCATGAATATTGTCTTTCACTAAAAGTTTTCATGGTTTTCAGATGTTGTAATGATCTTTCTCGCTACCTTATTATTTCCCCTCCTCTGTTTCTCTGTGTCTAAATGTCATTTGTTGTAATGAATTCAAAGCAATTAGTTCAAACAACTTGCGGAACATTGAAAACAATTTCAGTTTTTTTTTCCTTTTCGGTAAAATAGCCTGTAGTAGAATTCATAATAGACATGAGTTAATTTGGCATAGTTTCTATATATGGACATTCGAATTCGTTCTTATTGATGTAACTTCACTGGTTCGCACATACCGACTCACTCACTGCGTGCACTAAGAAATGGCGCTAACAAACTTAACTGGCGATACCAACCATAAAACATACCAGCCCGAACTGTATTGCTCCGCAGAAATAACTGGAGGATTACACTCCCAACTGATGTGCCTTTCAGCGTTAAACATTTTTCTGTCCATCACTGCATTTCTTGGGAATACTTTGATCCTAGCTGCCCTTCACAAGGAGTCTTCCCTTCAGCCGCCGTCTAAGCTCTTGTTTCGTAACCTGGCAATAACTGATCTCTGTGTTGGTATCATTGCTGAGCCTCTTGCTGTTACTTATTGGATTTCTGCGGTGAACGAAAGATGGAATATTTGTCGCTTTGCAGCTGCTGCATCTTTTATCATTAGCTATTTGTTGTGTTCAGTTTCTTTGTTTACATTGACTGCCATAAGCGTGGACAGACTTCTCGCCCTGATGTTAGGGCTTAGGTACAGACCAACTGTAACTTTAAAGCGAACATATGTAACTGTAATTGTTTTTTGGGTTGCGTGTATTTTCGGCTCCACGATGTTCTTGTGGAGTAGTAGTAAACTGCGCTCAGATAGAAGATTTCCTGGCTTCTGATTGGTCGAGAGCGATCACGTGACCGAAGGAACTTCCGGTGACGTCATAAATCACTTCCGGTGACATCCCTCTGACCAGTGTGGGATGGTGGGCTCATACAACCGGAAGTCACGTGGTTTTGAATAGGAAACCGCTGAGCAGTCCAAAAAATCGATCGCGGGCTCATGGGAACCGGAAGTCACGTGTTTGGGATGAGAAACCGCTGACGAGTAGGAAAAATCGATCGTGGGCTCAAGGTGGGTTAAAACTGCGGAGAAAACGCGGGCTCAAAGTCCAAAGTCCAATTTGTGGAACGGGGGTAACCCTTGAAAACAACACAAAATGAAGAAATACTTTTTATTGGTTTGTTTACAAGAACGGAGAAAAAAAAAATGGTTTTTTTTTCCTGAGTGTTCCTTAATGTTCAATAGAGGGTCGACGATCTTGTTGGGGCTTTCACTGGTAGCCATAGGGGTAGGTCTTGAAGGTGCGTGGATCGATGACTCTTTTGTTGCAGACTAACTGATAGAACTTACTGCTTGGTTGGGTGTACAGTTGGTATTGGCTACCTATCCCCAACACAAATGGTATCGCAATACAGGGTCCCCATCAAAGGGCGGGCTAAAACCGCTGAGATGAGTATTCCTTTTGATAATATGAGTGTTCCTTTTTGATGAGTTCCTTTTGATAATATGAGTGTTCCTTTTTGATGAGTTCCTATTTAATAATATAAGTTCCTTTTGATAATATGAGTGTTCCTTTTGATGAGTATTCCTTTGAGTTCCTATGCCACGTAATCCTATTACGTTTGGAGATAAGTGATTCAGAAGAAGAGGTGATAAAAAGGAGTTCTCTGGAAGTAGATGACGGAGGCGCAGCGACGATGATGACCTGTTAAGGAGGACTCTCATACTCTGCTTGATTTGATAATATGAGTGTTTCTATTAGTTCCTTTTTGATAATATGAGTTTTTATTTAATAATATAAGTTCCTTTTGATAATATGAGTGTTCCTTTTTGATGAGTTCCTATTTAATAATATAAGTTCCTTTTGAGAATATGAGTGTTCCTTTTGATGAGTATTCCTTTTATAGTCCAGTCACTGACAGTAGAGGTCACATTCGCAACTATGATTGAACCATGCAATATGTGAAGTTGAACATTTATTCACAGATTATTTCTTCTTAATAGCATCTTGCTCAGCCTGCTCCTTGGCTCTCTTCTCTCTGATGCCAACCAGCCTGGCATTACGCATGCTCCTGAATACACTGGTATTCTTTTCTTCATCTGATCTTGCGAGCCTTAATTGGCAGGCGTGAAGGTTGGATTTGTTCCTCCCCAAAGGTCATACAACTTTCCTTTTTCAACCAGGTCACATGGACATCAACCCAGAATCATGACGTGGAATGCAAAGTATCAGTTCAACAGTGAGTGAAAAAAAAACCCAGTTGAATTACGACGTCATTCCGCGAGAAGGTCATCGTCAGCAAGCAATCGAGCAAGCAAGCAAGCAAGCAAGCAAGCAAGCAAGCAAGCAAGAATGTCAAGTAAGCATCAATGGTGGGGGATTGAGCCAACAAACCAAAGGATCAACCAGAGCCATGAGGCCAAAGGATCAACCAGAGCCATTAGACCAAAGGATTAATCAGATCATCGATGAGTGTGAAAACATGAAATGGGACGGTGGTTTTTATAGAGAAAGAAGGGGGTCACGTGGGAGGGAAGGGACCAATGAGAGAAAGGCCCCATCATGCTTTGGGAGGGGAAGAGGTGGGGGGACCCCCCTCCCCCCTCCTTAGATAGACCATGGTGCATTGCGCGAATGGGGGTATATAAGTCAAGGGAGACCACAGGACGCCATTCCTAGCTTTGAGTTCAGTCGTGTTGACTTATGTCAGTTGGTTCGGGAAAATGGTTCAAACAAGAAATCCTTTGGGCTCCTTAGCCAGTCAGATGAACGTGGGGGGTGAGGAGAGCTTAAGGAGGAGAGCGGGACGGGAGAGAACAGGAGTGGAACGCCAGACTAGAGTGATGAGGGAAAGACAGCAGGAAACGTGGCGCCCCCTGACCCGTCAGCGCGTGGGTGCTTTTTTTGAATTATTTCTACGCTGCATGGTCTGGACGGAGAATGGGGAGCGAGAGGGCCGGCCCCATCCAGACATCGTACAAGCGTTGCTGGGCACCCTGGTCCGCAAGATCATTCCGTGGGTGGACCAGAACCGGGTGTGGTCCAACTTTGAATGTCGCTGGCCCATGTCCCTTGAACACTTTCGAGAACTAGACAATGATCTGGAGCAGTATTTGCCAAGTGTGCATGCGGGTCGCCAATGGCAACGGATTCGAGTTTATTTCGGGGACATGGCGAGGGTGAGGGAGCAGCGGCGGGAGGAGGAGCGGGAGAGGAGAGAGCGGATACGGGACCACGTGCGACGCGTTTTATTTCCTTGAACATTTTTTTATTCCTGTTGAGATTATTGTGAGTCAAGGCTACTGTGCGTCAAGAGACATTTATTTATGATCCACGTGCAAAACCAGTGATGTCAGTTTTTAAAATTTTTAATTAAAAAAGAGTTGATGTTTTTTACAAAGGGTGGTCTGTGTTCTTTGCCACGCTGGGTGGGGCGAGTCTATTTACAATTGAAAAAGCTATCTACAATTTGAAAAAATAAAAAGAAAAGCTATGTACAATTGGAAAAAATAAAAACTAAAAAAATTGAAAAAGAAAGCTATGTACAGATTGAAAAATAAAAACTAAGAAATTACAAATGAAAGTCTTCCAGTTCCATACGTAATTGATCAATGTTCTCGGGTAGACAGAAGGTGCGGTTGAATAAGGCTTGAATTTCGGCTCGGGTTTTCTCGTCCACATCCCGGGATCCCACAATAGCACTGCTTTGATGAAGGGTGGGCTTTTTAGGTCCCCAAGGAACAAATTGACTGCCAGTGACCAGGGTGGCGGCATTCTCATTGACTTGGTAGTAATGGTCCGAGCGGTACCATGATTGACTGGGGATGTCAAACAGGTAGACGGGTTTGCCTTGATCCATAGCCAATTGCACAGTCCAACCAGTGCCTCCTTTCACGCGTTTATGATCCGGTTCCAAGATGCCAAAGGCATAGATGGTATGGGCTTTTTTGGCAATTTGATAATTGCGTTGCAGCAATTGCAAGGTGTAAAAATGACTGGGCATCTGTTTGCCTAGTTTCTCAGCCGCCTGGTGAAGATGGGGGTTGGCCAGCATCAGGACTTCCACCGTAGAAGGGGTGATGAAAGTGGCTCGAGGATGGTTCGGGGGGACGAGGACTTCTAGTTGCATCCCAAAGTGTTTGGCATGTTCTTCCACGAGGGCATCCGTACCTTTGGCTCCCCCTGTGTAGACCACATGGCCATGACCCACTTGCAGTTCCAAGGCACCGAGATCTTGTTCTCCGATCATGTTGATGTTGGGTGGCATTCGTTGGGAAATACGTACCCGGTGTCAGGACCCACAATAGCTAGAATCTCAGTGGGAGTCAACTCTAAGGCCAAGCCGAAATCAATGACGTGGTGCTGTCGGCACTGTTGGAACGTGAATCCCGCTGCTAGACCTCGTTTGACCCGTTCAGCCAAATAGTCTTCGGTGGAAGCAAAGTCGTCTCGGTTGAGATCTTTGTAGTAGTCCATCTACTTGGAATGACGAGTTGGAGGACCCAGGGAGCTCCTTAAATAGAGATAGTTGACCAATGGGAAGACAAGAGGTCCTTATATGGATTGAATAAGCTGACCAATGGGAAGATAACAAGTCCTTATATGGGTAGGATAAGCTGACCAATGACAGTCAAGGGTCCAACGTATAAAAAGGCATGGTCGGTAGGGGTGAAACCAACCTTGAGCACGATGTCCACCGATCGGAAGAGAAAATCAACCCATCCCCCAGAGGGGAAAAAGAAGAAGAAGGCCATTCAACATATGACGCCCGTGGACTGTGATCCTGTGGTATGCGAAGTGGTCGAAGACACCCGAGCTGCCGTGGAAGACATGATGAAAGAATTAAATGACATGGTGGAGCAATCACCCCCATCACCTCAATTCACTCTGACGACCGTGTATGACAATGCGGAGGACTATGCTCAAGCGAAAGCCGACAGAGCCCTAGCTAGTTCAGTGGACACTATGGTATGCCCTTGCCATAATGTGCGTTTGGAGGCCCGAGAATCTCAAAAGGGATGGAAGTATGTGAAATGTCCCATGCAACCGTGTTTGCTGTTTTGTGGACAAGATCAAGCCTTGGAGTATATGAAAGCCGTGTATAGTCAAGTTCATGCAGAAGTGTTGGACATGTGGTGTTGTTTGCAATGCTTTTGCCGTGAACCCGCCACGCTTCAACAGAGTCATTCGACTCAGAATCCCGATCGCTTGTTTCTGACTTGTTCCAAGAAAACGTGTGGCTTCTTCCGGTGGGCCGATCAACCCTTGGGTCCCAAGTACTGGACGTGGTTTCATGACAACCCTCCCAAAAAAGCCGACCAACAAGCTGAACCACCCCACCGTGATGCTCAAGGATATCCCAAACGTGGAGTAGACATCCCTGGCCCGCCCCCTCGAGTCCAAAGCAAAGAGGACGTGGAACGAGAACGGCCCCTGACAGAGTATGAGAAACAATTGTTACGAGAAATTCAAGATCTCAAGAACCGTCAAGAAATGATGGTAGCCCCAGCTCCACCACCCCCTAAGTACAGTGACAGTGTGGACAACTGGCAGAAAGGTCTAGAGACCATCAGCTGTGGCCGTCTAGGTCTCTTTTAAATGAGAGAACGAATAAAATTTTTTATCAATGTCACCATGGAGTCTGTATGTGATGCGTGGGAGTCTGTCTTGTCCCTGGGGCAATGGCAATGTCATCAAACCCTTTGTCAAGTTTTATATGATCACCAACCCGGGTCCCAAATCCCCATACCCCCTTGTCCCGAGGACACGCATCCTCTCCACCTCTTTGAAGAAACCCATGTGGACCGCAACCTATATCGATGGGTGGTGTTTGTCTTATGGTTAAAAGCTCACCCGAACGCCTGGCGATGGTATCGAATCATTCAAAAGCAGCATCCCCACACGGTCCCCACCATATCGACCTTATGGGGTGAATGCCAAAAAGTATGGCCCCTCGAAAGAGAACCCAACGCTGGAGTTCGTCGTCCTCATGGTTAAAGAAAACCAAACGCCCTGTGTCGTCAACGAAGAAGAAGGCCAATGTCTCGCAACAATGGTTAAACCGTTACCATGATCCTCGTGCCCCGGGGAGTTTAGGTGGGGTGCAACGATTTGCTAAAGCCCAGGGTCTCCCTTTGAAAAAAGCCCAACGGGTGTTGGAACAGGATGTGGGTTACACCTTGCATAAACCCCGACGTCGTCGTTTTGCTACCTTACCCGTGATCGTAGGGGGCTTGGATGATCAATGGGCCGCGGATTTAGTGGAAGTGCAACGTTTGGCCAAACATAATCGGGGTATACGCTACTTGTTGACCGTCGTGGATGTCTTGTCCAAGTACGCGTGGGTCGAACCGTTGAAAACCAAAACCGGCGTGGCCCTCGTGAAAGCCTTTGAGAAGATTGTGAGACAAGGAGGACGTCACCCGAATCGATTGCAAACGGATCGAGGGAAAGAATTTTATAATCGGACCTTTCAACGATGGGTCGACGAGCAAGACATCAATCATTTTTCGACCGAAGGGGATGCCAAAGCCAGTGTAGTGGAACGATTTAACCGCACCTTGAAAGAACGGTTGTACCGTTATTTGACCGCGGCCAACACGTTGAAATTTGACGATGTCTTACCCGAGTTGGTGCAAGGCTATAATGCCACCCGTCATCGAAGTATTGGTATGCCCCCCGAAAACGTGACGTGGGACAACGAAGAAGCCGTGTGGAAACGATTGTATGCCAAACGATTGAAAGGCTACAAAAAACCCCAATTGAAGGTGGGGGATCATGTCCGACTCAATACGATTCATCGTACCTTTGAAAAAGGGTATTTACCCGGTTGGACCGAAGAAGTGTTTGTGGTGCATCGTGTGATCCCGGGCCCTGTCCCCACGTATAAGATTCGCGAATGGGATGAGACCCCCGTCCAAGGCACGTTTTATGAAGAGGATTTACAAAAAGTCCATGTGTCCGAGGTGTTTCGGATCGAGAAGGTACTTAAGCGACAAAAAGGTCGTTGGTTGGTCAAGTGGAAAGGGTGGCCCGACAAGTACAATAGTTGGATTGCTCGTGGAGACGTGACATCCCTTCGACCCCGCAAACGACGACGACGCCGCTAAAACAATGACATTGGTGCCCAACTCTTCGTTTTACGTGACGTTGATGAGTCATGCGAGTACCAAAGAGTTTCCTGGGAACAAGAGTCATCATTTCAGAAACCGATTGCCTAAACCCATCCGATTTGTGGGACGAGGATGGATGGTGGGTATGGTGAGTTTATCCTTACCCACCATTCCGGTGGTAGCGGAAGAAGGAGGCGTGGGTGATTCCCATCCTCTGTTGTACGTACGATGGCACGAACGGGTGTATGCCCAAGACGATCAAGGGGACGATCGATGGTGGCATCAACGGCGCGAACTCTTTGTGTACGGACGAGATATGAGAAAGGAGATGGCCTCGTCGACGGGATCGCACTTTTTTCATCAATTGGTGTACCGTTACGTGCAAGCCCGTGCCAAACAAACCGAACCCAAAAACAAATGGGCCGAGGACAATGGCGTCAAATTATACCCGACGTTTGAATGGACCACCGAAGGGGATTTGGTGTTGAATACCGTCAATGTGGATTACAAACGACAAGTGGCACGCGTGGAATGGGGCAGAACCTTGGCCCTGAGAATGGGATGGATTGAACAAGTGTCCCCCGGTCAGTATCGATTGGGTCCGAATCTCTTGCAAGAATTTCATTCGGACTCCATTCCCATTCCGTCCGATGTCCTGGATGGCAGCAACAAGCCCGCCTTTTGGAAAGTGGATGGGGATTATCTGAACTTGAGTATGACGTGTAATTGGCGGTTTGTGAATTTGAACCAGACCTTTCGTCCCTCGTTGGAATTTCCCTCGACACGTCCTTTGCACGTGTATTGTGATGTAGGGACCAGCAGCATGGTAGGGGGTCGTATCACCGATCTCTTACGAGAAATCAAGTACCAGCCTCAAAACACCACCCACTTTGAACCTCGACATATTCAATATATCCCAGTACGCAACGAAGTGGTGGAAATCGTCGAAACCCAGATGGCCGAAACCAATGGGGATCTGGTGAAATTTGGTGAAGGGCGTACCCTCCTGACCCTCCACTTTAAAAGGGAAGTGGTGGTGTGAAGAAGAAAGACAACATGTCGTTCTACGTGACGTTACCCAGTCATGCCAACCGACGTGAATTTCCCAACAACCAACCTAATTCCTTCAAGATTCGTTTACCTCAACCGTTACAGCTCACGGGAGGTGGATGGCAAGTGGGGTTGAGTGCCATTTCCTTACCGGATGCTCGCGTCAATTTGTATGAGTTGGTGAAGAAAAATGGGTACGTCATGGGGACATCCTGGGGCCAAACCTATCCCAAACCTGGTGCAAAAGACGGGGAAATGACCTCGCGAGTAGACACCGCGCGAAGCATCATCAATGACGTCCAAGATTTGGATTGGGTGGTGGATGGCGTGAGTTTCATGAAAGCCATCATTACTCACTTGGAACAACAACGTATGGAAATGGCCATTCAAGGGGGTCGGTTTACCAATGATCAAGGCAAACACACCTACGTCAAGTTCAAGTGGGAAGGCGAGGATCTGCTCATCGACAACACCAATATCTGTCATTGCGGCACCGACACGCCAGCCCTGACCATCTACACCAAGTTGGCGCTCAAGATGGGATGGTTACGTAAAATTGACAGTGTATTGATGTTGGGACCCAACTTACAACAAGAATTCATGGGGGATCAAATCCCCAACATGACAAAACCCGCTGGCAACGATTGGAACGATGTGAACGACGATCAGAGCAAACCGGTCTTTTGGACGGTGCGTTCGTTTTTACCGGATTATTTACAATTGAGTATGAGTTGTAGTTGGCGTTTCACCAACTTGAATGTAGCGTTTCGTTCAGTGGTGGGTGAACCCACACGATCGTTGCACGTGTACTCCGACGTGGCAGGCAGCACGGTGGTGGGCAATCGCGTGACTGATTTGTTACGTGAAATCCAGTACAAGCGAGAAGCACGCGGCAACCTGTATTTTGAGCCGTTGCACATTCAATACATGTCTCTTCGTAACGAGGTGGTGGAAATGATTCACGTTCAAGTAGCTGAAACCATTGGTAGAGGAGGAGACTTGGTCAAGTTTGGTGAAGGTCATACCATTGTCACGTTACACTTCAAAAAGACATAAAAAAGAGAGACGAGAAGGGAACCCAAATCAATCATGCCTCCGAAACGACGACGACGACGACGACGACGACGACGACGACGACGACGACGACCACAGCGTCCACAAGCGGGGGAAGGGGTCAACGCAGTGATTGCCGGGATTCCTAAGGCCGCTTGGTCCATCACCAAAGGGGTAGAAAAGTTAGCCAAAAAGAATTACCTAAGATCAACGAAGAAACGTATGGAAGAAATGCGAAGTGGGAAACGCAAACGGTGGGCGGGGGAATCGTTTACGTGCAACGTCATGTGAGTATAAAAAGAAAACAAGGGTTGTGAAAACAAACAAAGATGCCCAAGACAAGAGTGCGTCGAAGAAGAAGAAGAAGAAGGCAACGAGGGGGTTTATTCCCCCTGGCGGCCCTCATTCCAGCCTTGATCGCTGGAGGAAAAGCTGTGGCGTTGGGTGCCGCAAGTGGTGCCGCGAGTTACGGGGCTAAAAAAGGGTTGGAAGCCGCTTTTCGGAAAAAACGATGACGGTATAAAAAGGGGAGTCCCATGAAGCCCAAACAAAACGTTTATCCCTGGTGAAGAAGGCACCATGCGTGGGGGAAATTTGACACGATTTCGAACCGACGAGTGGTATGATCAACAAGGCAAAGGAGTGATGACGGATCTGATGCGTGGGGGGTTGCAAGGTCTTATAAGGACGCGAAATCCTTTAAAATTGCCTAGTAATATCAAGAGAGGCTTGGAAACGGGTTTGACACGAGGTATCAAACGCAAAGCCGAAGACGTCCTTAAAAAAGAAATCACCAAACAAGCCAAGAAAGCGTTGAGTCATAAGAACGTGAAAGACGCCGTGCGTGTAGCCACTGCTTTATTTCCCAAACAAACCAAACGTGCACGTGATATTTTGGGAGTGTAAACATGGAACCCGTGCATTCACGACCTCGACGGATTCGTAGTAATCGAGGGTTGTCTCAATGGGGTGGACTGTATCCGTTTTGGAAACTCATGCGACGACAACGTGGTGGATGGTTAAGTCCCGAGGTGATGAGAGTCCCCGGGTTTGATTTGAGACAACGTTTAGCACGACGACGACGACGCTATAAAAACCCCTCACGACGACGACGGGGTACCACTCGACGACGTTAAACATGCCTGACGTGAGTACACAAACCGCCCCGGCTCACGAGCGTTCCGAAGGGACCGTCAACCCTGCCTTACGGATTTTCAAGGTGCCACCGACCGACATTAGCATCAATGCCTATCGCATGGTCACCATTCAACCCACCACCACGGGTATCAATCCCATGGAATTCATCATTCCAGGGTTGGACGATTTTGTGGATTTGGGACGCAGTTACTTTACCATGGAATTGAGTTTGAAAAAGGACGATGCCGGGAACTTGGTGGCCAATCAGAAATTGTGGCCCGTCAACAATTTGGCCCATTCCATCATCAAACAAATTGACTTGCAGTTGAATGGCACGTTGATCAGTCCACAATCCGACACGTATCATTACAAAGCTTACCTAGAAACCTTGCTGAATTATGACCGAGAAGATGGCAAGACCGTGTTAGGACCCCAAGGATGGTTCAATCAAGTGGATTCCCCACCCCAATGGACCGCCACCAACACAGACAAAGCAGGAGACCATGTTCACTGGAACGCTCTCAGTGACAACCAGAAAGGAGCCTTGGACGCCATGGTAGCTGAAGTGGCCAAGTATGCTGGAGGTGTCACCCACAGTCTAGTGTTTACCCCGCACTTGGAAGTCTTTCACACTGGCAAACTGTTGGTGCCAGGCATCGAAATCAAGGTGAAATTTCATTTCAACAGCCCCAGCTTGTTTTTGAATGGAGTGGCTCTAGCTGGCCGATTGATGGAAGGGGATGTGAAACTACGGTTTCATCTCTGTCAACTGCGTTTGAATGACGCCATCTACCAGAGTATATCTAGCAAAAGACACAATGAAGGAGAAGTGGCAGCTTACCCGACCGTCCGCAGTGAAATCCGGACCTTCAGCATGCAAAACAACCTGGTCCGCTTTGATATCCCGAACCTGTTTCAAAACAGAATACCTGACCGATTGATTGTGGGGTTACTGGACAGCCGCGCCTTCAATGGAGATGTGACCCGAGATCCGTTCTGTTTCCAGAAATTTGGTCTGACCTCCATTAAACAGATTGTCAAAGGAGAAGAATACCCTTATGAAACCCTCCAGTTAGTGCACAACAATGGCACCCGAGATAATCTAGGCTACTTCCGTTTTCTGCAAGCCAGTGGTGCTTGGTGTAAAAAGAAAGGCAATATGGTAGAACTGCTGGATTGGGGCCAAGCTAAAAATTGTACCTTGTACATGTTTGACAATGTCGCCAATGGATGTGCTGACAGTCAAAACCTGAACCCCAAGCAAACGGGTGATTTACAACTGGTCTTGGAATTTGGAGCTGCCCCCGGTGTCAATATAACCGTACTCGTGTATGGAGAATTTGAGAATTTGCTGGAGATTGACAGGAACGGAGCCGTGTTGTATAACATTTACCAGCACTAAAGATGGAACATGTGGCCTTGAATAATGTGCAATTGGATTATTTAGCCCGAGACGACCCCCAATTGAACCCTGTCTTTTACGGGACGGTGGCCTGTGATCGTTTACCCAAGAGTCCTGTCAAGACTACCCCTCAAGGGTACATTGTGAACACCGACCCACACGATCAACCGGGACAACATTGGTTAGCGGTGTGGACAGATGGAAAGGTGTGTGAAGTCCTGGACAGTTATGCTTTGCCATTGGATACGTACGTGCAAGCTACCCCGTTACGAGATTGGATTGTCCAACATTGGAAGTATATGGTGACCAATGGCAAGTCCCTCCAAGCCATTTCAAGCAAGAGTTGTGGTGATTACGCCTTGTTGTATTTGAAAACCAAAGCCCGTGGACGAACCTTGCAAGATTTTTTAAATGAGTTTTCGGATCATGATTATGTTAGTAATGACCATCAAGCCGGTCAACGCCTTCAACAATTGATTGTAGGTCAAGAAGCCAGATGGTATCAACTGTGTTGTCATCCGTATCATCAATGTAATGCTTAAATAAAATTTGTTGGAAAAAAGTGGTGTCGGAGTCGTAGCTCAGTGGGTAGAGCCTTTGGATCCCCCGAAAAATAGGTGTAGGGGGATTGTGCGTGGGTTCGAGTCCCACCGATTCCAATAAAAAAGGTGCCTTTTTTTTCTAAGGGTAGTTCGTCATCATCATGCAAACGGGGAAACCGTTTCGTTTTCATACTCCTTCCTCTATCTTGGTGGTGGGTCCTTCGGGATGTGGTAAAACCGTGTTTACGGAAAAACTCTTGGTAGACAACCCGGAGTTGTTTGACACCCCACCGACCCAAATGCATTATTGTTATGGGGCCTGGCAAGATCGATTTCAAGGCATGCAAGATCAAGGGGTAGTGTTTCACGAAGGGATTCCCGATCATGAGGCCTTAGTGCAATGGTTTCCTGAAGGACATGGGGTCCTGGTCTTGGATGATTTAATGGACGAAGGGAGTCACGATAAACGCGTGTTGGATTTATTCACCAAACATTCGCATCATCAAGGGGTGACGGTATTGTACTTGTGCCAAGACATGTTTCCCGTGGGTCGCTATGCTAAAAGTATATCCCGCAATGCCCATTACATCGTGGCGTTCAAGAACCCCCGAGATCAATTAGGGGTACGCAATGTCATGCTTCAATCGTTTCCGACCACTTGGAAAGACACGTTGGAGACGTTTCATCAAGCCACCACACGACCGTATGGGTATTTGGTCTTGGATTTACACCCCGCCTCCTCCGATCAACAACGTCTGTTGAGTCACCTGTTAAAAGACGAAGGATGGACTCGCACCTATCAAAAACGACTATAAAGGCACCCCCTTGGAACAGGAAAATAAGCGAGCAACCATGGCGGATGATGACCGTCAACCTCCGCAATCGTACGATACCGTGTCCCCGGCGGGGGTGGGGGCATCCAGCGGCAATCAAATGTCCCCAAGCGCCTGGCAAGATTTGTATTTCACAGGAGACCAAGGCCTTCTCGACGTCGCCATGGAGGAAATGGAAGCCGAGCCCCTCTTTCAGTTTATGGAGTCCCTCCCCCCTACCGGTAGAGATGGTGCGCCCCCTGCCCAGGCCTCTTCCCCAGCAGGGGTAGGAAGTGCAGGAAGTCAATCATTCCGTAGTATACAGACCACCCCGCCGTCTTCCGTGGACAGCCCCCTTACTTGGGGAAGAGCACGCGTGTCACCCGATCCACGAAGAAGAACAGTGGCGGGTGCTCGGACAGCAGCGGGTGCAGGGGGAAGTGGAAATGGACGTGGGGGAAGTGGAAATGGACGTGGGGGACGCCGTGGTCCTAGGACTAGAGGTGGTGGACGTGGTGGTGCTGGTGGTGGTGGAGCAGGTGGAGCTGGTGCTGGGGGTGCTGGTGGTGGAGCAGGTGGAGCTGGTGCTGGTGGTGCTGGTGGTGCTGGTGGTGCTGGTGGTGCTGGTGGTGGTGGTGGAGGAGGTGGTGGAGGTGGTGGTGGAGGAGGTGGTGGCGGTGGCCGTCGTGGTGGACGACGCGGACGACGACGACGACTTTTCCCCGGTTCACCTAGGACACCTTCCTCCAGTCCCTCCACTCCTCGAGGATCTCGGACTCCACCCCCTCGTACCTTGCGTCAAGCGGATTTACAACGACGTTTACGTATGCTGTTACAAGATCAAGAACAGTTGGCCCAAGGACGTGAAATTGCTAATGTCACCATGACCAATAGCATTGTCACCAGTTATAAACAAGGAGGAGCACCGAGCGTACAAACCTCGTCGTCCCGTGTTTCGCCGTAAAGATGAAAACCGTCGTGTCGTTATTGAATGGATCAAAACAGCATGGTCTTCCCTTCCCCCCGGAATTATTACAACGGATGGATTCCTTGTATGCCTTTTATCATCAACAATGGTGGTGTTATCGAAAAATGTTGAATCATTACAGGTGTGTCAATGCCTTGTTCAATGGTATGGCCTTACTCTTGATGGCCGCTGGTATGATTGCGGGTCCCCTTTTGGAAAACAGTACGTTGGTAGCGTGTTTGGCGGCGGTGGGCACCGTGGTCAAAGGATGGAATGATTTTAAACAATACCGATTTAAAGTGACCATGAGTCGGTTTGCGTTTACCACCTATGCCAAAGCCTTGACCGAATTGAAAACCCATGTGCGGGGTATTCCCTTGGAGGATCTGGAACGATTTTTAATCAAGATGCAAACCTTGGATGATACCATTGTGGATTTCACCCCTCCATTACCCAAACGATGTCTCCAAGATTACCATGGTCATTTTGTGTACCAACCCTTGGAAGCCCTATGCTATGTAGATGGATGTCCTCGTCCCTTGAGACCTAAAGAGTATTGGATCCATAAAAAGCCGCTCCCTCCTAGTCCCACACTCTTAGAACCATGGCCGTCCAACGACGACGACGACGACGCAGAAAAAGGAAACAACGAGGAGGGGCTTTAATGCGCCGCAAACCCCGTTTGGTGGATAAAATTGCCCATGGTATGAGTATGTTTCTATCAGGCCCAGCGCCTGGGTTTGGACTGGCTTTAGGCAAATTAGGTGGTCAAGCCTTGAAAGGCATTACCGATAATGTACAACATTACCGACGACAACGAGGTGGGGGTTGGTGGCAAGATTTCAAAGGCAATACCCGTCAAGGCTATAAAGAGTCGCGAGATGCCATCAAACAAGACAAAGCCCTTCAACGTCTATTGACGGGTCGACCATGGTGAGGAGGAGAAGACGACGACGCCGCCGTCAACGAGGCGGTTTTTTAAATCTATTGGTCCCCGCCATGGTAGGATTGGGGAAAGCCGTAGCCTTGGAAACGGATAAACGTATAAAACGCACGATTCAAAAAGCCAATCAACGGTATCGTCGTCGTCACCGATAAAGGATGCAACGTCTTCGACGTCAATTACCGTTTTTACGGTCCATGTTACAAGAAGCCAATGGTTCCAAACGTCAAGAATTGTTACAACATGCCAATGCCGATCAAATCAATGCTGTGAGTGAATTGGTCTTGAACTTTTTAAAAAACAAGATTCCTGTGACCCCACCCATGCTGGCTAAACTTCAACCTTATAAAAAGGTACTACGTGATTTGGGACGTCGTCAACATTCCGTCAAAAAACGTCGTCAGTGGTTAGTCCGACAAAAAGGAAGCGGATTGTTTCAAGGACTTCACGAGGTGTTATGTCAATGTGTTCGTTAACGTATCAAGACATGGAAGCATAAATATCACCTGTTGTGACAGCTGTCGTGCATTGGAAGACCATGGACGAGGTGTACATGATTCCCCAAAAGGACTTGGAACAACTCATTCAATATTACAAAGGAGAACTCACCGAAAATGCCTTGTTGAACAAAGCCGCAACGCTCGCCGCCCAAAAACATGTGTTATTAGCCAATCCCCAATTACCTCCCGCCCTGGTCAATGCTCAAACCAAACCGTTGAGTCAAGAATTAATCAAGTTAACCAAACGCATTCGTCAATTTCCTGGCGGGGTGGGGGTTGGTGCCCCGGGTGCCCCGGGTGGTCCACCAGGCGAAGAAGAAGAAGCCGGGGATTTGGTGACGGGGCCCGTGGAACAATGGTTGAAGCGCATGATAAAAGGAGGTCCGTCGGCTCCCAAACCCACCATTACCCCTGCTACCAGGGAAGGCGCGAGAGAACAGAGACCTTCTACCAGTCGAGGAGAAGAGATACCTTCCACCAGTCGAGGGGATACCCGGACGCGTTTACAAGTCCTTCGAGAACAGCGCAAGGCTTTGGAAAAAAAGTTAGCTGAGAGTGGTAAAGGCAAAGGCAAAGGCAAAGGCAAAGGCAAAGGCGTCTCCCGTGAAGTGCAACGATTAAAACCCTTACCCGGTTGGGAAGATTGGACCAAACCCAAACAGCCCCGACGGAGACGTTTGCAGTACGACAGTGAATAAAACATGCCCACAAAGAGGAGAAGGGGTATTAAACGGAAACGCCCCCAACGAGGAGGGGCCTTGGATGTCCAAAAATGGATTGCAAAAACGGGGAAGGAATTTCATTGGCCCGGTTATCAGTACATGGGACCTGGCACCCATTTGGCTAAACGTCTGAAACGTGGGGATCCCGGCATCAATCGCTTGGACCAAATTGCTAAGCAACACGACATTGATTACAGCCGTGCCAAGAATTTGCAAGATAAATGGAAAGCCGATACCAAGATGATCCAAGCCATTGATCGATTACCCGGCAAGAAAAACAAGACGGAACGGGTGGTCAAGAAAATCATGCAAGCCAAGAAACGTTTGAAATTGTAAACATTTAATTAACACAGTTACATGTTGAGTCAATAAACAATGAAAATGTCTCATTGGTATGGTTATTCTGCATTCTATAGTCTTCTGTAGTTCGTGTTGAGTCTCAAGCAGGATTTGCGAGACAAAACCCATTGTGATGTAAACAACATTAATCCAGATAAAATAAAAAACAATGTCACTTGTGTCATTTTGATTGACGAGTTGTCAAGTTCATTGTTCTGTCACAAATACTAATACGAATGTTCTGCCAAATACTGACACGGATGTTCTTCCAAAATACTGAAACGATTCTGTCAAAAAATACAAAGACGAGGGGGGTTTAACTGACAAAGTCATCCAAATCAAATGAAGGATCCTCCTGGAGCATCATGCCATTTAAAAAGTCAAACAAAGAATCGTCCGATGACGACGACAAGTCATCGAGTAAATTGTCTAAAAATCCTTTCCCATCGTCCCATACAGAATGATCCAGGGGATGAAGGACCCCTGAATCCATGTCCATTATGGTACTACATTGATCCATGGCATCCTCAGGGCTGGGCGACAGGGTATTGCAAAAGTCCCGCATAAAATCCTCCAACGTGACCGTTAATTTGAGGGGCCCTAAGGCTTGGCGTTTCTCCTCCGTTCTCTTTCCAACCATGGCCCTTGCGAGGGCAGCGGCCTCACGCTTTTTCGCCATGTATTGTTGCTGCCACCGCTGACCTGCTTTCGAACGGTAGTATTCTCTTTTATAGGCCCGGAGTCGTTCTACATTCATGGCATAGTACTGTTTCTGGTACTCTGCTATTCGGTCGGCATGTTTAACCCGGTACCTAGCTTTCTCAGCCCGTCGCTGCGCCTGTCGTCGGGCTTCTTTGGCACGGAGCTTGGCCACTTCCTTGTAAACGTCGTCGTCGTCGTCGTCCTCAACGCTTACCAGGGGGGTCTCACTACCTTTTGCCTTTCTGGCCTTGCACCTGGCTTTGCTAGCCTTTTGCTGCGCCCGTCGTCGCTCTTCTTTCGCCCTGAGCTCTGCTAATTCTGCCAGGATGTCATCGTCGTTTGAGTCGCTGTCGTTAAGGTCATCGTCGTTAAGGTCATCATCGTCGTTGTTTTCTTTGTAGTTCACTGGGGGTCTGCCACGGTGACTGCGGCGGCGGAGGCCCTCTCTTTCGTTGGACATGAGGCGAGGGGGGCGGTGCTGGTGGGGGTGTCCGGGGCCTCTTAAATTGATGATGCCAGTTTGTCCAACAGAAGTCGAGGCCCCGGATGTACCACGCGGTGGTGAATTGTGGGTAGCAGCCCGGGTTCCAGTGCTGTTGCACGTAGGCGTGGCGTGCTGCTTGGGCTGCTTGGGCGAGCTGCCTCCTTTTCCTCCTTTCCTCCAATAACTCTTCCCCAAACTCCCGGATGTCTCCGTCGTCGACTGCCCACTCCTTAACCTCATCTAAGATCGTATCGACTTCAAATGCCTCAAACTTGTTCAACAGGTTTTCTAGACTAGAGTCCATTTTGAGATGACTGACCTCGAGGGGCGATCTGTTTTATAGTCTCTCATTCCTTCCCGTGATGCACCAGGGGTCCTAACTAGAGAGGGGGGAGGGGGGTCCCCCCACCCCTTCCCACCCCTCCCTAGGGCACCCCCTCTCTACGGGGCACCCTGTTTAGTGATTGGCTCCTTCCCCTCCCACGTGACATTTTTGGTTCTCTATAAAAACAGAGCCCCGATCTCCAGTGAGTTCATCTGATCATGTCCTCTGACAAAGACGACACAAATTCCTGTGTGGGACCTTTGATTTGCACCGAAAACATGGCGGACAGTGACGAGGATGATTTGATCTGCCACGAAATCCTGGATGACGATGATGATGAAGACTATCATGATTTGATGGATCATTTGGAACGGCAACATGCGTTTCAAACCCAACTCCTTCAACAAAGTGGTGCAGGATTGGATACCAATGAAGAGGGTGCCTTCGACTTTGAACTCGAACCTTTTGTGAATCGGAAGAGTGATCGCATGGGGGTACAAGAACGTCATTTCAAGACCCAGTTACGTCAAAGGGGGACCTTGATTCCAGGTCAAAATATAACCCAAGCTCTGCAAGATGGATTACGTCGAGCCGTCCATCAAGTGTTAACCACCACCCCCGACCTCGACGATCAAGATCGCCTCTACTTTACAATAGCATCCGATCGCCTGCACAATAATTTTCAGGGGTGGGGATTACGTGCAGGTGAATGGCGTCGAGACACAGAGCGTGTGGAGGCCCTGTTCCAACGTTTAGCCCAAGCCCTCAACAGCAACGAACAATTTGAAATGGACGATTCCTTTCAAGTCTCCATCACTCAAGTCCATCATGCCCCTCAAGGCACCGGCAGACCACGGCGCGGAAAACCAGGTCATCCCACCATGAACCTGTTGAGAAAAAATTCCAAATCCATCATCCGGATTATCAACGACGATCAACTCTGTTGCGCCAGAGCCCTCGTGGTCGCCAAAGCCCGCGTGGACCAGCACCCGAAATGGAACAGCATTCGCCAGGGGTACGGTCCGCTGCAGAGACGTCTCGCTTGGGACCTCCAGGATGAAGCCAAGGTACCGTGGGGTCCTTGCAGCTATGACGCCTTGACCCAATTCAGTCAAGCTCCGTCCCTCACCGGTTACCAGATCATCCTGGTGGATGCGCAGCGATCGTTTCACATCACGACGTTTGGACCCCTTTCTGACAAACAACTGATCCTGTTGCACAACCAAGACCATTATGATGTCATCACCAAATTGCCGGGGTTTTTCGGGTCCAGTTATGTCTGTGCGGATTGTTGGAAACCCTATGACCATGAGGGGATGCATCGATGCACCAAGACCAAGTTGTGCGGAGCCTGTCGACAGAAAGATTGTCCAGACTTTCAACATGCTTACCCCCGACACCTTAAAGCCACTCAACGTTGCAAGTCGTGTCATCGGGACTTTTTCGGACCCGCGTGTTTGGAAGCCCATTCCAGCAAGACCCACGCGGGCAAACCCGCCACGGACCTCCAGTCCTCCGTGTGCTCTCAACGACACCGATGCCCTGACTGTTATCAACAAAATGTGGGCTTGTCCCGCATTCAACGTCACCGTTGTTACCACGTGGATTGCCCTTCTTGTCATCAGTACGTCCACGCCGACGACCACCGTTGTTTCATACAAAGAGCCCCCAAACCTCAAGACGAAAAGAAGAGAAAGAGGACCCGTCAAAAAGGTCCTCGCGCCAAACGAGGTGCCGCCGCCGCGGAACCCCATGCCTCCTCCGAGGACGAGGAGGAAGACCTGCCTCCCTTACACGTCTTCTTTGATATCGAAGCCATGCAACCCCAGGAAAAACACATTGCGAATCTCGTCGTGGCCGAAACCGAAGACAAGGATGAACCCAAGCCTTTCCCAGGTCCCACCTGTATCCGTGACTTTCTGGAATGGTTGGATACCTTGACTCTTCACGATACCCGTCAAGTCAATGTCATCGCTCATAATTTTCAAGGGTACGATGGGTACTTTATCATCCAAGAATACTATGGGGACAACCGCATCGTCCAACAACTCCGCAACGGGTGTAAACTCTTAGAGATCAAGCATGACCACATCCGGTTCATCGATTCGATGAGTTTCTTCCAGATGCCCCTCTCCGCGTTTCCCAAAACCTTTGGTTTGACAGAACTCTGCAAAGGGTATTTCCCCCACAAGTTCAACCGGCCCGAGGATGAGTATCAACACTACGTGGGCATCCTCCCCTCACGCGATTACTACATGCCTGAGAGCATGTCACTCGAAGGAAGACAAGCCTTTGAAACCTGGCATCAAGAACAACGCGACCAGGGTGTGGTGTTTCATTTCCAAAAAGAGTTATTGGCCTATTGCAGTTCCGATGTACGACTCTTGAAACAAGGATGTCTGACTTTCAAACGCATGTTTGAAGACTTAACAGGCTTCAATCCCTTCGATCACGTCACCATTGCCTCGGCTTGTAATCGAGATTTACGTATGAACCGGATGATTCCGAACAGTATTGCCAGCGAACCCGCCGGTCATAAGGGGTGGAGAAACAACATCAACCAGTCCATCCCAGCCCTTCAATGGTTAACCTGGTGCGATCACCAACTACGTCAACGCGCCCTCCAAGATCTCAGCCTCGACGATCTACTGGCCAGTGCCAATCCAGAGCCTCATCATCACCAATACATCCAACATGTCCGAAATGAAGGCGAGTATAAGATCCCCGGGACCCAGATCTATGTGGATGGTTATTGCCCCGACACCCACACCGTCTACGAATTTCAAGGCTGTTTCACCCACGGATGCCCTACCTGTTATCCCCATCGCTACCAAAAACATCCCCGGAACTATGATCTGACGATGCATGACCTCTATGACGCCACCCAAGACAAAGTCCAAAAGCTTACCAAACGAGGGTACAACGTCATTCAAATGTGGGGATGTCAATGGGACCACCTCCTAAAAACCCAACCAGAGATCGACTCCTTCGTCCGGGAACTCAACTTTATCCAACCTCTTGAACCTCGGGATGCTTTCTGTGGAGGTCGTACCAATGCCATCAAACTCTACCATCATATCACCCCTGGCCAAAAAATTCACTACATCGATGTCACCTCCTTGTACCCGTGGGTGAACAAGAAGTCCACCTACCCCAAAGGACATCTTACCATCTATTCTCAAACGGGTCACACTGACATACACCAGTACTTTGGCCTTATTCAATGCAAAATCCTGCCTCCCCGTGAATTGTACCATCCCGTGCTGCCTTACCGTCATGACGACAAACTACTCTTTCCACTCTGTGCCCGTTGTGTGGAAGAAGAAATGGACAAACCTCTTTTGGACAGATCCTATCATTGCCCTCACCCCGACGAACAACGCGCCCTCACCAGTACCTGGTGTACCCCCGAATTAAAGAAAGCCGTCGAGCTCGGGTACCAAGTCCAATACATCTATGAAGTCTGGCATTTTGACGAGACCTGTGAGGGCCTCTTCGCCGATTATGTCAACACCTGGTTGAAAATCAAACAAGAAGCTAGTGGGTGGCCTAAGGACGACATGACAGAAGAAGAAAAGCAAAGTTACATCGAACAGTACTTCCTGCATGAAGGCATCCAGTTGGACTACCACAAGATCGAATACAACCCGGGCCTGCGTACCCTAGCTAAACTCATGTTGAACTCCATGTGGGGCAAGTTTGGACAACGCCTCAACAAGACGCAAATTCAATCCTTTGATGATCCTCATGCCTTCCACTGTTTCTTGGATAACGATGCCTTAGACGTACGTCACGTGTCCGTCATCAACAACAACATAGTGGAGGTGCACTACCAAAACCAAAAAGAGGACATCCGCGTCTCACCCAACCTCAACATTTTTGTGGCCTGCTTCACCACCTGCCACGCCCGCCTTAAATTGTATGACGCCCTCGAAACCTTAGGGGAAAGAGTCCTCTACTTTGACACCGACTCCGTCATCTACCTGGAGGAAACACCCACTCAATTCCATCCTACCTTGGGTTCCTATCTAGGGGACTTCGCCTCCGAATTAGCTGATGATGAATACATCCAAGAATTTGTCAGCGGAGGACCCAAGAACTACGGGTATACTACGAATAAAGGAAAGGTGGAATGCAAGGTCAGAGGCTTCCGACTCAACACTGAAGGACACACCCAGTTGAATTACGGCGTCATGCGTCAGAATGTCAAAGATGAAATAGAAAGACCCCTTCCCAACCCTCGCCAAAACCAGGTGATCAACTCCCACCAAATTGTACGGAATCCAACAAACTACCAACTGTACACCCGACCAAGCAGTAAGTTCTATCAGTTAGTCTGCAACAAAAGAGTCATCGATCCACGCACCTTCAAGACCTACCCCTATGGCTACCAGTGAAAGCCCCAACAAGATCGTCGACCCTCTATTGAACATTAAGGAACACTCAGGAAAAAAAAACCATTTTTTTTTTCTCCGTTCTTGTAAACAAACCAATAAAAAGTATTTCTTCATTTTGTGTTGTTTTCAAGGGTTACCCCCGTTCCACAAATTGGACTTTGGACTTTGAGCCCGCGTTTTCTCCGCAGTTTTAACCCACCTTGAGCCCACGATCGATTTTTCCTACTCGTCAGCGGTTTCTCATCTCAAAACACGTGACTTCCGGTTCCCATGAGCCCGCGATCGATTTTTTGGACTGCTCAGCGGTTTCCTATTCAAAACCACGTGACTTCCGGTTGTATGAGCCCACCATCCCACACTGGTCAGAGGGATGTCACCGGAAGTGATTTATGACGTCACCGGAAGTTCCTTCGGTCACGTGATCGCTCTCGACCAATCAGAAGCCAGGAAATCTTCTATCTGAGCGCAGTTTACTACTTGGAGTAACCGAACATACTTTTGGTTTGGCTATATAGGTATAGCTCTGTGTCTAGTGACTTCAGTTTACTCTTACACAAAGATTTTCATCACACTGCGTCATCACCAAAATCATGTTCAAGACATTAATCAAGGACAGCAGAGCCAAACAAGTCACCTGAACATAGCGCGATACAGAAAGGCCGTGTCCAGTGCTTTGTGGCTGCAGCTAACATTAGTTGCATGTTATCTACCATATAATGTAATATGGCCTTTATCTGAAGGTAGACTGTTTTCAAGTGTTTTTTTCGCATGTGGATTTACAATCACTTTAATTTATTTAAACTCATCACTAAACCCGATTCTTTATTGCTGGAGGATCAGAGAAGTAAGACAAGCAGCAAAGGACACAATCCAACAACTTTTTTGTTAGTGGAATTAGTTTCCACGAGTTCTTGTATACCGGTAAAAACGGGAGTTCAGTTTCATCGAAAGAGAGATGTCTTAAGGTTCCACACTCTCAAAAATTCGTGATATTTGATCCGGAAGTTTGCTTTCAGAGTAAGAGTCACTGTATTATACTAAAGTGGCAAAATAGCTCACAAGGCTGTTCGTCTAAAACTGGACTTTGAAATAAAGAGGTGAAAAAAAGGTCGTTTGTATTATTTAACTTCTTGTTATTGTTTTGGTTGTTCTCCTTCTCATTCTTCTTCTTCTTCTTCTTCTTCTTCTTCTTCTTCGAACCAAACATGTTATCAAAGACGAAATTGTTGTAAACCTATAGGTGACAGCAAAATATTGCAAACTGTTTCGGAGTTCGGCTTGGCCACATTAAGTGAAGGGCAGGCGAGAAGTCCGACAAGAAGGTTGAAGATGACCGAAAACACAGCCACGCGAAAAGAACTTTCCTTTCCTTGCCACTTCCTTTGTCCCGAGGACAAAAGAGGCCGATATCCTGCAAAACAAAAAAAATATCGTTTTAATTTGCAAAAACATTGGAAACGCCAAACAGATAGCTGTCTGTGGGTGAATAAAAAACCGGTAGTTATGAAATTTCAACAGAATGCATTAAGAAACCAGGAATATCCGTTCGCAAAAACTTTTCTGTACGTGAACTAGCCTTACGAAGTTTAAAAATTGAAGAAGCCTTTTAGTTACTTTCAGTTTCTGAAGTAATAATCAGGGGTAATAAAGGGATCATGTTGTTTTAGCGAAACTGATTCAACAGTGAGCCCGTCTGGTTTCCAAAGTCTAATAATGCCACAAAAAGCAAATATTGTATCTGTTTTGTATATGTTACAGGTGCTAACAAATCTACTTTAGTTATGGGGGAACAGCGTTTCCCCCTTTCTTTAGGAAGGAATGAACATTTTTCCCATAGTCTTCGCAAAGAGAAAGAGCAATAATTGACATTTATTTGAAGTTTTCCCTACAAGGAGTGTGTTGAAGCAGGTGTGAATGCAAACTTTCATGGGCTGAACCACGAAGTGGAACTGCTGTGTGCATGCAGTAAGGCTCACTATCCTTTGGTTAGCTATGATTTGGGATGTATATATAAACTGTAGTGTTATGTGTGTATCAAAAATATTACCTAACCCATCAGTAGTTGCTTTCAATTTTGTGACGGCAACTAGATCTAAGGAAACCTGATCGGACCCTGATCGCGTAAAGAAAGCGACGCTTAATTGCTCGCTGGTTTAATTAGATGTCAACATAGGGATCACTTTAGGTGTAATATTTCCTGAGATAAGTGCAACCATTTACAACGTATGTGTTTTCTATAGGTGATTTTGGCAGGCAGCAGATCACGTCATGATCAGATCCGTCAATTCCCATCCAGGTTCATTTTCCAGCTAGAAAACAGCATTTTAGACATTTGAACATTCGAGAATTCGAGCTATGACGTAGTTAGTCCATGGGCCAGACCAGATTTCGGTACCAAATCGAGGGACAAAACGTGAGTGCTATCAATTGATAGTCCTCCCTGAGGTGTTTTGAAATTGGTATGATAACCTTTCTAGAAAAGTAGCTTTTATGTAGTTTTTTAAATTTGAAATTTCTCAGAATACCCATTTAGCATGGAAACGAGGCTGTGCATAAAACTCCTATAAATATGGGACGAATGCAGTTTTTCGGCAATTTTGATGGTAAAAACGAAAACTATTGTATATTCTTTTATCGGATTTGGTTAAAAAAGGCTATTTTTGAAGGAATGTTACGACATTGAAAAAATAAAAAAATGGGAAATCCGCATGACCGTATAGGTTAAATCCAACATGGTGGTTCCCTTGACGGGTGAGTAGTGCTTCGTTGTGTTCTAGGTTTGGATGTTTTTTTCAGCCCTGTTGTTTTTGGAGAATAACTAGCTATTAGGCAAGTAGAAAAATGCAAAAAAGAGCGAATTAGCTGAACATTGAGCTCTTACAGTGACAGTTTTTATCTCGTGGTTGCAATAGCAACCAAGAGATTATGTGACCACTTTGGTGCATTCCTGTGCTTACAGTATTTCTGTGACCGGTTGTGTAGTTTCGGTGTTGTTCATGTGATGTTTGCCGTGCTTTCGCCCCTGTCGGTTATGTTTTCGTTATTTTTAGGCGTTCAGGTATCAGAAAACTTAGGGTAATGGATTTCCCGCTGATTATATACTTTTGAAGTGATTAAACTCGTGTCGTTTATCAACGATTTCACGCTTATTATTATTATTATTATTATTATTATTATTATTATTATTATTATTATTATTATTATTATTATTATTATTATCAGTAGTATTCAATATGTTGCAGTAAACAGTGAAATTTAAGAGATAGCGTTAGATCACAGTGAACAGTGATGTGTTCTTAGGATATTATTGTCGGGAGCCTATCGTGATTATACTTATGTTGATTATGAAGCAATACACAGTCGATAAGAACCGTCGATTTCCAGTTTTGATCACATGATCAGAGATCTTGTATGGTACAGTTTGATTTTGCTGATGTGACTGGAAATTCTGTGTTGGAACATTCAATTCACTTTTTGCAGCTTCTGTCCACTGGCAATTGTTTTGCAAGAGATAAATAAAAAATGATTATTTTGACAAGAGAAAACAGGAAACACGAACGGAAACATTTGTGCTATTAAGCCCAGTATTAAGAGGAGATCAGAGAAAGCGTTTTAATATTCTACTTTCATGTCACTATTGTTGAGAGCGGTAATTGAAGATTATCCACAGAACAATAACGTTTATGGAATTTGGAGTACAGTGCTAAAGATAGTGTCCGTGATATCAAGAAGTCTACGCTCTCTAGAGAGTCACCTTAGAGTGCTCAACGTATGTATAATAATAATAATCTTTATGCCCCTTGCCCGCTTACTAACGAATGAACTTTTCAATGTGCATTGCCAAGGCTGAGCTCAGTTTGCTGGGAATGGGACTAGACTGACACAGTTTTTGCCATAATTTGGCCACTCAGTTAAGTGGCCGTTTATTGATAATCTCATATCAAATTACAATTGATCTGGAAATGAAAACCTTTTCCCAGCAAAGGTGAGGGCAAACGCGCCAAAGCCCGGATCGTACAAGCGAGACAGGGCCGCCCCACCCGAAGCCCAAGCAATGCACAGTGACTTAACAGGAACGAACCAATAACACTGAAACATGACTGCTGAGTCTAACCCAGTGGCCCCTGAACACAAGGTTAACCAACAAACTGTGAAATCGTTCACAAAAGCTTACACTTATTAAAATATTCAGAATAGCTGGATGTTTTGTGAAACATTTGGCCCCTGCACAAATGCTTCCACTTAAGGGACTCTATACAAAGCATACAAACGTCCTTCCAGATGTGAGTCTGAACTACATAGGCTCAAAAAATTAAAGTTAAAAAATTAAAGTATGACTACTGAGTCTAACCCAGTGGCCCCTGCACACAAGGTTGACCAAAAAACTGTGACATAATTCACAAAAGCTTACACTTATTAAAATATTTAGATTAGCTGGATGTTTTGCGAAACATTTGGCCCCTGCACAAATGCTTCCACTTAAACGAATCTATACTAACAACATACCACTGTCTCTCCAGATCCAAGCCTGAAGGAAGCAGTTGGCCCCTGCACAAATGCTCCTAATACGGCAGCTCTATCTGAACAAAAACCCATATGTCCTGGGCTGTTGGCCCCTGCACAACCGCTCAGCATTAAATGCCATCAACTAACTTAACCATCAGTCTTTAGGAATATATTTAACAATGCTAGTAGATAAACATAACGCAGATACTCTTGGCCCCTGCACAAAAGATTTGCGTCATGCTTGAGAAGCTTACATGTAGTTACATGGGTACGACTGCAAGCATGGGCATATGGCACTGGTTTACGGTTGGACCGCCGAAAGAGACCCCACTGTGGAAGTTCGAATATATCGTAAAAATGCATTAGATTTCCAGCGTCCAAAGTTCCTAATCTGTGCGTCGGACATGCCCTTAGCTGCTGCCCAGGAAGCAGCACCAATCCGGAAGCTATGTGACTTATAGCGCGAACCATCTAAATCACAAAAATTGAGGTCTTCAGATAAAGCTGTCACAAAGAAAGATCGGCATATTGGAGAGGCATCTGGCCAGCAGAAAAGAGGTCCCGGAGATTGTCCCCTTAAACTTAGATACTCTAACAAGTGAGAGACAGGGCAAACCGGTTTCTCACGATAAAGAAAAATATCTACTGGGCTTGTACTATCACTATGCTTGTAATTCCTTAGCGTTAGCTTAATCGCACTGACATTGCCCTCTCTGGTTTTCATAGAGACGAGTTGGCTGATAGTAATAATATTTTGATGGGGTTGATTAACTCTATATGTGATTTCACCAACTCGAAGGGCGGCAAAGAAAGCGAAAGCGTACATAGCTTGTATTAATTTCCTGCTATACAAGGAAGATTTGGTGTGTTCACATGCTAATATGATGTTTTCAAGCATTGGCAGTGAAATGGGTAGGCGAGAGTCCCTGGAAGGGTTGAGTTTACAGTAGCCGCGTAATGTGAGCTGAATCATTTCAGACTTAGTTGGATCAGGCAAAGAGGCTACACGGTGGGGGTAACTTAGTGCCGAAATGTAACTGGTAACTGTGGAGGCTGCATATTTCTGTTCAGCTAAAAAGGCGATGAACAGGGCCAATGTATGAGTTGAAATCGGAAACAGGGGAGTTTGAAGTTGCAATCTATCCCTTCTGAAATGCTGCAAGATCTGCCAAGGACGACGATATGTGTTTAAAGAACTGGCACTCAAACTGGCTTCTAATAACTGGGCTAGCCTATTGCCCAGTTCTCTGGTAGCAGGGGTGCTGGCAGTGGGGTTGGTGATGGGTCCATACCGCAAGACAATGTTTGGAATTTGTCGACCTGTAAACGAGATAGACTATCAGCTAGCACGTTCTTAACTCCTTGAATATAGCGCGCCCTAAAGAAAATATTGTTCCTCAAGCAAATCGGAACCATAGTGCGCAATAATACTAGCATCTTAGTGTCCTTCGTTGTTTGCTTATTGATGACATGGACTACACTCTCATTATCCGTAAAAAAGAGCACCCTCATGTTTCTTAATTCTGTACACCAAGTACTGAGAGCGATGACAATTGGAAAAAAACTCGAGAAAACAAATATTATGTGCCTTCCATGCATCGGGCCATGTACCGTAAGCCCAGTGCTTGCCAAAAATAAGACCGTATCCGCTAGATTCTGCGGCATCCGTGTAGAAATGCATGATATGCGAGGTCGACCAGGCTTCCTCTAAGAAAAAGGACTTTCCATTGAAAGAATCTAAGAAAGTTTCCCAGATTCGTAAATCCTGTTTAGTTTCAGTAGTAACCCGAATACGGTAATGTGCATGTCGGACACCGATGGTGAGGTTTAACAATCGCCGGATAAAAACTCTGCCAGGGGTAACTACCGAGCAAGCAAAGTTCAGGAGACCTATAAGCGATTGGAGCTCCTTCAATTTAACTCTTTTTCTGGGCAAGATACTGCGAATTGCCCCCAAGATTTTGCTAACTTTTTCCAGTGGAAGCCTGGCCTCAAGATTTATACAATCTAACTCTATTCCAGCAAATTGCAATACCTGACTAGGGCCTTCAGTTTTTTCTGGAGCCATGGGAACCCCGATGTCCTCACAAAAATGTAAAAACCGTTGAAGGGCAGCACCGCAAGCATCGTGGGATGTATCAAGAATAAGAAAGTCATCTAAAATATGTAGGATGTTAGGAGTCGCTAATTTGCTTCGCGCTACCCACTCCATTGCGGTGCTGAGAGCTTCAAAGGTCTTACAAGAACTAGCACAACCTGCGGGGAGGCAGCGGTCTACATAGTATCTCCCTTTCCATTGCATTCCCAGTAGTTGGTAATCTAAAGGGTGAACTGGGATGATGCGGAAAGCACTCCCAACGTCCGTCTTGGCCAGAGTACAGCCTGCGCCTAAACGTTTGATAATCCTAATTGCGTCATCGACCGTGGCATAATGTACTGAGCAGAACTCTGGAGGGATAAAGTCATTAACTGAAGCTCCAAAGGGGAATGAAAGATGGTGAATCATTCTAAATTCGCCTGGCACTTTCTTAGGAATCACTCCTAAGGGAGATATTTTGAGATTATGCAACGGGGGTGTAGCAAATGGTCCCATTATACGACCTGCTTGGATTTCTTTAGCTAACTTGAGATCAACTATATTCGAGTGCTCGGACGCAGAAAAAAGATTGGTAGAATAACTGCCCTCCAATGGCCCTTAAAAATGCAAACGAAACCATGTGAAAATCCAGATAATAAATGTTTACGAGAATTTTCATTATAACCAGCTAAGTATGCTGCTAAAATCTTAGCCTTGACTGGAGTTGGGAGTGCTTCGGAAGGTAGTATTGCTGTTGGAAGCGACCCGGTTGTAAAGTGGTGGGGTTGGTTTGGACCCTGTATTCCCCGTTGACGATTTGGGAGCTTGCTGGCATTTAGAAATGGGGTGGCTGCTCCCACACCGGAAACATCGGTGCTTGAAGGAACACCCATTGCATTCAATTCCCCTATGGAATTTATAACAGAACCCTTTGGGAATGTATTGCCCTGTTTGTTTACTTTTTCCCCCTTGGGTATTTGCTTTGGCACGAAAATAATGTGACCTCAACCATAACTCAGCGTGAATCTGGTCCCATGGTGCCCCTTGGCTCTGTCTAATACTACGAAAGTTCCCGTCGTAGAACTTCCAATTTGCTCCCTGCGTAGCTAGCTCCCGGATTACGGAGCCGTATTTCATCAGGGCTGGGGTATCATGGGGGGCCTTCTCAGCATAAATGGCGACAAAGACCTGAAAGGCTGAGACCCACTGTTCAATGGAGTGGACCGACTGCCGCTTGGGATTAGGTGCTAGAGTTAAAGTTGGCTTACCCCCATCATCTTTCTCCACCCTGAAGGTGTAATGGTCATTTGCCTGAGTAATACTACTATTTAGCAGGAAGGCAAAATCTACATATTCATTAGCCCATATCAGTTTTTTAACCTTATCGGGCACTTGGTGTGTTAGTGAAACAGCCGCTGACAAAAAAGTGTTCTTACTTGGTGGTGAGGTTACTGCACAGGGTAATAATGAACCAGTTACTTGCTGGATTGCTGTGTCAACAGTGTGTTGCACTGATTGGCCTGCATTGTCAGTAGGGGGAGTGGTTTCTGTTATGTCGGAACTCCCATGGACTGCTGTACCAGACCTCTGTGGAGGATCAGGAATGAACTGCACCACTGGTATTGCTGCTGACGCAGATGGTGGGACTTGGGCAACATTCTGCAAGGCGCTAGCTACCGCTGCTGTGATTGTATTTGAAAGAGTTGCCAGAGTTTCCTGGGTAAGGACTGACTGCATTGGCACCGGTACTGCAGGGGAGTTATCCTGGGACCCTGACTGGATCGGTTGAAGGAGTGATGGGTGCGGGTGCCCTGGCGTTTCTGAAGGTGTATTGCTTACCACTCGACGCCTCTTGGCCACTCTGCTTAAGTGGCTTTGTGTTCTTTTAGGAGGCATTCTGGCAACGAAAATAAACTTTTAGGGCGTATTATGAGTGTAAACAAGAAAAAGTAGCGCAAAGCTCCGCTTAGAGCTTGGAAGGACAGTGGTAAACCGTGCAAACATGAAACAATAGCCAAAAAATTGGTGCCCTTGAACCACACAACAACAAAATAGGACGACATAAACATATGGCCCATAAAATTCTATCACACCACAAGGATGTAATAGGCATACATAATGATGCAACAGCATAACCTGGTACATGAATGGCCCAGAGCAGTATTGCTCCCGCCGAATAAGTATCGTGACCCATGCTGACAAAGCCAAAAACTGTACGTCCATAACAAACAAATGTGTGGTGACAATAAGGGCCCAAAACAAAGTCTTGGCTAAAACAAATAACTGCCTAGTGGCCAGTAATAACAAATGGGTGCAACAAAGCACATGGTGCCTGGTATCCTATTAAGGATAGTCCACATAAAATTATGCAGCACGAATTATGAAGGTCGAATTTATACTGAAAATCCTAACATTGGTATTAACCCTTTTTAACCTGGGACAGTGCCCACAAAATGGCACCCCTATAGCTTCGGTAAAGGGCCTTGTTTCCCATATAGTTTAAGTGAATGCCGTCGCGGTCATATACTGCATTATTCGTCGGCTGAATCAAACCACGATGCTGCCAACACTTCGCGACTGATACTCCACGTAATAATTCCTTCAGGTGATCATTCATTTGTGTGGCCTTTTTATTATATCCATCGAAAGGCTCCTTCTGTCGTGCGATGGCTTCACAAACAATTATAAATCGCAATTTCAGGTCTTTGAGTAAAAGCTCTGTTAAAGCGACTATGGAAAGCGCGATAGTCTCGGGGTCGTTGTCCTTGTCACATAGATCATTCGATCCAAGTTCGAGGATAACAATGTGGGGGGCGGCACTGCGAATGTCATCGAGATCATACTTGATTGTTTTGTCCACTGTTCGCCCTCCCTTCCCGTGAAAAACTACCGAACAGACCTTTGCCAATCCTAAGTTGAGGTCAAAAGATCCGTCGGAGTGTTTTTGGGCCGCAAAATCTTCCGATCTGCGTACAAATGAATGCCCTAATACAAGCGTACGTGGTTTCGGGTTCGCAGCCGCCATGTGACTCGAGCGACGGTAATGCAGTGGCGATTGAAACTAATAAACACAGCCTACTTATCTGGTTTGTCCTTTGAATCAATGTCCAGCTCTTCTCTTCGTCCGTTGGAAAAGAGAAAGTTGGGAATTCTGGCCGTGTAGTTCTCCTGTGTAAAAATACTCGCAGAAGAAAATGCAAAAATGCTTGCCCTGCACCGAAGCTAAAATGAAAGAGGCCTGCAACCACATGCTCAGAAGCCTAAATATAAACCTGTTAAAGTCCCGGATGCGACACCATCCGGGGTAATTAATTGCAAGGCAGGCTGCATAAATTTATTTATTCCCTTTCGTAATAAATGTTATTTATGGAGGAAGCTCCCGTCACATTAAGTGGTTTTCAGGGAGGTTCTCCGAAGACAAAATGAAGATCCTACTGTTATTTGCATCGGTCATCCAGGCAAAATTCATAACTTATCTTGGCTGTGCCTCATTTAAGTGTAGGTTTAAAATGCAGGTAATAGGTTCAAACTTAAGCATGAGTGGTAAAGAAGATGCTTTCAATCATCAGCCCAACAACAGATACGAGTAAAGAAAAACCGAGATTTTTACGTGAAAAATTCGTTATAAGAGAGACTGACAAGAGAAAGAAAGTTATAGAATCAGATCAAACTTCATTGTTTATTAACCAGGATTCCAAAGAAGTTTCGGGCTCCAGGGCTCCGGCCTAAAAAAACGCAGGGCTCCAAGACAGAAAATTTCTGCTTCTTACTATCTCTACTGTGTACTGCCTACTGCCTCTGTGCAATGATGCATGCCAGAGAGAATTACAAGACAAGTCCGTCTTTCTCAGAGTTCATCGCGCTTTTTGACACCTACCTGGATCATCTTCTCTTCACTAACTGAAAACTGTCTAGCCTCTGGATGTCATATATCGAAATCGCAGAGACTATTGAATTTGCTGAGAGCACCAAGAGAGGTAGAGTGGGAGCAAAAAGACAAATGGCTCTTTGGTGTTTCGCATATGATGATCTGATACTATTCTCACTACTTGTCTGCAGATCTCTCTAATGTGTCTCACCCCGGAGAGATCACCAGAAGCTTGGGAATACCTTACGTCTTGAGGATTCTCCGTCCAGTTAGGAAAATGAAACCCCTTTGGAAAAATTCCTATTGACCAAGCATGCAAAGAGACTGTCAATAAAGATACACAATCGGTAGGAGCACCAAGGGGTTCTACTTTAAAGCAGTCCACAAGTACTATCTGGCTGCCGAATACTGCAGTATCTTATTGAGAGAGATAAAGGACATGTTCGATTTGAAGAAATTAAGTTTCCAGCACACCTATCTCCAGAGTACTAGAATTATAAGAGATGAGGCCGATGTCAAATCTCTGCTAGCGATGCTCCAAAGCCACTGACTAAACCCATTCAGCAGCAATATCCCGTATGTCTGTCAACCGCCAAAGTCGTTCCAGTTGAATTCGTTAAGGAGGGAGACTCTTAACTACAGATCAGGTATTTTGTCATGCGCTGTTTTGCAGCGTTTCGTGCCTGCTAGATTGGTGAAATGTATGAGGATGAACACCTGAATTTTAAAATTCAGCATTGCGCCACACGTAGCTAGTACCAGTCCCCATCCGCGCAGTACAAAGAAAAACCACTAAAACTCGGAAGAAGAGCTAAGGTTCCGATTTTTTCACGAATTAGAGATAAATCAGCCTTCTTCACAATCTGAAGAACGCAATACTGTTGACGTAAATAACAAAAAAACTGCAGTAGAAAATGTATAAATTTGTGTAATTCTGACGTCATAACTTCTTAAATAATGCAAATTTCAAGAAACTGTTACATCACGTTTTGCATTTTAATGATCGTTAAATGTTGGCATCATTTTTAATAACTAAAACTTTACACCGTTTGTGTTTTAGACTTTCTTCTGTTAAGGTCACGTGACCCGCCAAATATGGTTGTGACTCGAGAATCTTGAAAATGTCTCCCATTATGCAAATATGGCCAAACAGCTTATCTGTGGAAGTTAGGGGTTTCAAGATATGGCCGTTAGGAACTTTTCAGAGCAACAGTATGGAAGGTTAGAGTCTCCCCCCTTAAACTTCAGAAGTGCACGTGCCAGGTGTACAGCTCTCAACCAGGAGCAAGTAATATAAATGAGCTCAGGCACAGGTTGTTCTTTGTTAAGAAAGGTAACATCGACTCAGTACCCAGTTACCACCATGTGCTGACTGCTTATACAAGCATGCTTCTCGTTCAAACTACCAAACAGCAATCTGGAAGCGGAAGCCGGCCCTGAAATACCCACCCCCATCGGTTCTGGCTGGTTTTAGGAGGAAAATAAGCTGGACATTCATTGGATGAACGGTGAGCCAGTGCTTACTGCCATACTAGAGCTGTTGTCTTCGTCCCGCACAAGGTCATGCCAACCTTCGATCTGCAGCTGTCCAGCAAATGGCTTGAAGAGCACGGATATGTGCAAGTTACTAGACTTTGATAACCGACGGGAAAAACCCATCCAGGAATATTTCTCAGATGACACAGACTCAAGTAGTTTAAGGCCTGGGTCAAGGGAGTAATCAGGAATGAATTGTTTATTCGCGATATTTTTGGCTTAGAGTATGCAGATGAAACCAAAATTTAACACGTAGTGAAAGATCATCGTCCTTAACATTTTAAGAGCATTACTGAGGCGTTTTCGTCGCGTCACGTGGCTGTTTTTTCTAAAAATAGCAATTATTTGATGAATTGTTAATGGATTTATGAGGCAACATCGAACAAAAACGCTTTCCAGATGCAGTTTAAGCATTTCCAGCCTCACATTTGGAATGTTTGTCTATTGATTAACAAGCCAATAAACCGTAGAAATGCGTTGTATATTGCTTATATTAACTAAACCAAAGTTAATATAAAGTTGTAATTTCTTCACTATTTACATTCTACTGCACACTATGTTCAAATTCACACTGAAGATGGCAGACGTATCTAATGAAACATGTTTGCAAAACTCAAGAGCGTCGTGTAGTTCATTAAATTTATAGCAATCCAGAACTTTCATAAAATTTCACTTTTGAACGTTCACATATTCACTTTTAAAAAACCAGGACAATCATTTCAAACGCAGAATGTTAGATATGTCTAATTGCTGTCGAAAACGCTCTTTCGTTTATCAGTACAACTAAAACTCACGTGATTTTCGAAATTTTTACATTCTAGTCACGTGATCTGTCACGTGATCAAAATTTTATGTTAAGGCAAAAGGGGACGTTAATATTAATATTCCAGGTAAGTTTCATGCTGTTCTATGCGATCTAGTGGAAGATATTATCGATCAATCATTTTTCCCACCCCGAGTTTGAACTCAGGCCTTATCCTGCTTGAGGATGGTGACGATGACACTAAGGAGTAAAACGTTTCTTTAAAATAGCTCCTTTCTAATTCAACCAGCTATTTGCCAAAATATCAGAAGTAATTATATCAACTCTAACTTGAAGTTGTGTTTGCTTCCACAACCACTTTTCCGTTTTTGTTCTGTCGTGAGTTTTGAAAAATTCTCTAAATTTAGCAATATTATCCGTTGCCATGGAAACCGTTCAGGAGCCACACTTATGTGCAATAGAGTCTAACTCTGGAAACCTTGCTCGGGATTATTAGACTTTAAAAGCCTCCCCATAATGGCGCTTTCAGGCTTCCATTAGACTATTGTTAGTCATCTCTGTGCATTATTTGGTCACTTTGTAAATTTGAGTGACGTCAGTCACTTTATCACGTGATAACCCCAATAAAGCTACTCATTTGGCATGGTTATCATACACCAAAATAAACTGGAGAAAACAACGTTTTCAAAAATGTATGTTAGAATGTGTCCTTCTTTTTGGTACCAAATGGCCATTTTTGGGGTCCTGGCCCATGGACTAAGTGTTATTTGTCATTGATATAAATGTGTTTAAAAGCAGAAAATTTGGCCATTTTCAAAATGCTTATTTTTCAAAGCGATGCCTGGTACACGGCTTTCACATGAAAAATAAGATTTCACTTACACTTTTCACATGACTGGTGGTGAACCTGGCTTCGCTCTGACCAAGAGCCTCAGGGCGATTCGGAGATGGCACACAACGTCAACCTCGTTCCCAGGGTCTCTCTTCTTCCCGTCGAAGAACAGAGACCCTGGGAACGAGGTTAACACATCGTTTTACAATTAGCCTTTTCAGCGAACGCGTTTGTGCAGAGACAAAAAGAAAACAAATTGGACTCTTTTCGTTCCGTTCTAGCAGTGCTTAAGATAACCATTTCGTTATCATAAACTCAACGATTAACCTTTTTTTTTTAATAAGGTGACCTTTATGAGCAAGGCTGCCACTTCTTTTGGTTGACGGATAAAGCTTCAACGGAAAAATGCTTTGTCTTGTCAGTTCACAATATAATTTGTGCTTTCACATTATTTTTGGCGCCATTTAAACCTTGAAAAGAATATTCTACAAATTCCAAAGGGAAATTTAAAAGTGATGTTTGTTGGCGACTGTCAAGTTGTTTTCGTTCATGACTGCTGTTAAACAAAGGCGGATCGTAAGGGGGCCCGTCATCTATAATTAATTGCCCCATGATGTGTTTGGAAACGGAAAAGAAAATTTGACTTTCAACATGCTTCGTGAACGTGACACAGGAAAGGAAAATGGAAGGTAAATTTGATATTTATTATTTGCTTTTTTTGTTCTTCTAGCTGCGAGGACGCTTTAAACGTTTTGTAGGGTCATCTGCTTTTTAACCTATGCTCGATTGATTGTGGGGGCGCGGTGGTGTAGTGGTTAGCGCGCTGGACTTTAGATATAAAGGTCGGTGGTTTGGAGGCCCAGTCCTTGCCATCGTGTTGTTTCCTCAGACAAAAAACTTTTCCCCTCAATGTGTATAAAATGGGTACCAACGACAAACTGCTGAGGTAACCCTGCGATGGATCGACTAGCATCCCATCCTCCAGGGGGGAGTAGCAATACTCTCAGTTGCCTCATGCTATAGAAACCCGGATAAGCTCCCGCCGTGTGGGCCTCTAGGCTCGTGTGCTACTTTATCTACCTTATCTACGTTATGTGATTGCCACAGAGATCAGTTTTCCCTGTTAAAAGTTAAATTTCCTCGACCAAATAAATACAAGTCACAGTAGGTCGGATAGTAAACCATCCTCCCTGCCAAAACAACCACTCACTGCTTTTGCGGAATTAAGATATTTAGCCTAGGCAGGAGGTCGAAAGAAAGTGAAGAAAGCGAAGGGGAACGTTACCGAAGGGGAGCAAGGAGGGAAAAATGGTAACTTTCGAATAGAGCGCGTAACCTGGCAAAAGAGGCAAAAAAAACGAGAATAATTTGCTTAAATAGCCAAAAAAATCCCAGAAGAGCCACAGGTTAACTATTTGTAGAGGGCGTTTTAAACAGGCAAAAACTCCACAACGCTGGTCTTGTTAATATTTTAGCAGTAAGAATAGTAGCGACCTCTAACCTTCCCGTACAGTCACTCTTCCAATCCATGGAGGATTTTATTACTGTCATTGACCGTTCGCATTATTTATTCAGCAAAAAATCGTCACCAAGACGACAGTGACCTAAATATTTTCTTTCAGTTTTTGAGACGAAAAAATCAATGCTGTTAAAATGTTATGTTTCCTCGACAAACATTTTATTATACCCGACTCAGAACACAATTCGCTGACTTTCCCCTGACCTTAAAGAATTTTAATTTTTGTTTTCCCTGACCTTTCAACCCTGCTTTAGCCTTGTTTTCAAAGCAAGGCCTAATGCTAAGCCTTTCACACGGAAATTAGTTTTTACTTACATGAACCAGCGCTCGTTTTGGTGGAGAGGCGTAAGGCTATTTGGAAATAATCCACTAGTGTGACATGCGTGGGTGACCTGCAGGTTGTGCGCACTGGGTTTGAAAAATCGTGCTCGTACTTAATCTTGTACCGTCGCTTCCGTTGAGTTTATAGCCCAGCAGCTGATTCCAGCTGAATTGCTACACGGGCCAAGTAAATGCTAGCGCATTAGTGTTCCACTGAATTAGTAGGCCTGTGCCCTTGAACCAGTTCATCTGAGCGGTTACGTTTAAGTCATACGAGCTGTTACCAAAGGTTTGTCATTCCAGTTAAAGCCAAACCTCGGCGCGAAAGTTGTATTTCCAAGTTGTTGTTATTTTCTTTTTTTTGCGGACTTCTAGGAAATTTGTACATTTAAAAGAACACTTCACAGATCAATGGTAAAATATACCATATGGAACTAACAGAAGGAACTGAATAATCCTCCAATAAACTAGGGAAATATTGCACGAAGTCGAGAGTAGACCCTTTCTAAATTAAAGGCAGTTTAATAGCAGTTGCAGTTTGACCTTTAGTGAATCACACATGCAAGGACTCGAAGTAGATATGGAAGACATGTCAAGGAAGAAAGACGTCGTGTTTGAAGAGCCAAGCTGTAAATTCAGTTCACGAGAAACCAAGTTATAGAAACTTAATGGAAGATTAAGAGCAAAAAATCTACAAAATACCCGAAGATGCGCATTGTTCTACAGATTAAACTGGTAAAATACACAAACAGCTCACATGCTTTCGGTGTTAACCATTTTACTGTCCGTCGCTGCATTTCCGGAAAATACTCTTGTACTATCTGCCCATTACAAGGAATAATCACTTCATCCGTTGTCCGAACTCTTGTTGCGTAGCTCGGTAACAACTGATCTCTGCGTTGCCGTTACTTTTCAGCCTTTTGCTATTTTACAACGGGTGTCTGCGGGGATGCGGGAAATATTTCTCGATGCGCATTTTTTGCGAGTTTTATCACTGGCTACATATTAAATGTAGTCTTCGTGTTCTCTTTTTACGGCTCAGATTTTATTTTATTGTTTTTATTTTATTTTATTTTTATTTATTTTATTAGCTTCGCCAAAGAAAACAAAACATTCAACGTAACTAAACTAAAGAAAGGGGTAGACAGGGACACTGCAACAGCTGACGAAAATTACAGCGGCTTTTAACCGAACATCCGTGCTTTGGGTTATGTCGACAGTTGCAACATTTCCGTACTTTTTGGAACTACCTTATAACTTTATGGTGTAGCTACATTGTTTTATAAACCCTTTATGTAATGACATTATTTTTATCTTATCGCATACTTTCTTTTCTTTTCACCATCATCAGTTTCAAGTCATTGATTAAGTTAATCATAGACAACCAGGCCTACCGAGTCAACGCAACATAGAAGTAAAGCAAACAATGAGAGATACAATCAGGATACTCTGCTGTTCATCGCTATAGTTGTTACTATACCAGTCCCTCTAAACAACATTCCTAAATCAGGAATTTGAAGCTAAACATGTACGCCTCTCGACTCTTTTACCTAGTGTATTTACACTTGACAAAATAGACACTATATGGACACGACAAAGTCATGTAACAAGAAAGAAATCAAAAGTTTAGTAAAGGAAAGTTAACCTCGACATCAATATTCCAGAACAAAAATCTTTTATGACATTGTTTGAACTGAAGCACAACCTAAAGTTTTTCAGGAGAATATTCGGATCTAACTTCAGTGCAGATACCTTCAGTGAGGCTGAACAAATAAGGCGACTTTCAGTGGTTAAGTAAATACTCTTTAACAAATATATCTCACTGAATTTGCCAAAACATCCCTGAAGCTAACCAGCAAAAGTCTTCTAGCTAGTCCCCCTCTGTGGAATTCCGAACCCCCAAGGCTTGCTCTGCTGCTCCCTAAAGTTCCCCAGCTTGCAGTCTATTGTTGCAGGAAAACCTGAGACTGCCCTTGCCCCAGAGACAAAAAAAATTCCCGTGGTTTCCAAGCAGTTGTTTTCTGTTCTTTGGTACCTATTCTCTCACGCCCTTAAATCCTGGCTACGCGCCATTCGGATTTTGCATGGGTACATATCGCATACGGCTTGCCTTATCCCAGCCAGTTTCTTTCGTAATCGTGTTATTTTCTTTCACTAGCTGAAGTTCCGTTAGTTTTGCTTCACGCTTTTTTCTCAAGCTTGAAAGGAAGTCATTTTCGTTTCTCACTAATTTTTCACATAAGACTTTTGAACTTAAATCTAGCTCATTTCTTAGTGTGTATCCCTTAACATATCTCCTTCCGAAAGCCTTTTGAAGTTGAGTTCCGTTCAAACACAATTGCTTTATCTCCTGTTTTCTTCGACGGAAAGCAGACAGATCTTCGTAAAAGCCCGGTCCTTCCATCGTTACTTTTCTCCAAAACGTTGCATTAAAGTAGTTAAATAGCAAAACGTCTGCTTTATTCCACCGTCTTATGTTCTCATTGACTTCTGTACTGAAGCCATTAGCCTTTTCCTTGTCTTGGCGCTCGTTAAGTTTCACATACAAAATGTCATCCATCTCCCAACACAGCATTCGCTTCATCATCACCAGTGATTCGTCAAAGTAATCCATGATCATAACCAGATCAAACTCTTTGTCTAAGAGCTGGATGTACTCAGTAACAGCCGTGAAATTTTCGAAATACTCGAAATCTAAACCTAAATCAAACATCATGGGGTTTCTTCCCAAGCACGTGACCCCTCGGCAGCTGTGGTCAATATAATATGGCATTGGCTTATCTAAGAATTTCTTCAAGGAATCTTCAGGGTTGCCTCCCATACCGAAGATGTTGCCTAGGTGATAGAAGTTAAAAACAGATTCAAAATTGTCCACGGGATTTCTAAGGATTGTCACATACTTGCTAGTCCCAGGTGGAAAAAGCCAGTTCATTGGTTTCTTGTTAAATCTTGTGTGACTGCACAATATATCAGGGTGACCGTAAAGTTTGAGCGGATCAGTAACTCTAAATTTTCTTGGCCAGCCTAGATTCGTTGCACGTGGAAAAACAAATCTTAGATCCCTCACGTCTCCATAACGAAAGAAGATGTTCGCCATGGTACTTGATCCAGTTTTGTGCGTTTTGAGAAAAAGAATCTGTTGAATAGGCGAGCACTCGGGCTTCTGAACGAGATTGCTTGTGCTGGCATTTACAGCCCTGCAACAAAAATAATACCTACAATAAAAAATAGTTCTTTTTATAAGAATCGGTTTGCTCGACTATCTGTGAGCAGAAAGAGAGACTGCTTTTCTAAGCTCAACGACATTTGATTGTCCCCTATCCTCGTAGTCTAATTGATTGATTATCTTTGATAGTTTTACTATCGTGATTAAGAGCCAGTCCACGAGAGGTTCAAAGATTTTTGGAAATGGTCAGAAACAACCCTATCTCATACTTTGCCTGCTAAAAGCAAGTCATGAGCAAGTAATCAAATCGACATTATTTTGTCTTCTAATAATAATGTGGTCACGTGACAGGCATTTGAAATTTGACCCCCCTGGAAGCAATTTTTTAGCTAAAAAATTTTCTAAAATTCACCAACTTTGCATGTCTCTTGTCAAAACAAACGTTAGCCAATCATACATCAAATGATGTTTCTTTGCTAAACTGACCTTCATCTTCATAAAAATACTAACATGCCTTTTAGACTCTTCTTATCAGCAGAGCAATAATTTTCAACAGAGAGGGTGGTTTGGCAGATTTGAAAAAGTGCCAATTTTACCAAATTTCAAAGGAATTTTTCTCTATGTAGTAGACAAACTCTGTGGTTGATCTGCATTTCCTAAAAGAGTCAAAGGGTTGTACTTAAACATTATCGAAAAACCTTTGCGGGCAATTCAATATAGGTTATGCAAAGTTGACATTTTCCTAAAATAGACATATCCGCTGAGGGACAAATGGGTCATGTTAAATCAGCTTTTAACACTTAACAAATACATGAAAACTGCAAAAAAGGTAAAATACAGGCTAACAAAGTACACGGTTATCGTCTGAATTATTTTACTGCTGCAGATTTTGCACATGGACGTTTTGTGGCTATTGAAGTCGTTCAGTTCCTTCCCCACCCCTCCCCCGACAGATTTTAGGTGAGTCAGTTGTGTATTATTTAACAATTCTGGCACAAGGTCATTTCAAGCTATTTGAATGGATTCACTTGGCTTGTCGGTTTTGTTTTCAATCATTTAGAATCTAAAATAAAGTTATAGGCCATAAAAACAGACTGAAATGAGAGAATTGAAGTCGACGGGTTGCGTTACTGTGCGTCAAGCAGAGAAGCCACATTCGTGCATGGATAACAACTTCTCGACGTCAGATTTACTATTTTACTTGGGGAAAATGGTAACCAAATAGGTTCACATATTCCACGAGGGACAAGAATTTGATATACCAGGGTACACCTTACACATGATGGAGGCTTAACGTTTTACAGTTAAACAACTGTTATCCCGACTTTGCGATTTGTCTCTGTCAGTGTCTGAACTGATTTCATTAGTTGTAGTTGGTAGGTAACCAAATGTAGCTTGCATTCTGTAAAACCTCAAGAATTGAAGCAGAAACACTGTTTCAGCCGTGTTTTGTCTCCACAATACTTTGTTTAGGGAGTAAAGGGTTTTGGCTGAATGCCGTCCGAGGATACCAGTCAGAATCAGACATAATAATAATGGTACTTGTTTCACGTAATCAAAAAATAACCTGTTGGAACTGATTTCGTCAGTTAATCGAACTCAGATTATTAGAACTACACAAGTGGGTTTAAAAGGAAAAACTGCTTTCTACCATCTAAAGTGTGGCTCAAAAGCGAGTACCAATTTCTCCGGGTTCCTCTTTCCTCAAGAACTTATTCATGCATAAAAACACAAGCAAACTAAGCACATACCTCAGCGGTAGGAGAAGCACTGTCTACTCGATCTACGTACTTGCTTAGAGAAATCTGTTTGCTACCAGGCAGTGCAGCTTTTTATCAAGAATCTCAAGGTGAATGTTAAATGTTACACATACAATACATTTTTGATTTCATCTCGCGCAGACACTACGTCATGTAAACTGTCAATTGTACTAGGAAAATTACCAAGTCAGTTTTGATATTTTTCTTTTCAATTGCGAGAGCAATTTGCTGATTCATAAAAAAAACAAAGCTTTTCCCCTGGAACAAATGGTATTAAAAAGAAGGTGAACGTCAAGGCGTGGGCTATATGCTAATGAACAATATGTTGGCCTTTACATTAGATTTAGAAACACATAAGTTCAAAGGATGATTTGCGTTACCAATCTGACACAGGGAAAATACAAGGGAAGATACTTGAAGTAACTACTGAAGAAAGTAAATCGCAAATACTTATCAGCTGCAGTATAAAATGAAACAATCCCCAGGCAATGTCCACTGAGGAGAGACGCCCACCTCTTCCCCGCACCCTGAAAGGGAATTGAACCACATCGTCACATTGCCGCCGGGTTGCTGGTGTGATGCTTACCAACTGAGCTGCATATTAAGCCCTCGTTTTGTGAACAGGTATTCGCGAGTTAACTTAAGACCGCGATCTATGGTTCTTTCAATTAAGATGCCATATGTCTGAAACGTTTGAGTAGAGTTGTGCTGCCGGTCATCGAAGTCCTGACCCTATTGAAATTATTAATCCTGACCTTGGTTAACTGTCTGCGTATCAAAAGCGGCAGATCACGCTATATTATATCAAATGGTACTTTTTGGTTAATTCTCTATCTTTTTCTATACATAACATAAATTTGTTTAGCCCTCTACAGTTATACCCAAACCATACCCAACTTCAGTTCTAAAGGCAGGACCCAAAATCCGGATAAATTTTCAGGCAAAGGTAGCTAAAAAAAAAACTTACCCTTTTCGGCGCCACATACCTGTTTTCGCGTACAACCCAAGCAACGGACTCCCATACAAACATCTTTGTTAACCTCGTGTCAGTTCCTCCCAAAGCCGTTAATGTTTGACCATTTCTCCGGCCCTACATTAAGCCGTACGGGCAAACTCCTTTACATAGTATCGCTAAATTTAACATTGCAGTTGCAAGGAATCTGCAGTTTGCTTTTCCTCATTGTTACTTCAAGTACCCTGTACGGTTCACGCAGATCATCTTTTTTTATGTTTCTAAATCTAATGTAATGGTCTCCCGTACTGTTATTAGTGTTAAGTCCCTGTTATGACATCCACCTTCTTTATCATCCCATTTGTTGTGGTGAGGGGGGGGGGGGGGTCAAAATAGTTCCAGCAATTGAAAGAAAAAAAGCTTAACTGAATTGGAAATTGTCCTGTTACATTTGGACTGAGATTTACATGGTGTCCACGTGAAACGAAATCAAACTCACCCCTAGATAATGTAATGTAAAGCTCTTTAACATTTATCTGCAGTTGAGATTCGAAAAATTTCAGTGTTTGGTAATAGGCGTCTTCAAACAGGTTCGTAGATTGCAGGTGACGGTGTTTATCCTAACGCTGAAGTAAGTGCCCAGATTTGTAGTGTTTGCATGCGCGATACGTGAAGAATTTTCTGATGGGCGGAAGAATCGGGAGCAACAAATACTCGCTTTTGGGCCCAATTTTAGATTATCTAAATTAGTTCCTCTACTTTTTTTAGTCCATTAGCTCAATTCTAATTTATTCTAAATTTCAACTTGCGGACTTAAATGAGTTCCGGTCGGTATAAACCACGGACTGCGGACTGCGGACCGCGGACCGGACTGGGTATAAAATGCGGACTGAGTATAAAATGCAGACTGAGTTTAAAAATTGCTGTACTTACCTATAAATTTGAAAAAATGCTACTTTTTCAGTTTTCTCCCGCGCTTTTGAGTTGGGTGTCTTTTATTTACAGTATTTCGTTCAGTAATTTAAAATATGGCTTTGAAAATTCTAAAAATTGCTTCCAAATCAGACAACAACAAGGAAGTTTGAATTTAAAGGAGGGAGATTAGGTTTAAACACAGTTTTTGTACAGAGAGGTTGAGATTGGGATTGTCAATTAATTACACATTTAAGCTTGGGAGTTCTGGAGTTGCATGTTGAAATCAACTAGAGTACTTTTGAAGCCGACAGCGGCTTGCTCACCTGATGTCACGCAACAGAGAAACATTTGTGGAAACCCGACGAATTAAATTTGTCAACTTCGACTTACCTCATCCCTTTTCAAGAAGAACAAAAATCTGCTAAACAAAGCCGTAGAATTATTACATCTGCTAAGGACAGTTTGTCGAAGACCAAACCTTGCTTCCCCGGCCGTTGAAGCGGTTTCTGAGTCGAACACTATCAAGACAAATGGATTGGCGGACTACGGATTGAGTATAAAATGCGGACTGAATTTAAATCAACAAGTGCAAAATTGGCTCTTGGACTGTGAAATTAATGGAATCAAGAAACTGAATGTTCATTCGCAGACAAATTTTTATTCTCTCTAAAGAGCCGATCCAGATGAAACTTTGAGTTCTTTCCCGACTGGTTTCTTGTTCATTTTGTACTTTTGGTCATGATTAACCTGAAGTCACGAAATAAAAAACATATACATTTAAAAGACGTTCTTAATTTTGAAATTCAGATTAAATAGGAAAACCAAAGACGTGACACGAAAGTCATCTCCAAAGTAGAAGTGCTAAATGTTAGCGATTTTTATTGTACAGTTGAAATTATGTACGCACTTTGAATTTGCAATGTTTACGTTTGTAGGCGTTCGACTCAGACCGGCTTGAAAAGCTTAAACGCATTTTTTTATATTTATCGGTCAGTACAGCAATTTTTAAACTCAGTCTGCATTTTATATTCAGTCTTCTTTTTATAGCCAGTCCGTGTTTTATACCCAGTCCGGTCCGCAGTCCGCAGTCCGCAGTCCGCAGTCTGCAGTCTGCACTCCTCAGTCCGCAGTCCGCAGTCCGCAGTCCATCTTTTATACTGACCGATCCTCGCACGGCATTCAACAAAACCCCTTTACTCCCTAAACAAAGTACAGTATTCTGGAGACAAAATACAGCTGAAACAATGTTTCTCCTTCAATTCTTGAGGTTTTATAGAATGTAAGCCACATTTGGTTACCTACCAACTACAACAAATGAAAGCAGTTCAGACACTGACAGAGACAAACCGCAAAGTCGGGATAACAGTTGTTTAACTGTAAAACGTTAAGCCTCCATCATGTGTAAGGTGTGGGCTGGTATAGCAAAGTTTTGTACCTCGTGGAATATGTGAACTTATTTTGTTGCCATTTTCCCCAAGTAAAATAGTAAATCTGCCGTCGAAAAGTTATTAACCATGCACGAATGTCGCTTCTCTGTGTCACGCACAGTAACGCAACCTATAGACTTCAATTCTCTCATTTTAGTCTGTTTTTGTAGCCTATATCTAGTTTTTTAGATTCTAAATGATTGAAAACAAAACCGACAAGCCAAGTGAATCCATTCGAATAGCTTGAAATGACCTTTAAATAACACAGAACTGACTCACCTAAAATCTGTCGGGGGAGGGGTGGGGAAGGAACGACTTCAATAGCCACAAAACGTTTATGTGCAAAATCTGCGGTAGTGAAATAATTCAAACGATAACCGCGTACTTTGTTAGCCTGTATTTTACCTTTTTGCAGTTTTCATGTATTTGTTAAGTGTTAAAAGCTGATTTAACGTGACACATTTGTCCCTCAGCAGAATGATATGTGTATTTTAGGAAAATGTCAGTACTTTTTGGTTTTGGATTGAACTTTAGCGCGGTTTACATTTTGTGAAAATCGATATTTCCATGACAACAATAAACAAAAAACGTCGAAAACACTAAAATTGAAATTTTGCGCGATCCAGACTTCGCTTTGAAAAGCAAATACCAACATCTTAAACTGTGGTGTATGGCAAACAAAATATACAAGAACAAAAAAAATCTGTATGTTCGTTTCGAAGTAAATCGCAAAAACATTTTCAACCTTAGTTTTTGCATAGTAATAGTAAATGCACCGAAAAATAGTCAATGCTTTGATGAAATGGCTCGAAAATACTTTCAAAATGTGTCTTTTACTTACTATTTTAAGCCTAGAAAGTTTTGTTGGAACTAGTGTTCGCGATCTCGAGAACGAATTGTTTTTCTAAGATCATTCGTGTAATAATTTTGTGGTAATTTTTTAATTTGAGCGCTTTTGCGAAAATCTTAAGAACGGCTGGATGGATTTTTTTAAAACGCTAAACACGCGTGCTTGACGATGTGACCAATTTTAGTATCGAGTCTTATTAACATTGATTCACTGGAACACTTTTAGATTTAACGCTAAAAAGGACGTATGAACCGACGGAAAAGGTTGCGTTACAAATTCACAGTTGGCAAGTAAATGCTGATATATTCAAAGTAATGCGTAATTCATTGCTTCGTGATTTTTATATGGTTTCTTTGTTCTTTGTTGCACTGTAGATTACAACGAAAAGTAAAAATCACGGAGGAATGCTTTACGCATTACTTTGAATATATTAGCCTTTACTTGCCAACTGTGAATTTGTAACGCAACCTTTTCCGTCGGTTCATACGTCCTTTTTAGCGTTAAATCTCAAAAGTGTTCCAGTGAATCAATGTTAATAAGACTCGATACTAAAATTGGTCACATCGTCAAGCAAGCGTGTTTAATTTTTTAAAAAAATCCATCCAGCCGTTCTTAAGATTTTCGCAAAAGGGCTCAAATTCAAAAATTACCACAAAATTATTACACGAATGATCTTAGAAAAACAATTCGTTCTCGAGATCGCGAACACCAGTTTCAACAAAACTTTCTAGGCGTAAAATAGTAAGTAAACGACACATTTTGAAAGTATTTTCGACCCATTTCATCAAAGCATTGATTATTTTTCGGTGCATTTACTATTACTATGCAAAAACTAAGGTTGGAAATGTTTTTGTGATTTACTTCAAAACAAACATACAGAATTTTTTTGTTCTTGTATATTTTGTGTGCCATACGCCACAGTTTAAGATGTTGGTATTTGCTTTTATAAGTGATATCTGGATCGCGGAAAATTTCAATTTTAGCGTTTTCGAGGTTTTTTGTTTATCGTTGTCATAGAAATATCGATTTTCACAAAATGTAGACCACGGTAAAGTTCAATCCAAAACCAACAAGTATTGCAAATTTCACTTTGATCTGACAAGGAAAGGACTGTCTAAGAGCCGATTCAAAAAGTTAGGTATGGTCCCAAAAAAACTGTATCGAAACACCTTAAAACAACTCTCGTCGTTTCTGTTTGTTGCTGTCAAAACTATAACTATAACTAAAAACTGAACACATAACTTACTTGAAACCTGACGTCGGCTGCCAGCGCCGAAATCCAATCAGTACTTGATCAGTGACAACGTACACATACAAAAGACAGACCAAACAGAGCAATGTAAAGAGGAAGACCAGACAGCTATGAAATTTTGGCATGGTTAGTGAGTTTTCCGGGTTGCGTGTTTGTTGCCCAGCCAAGTGTTAAGCACCAGACGTGTGGTAGACGAAGTGATTGTAGCAGATAACTGGTTGGTAGGCTGTGCTCTGGAGGCACCGAAGAGACAAGTCTGAAACAAGTAGCAAACATTCCGAATTATCAGGGGCCGGATAAACAGTATGTTGCCCATTGTCCGACTACTTCTGTTTGAAACAGCTCTATCTCCCCACACTCAAAAGAAAGAGATTTAAAATTTTGCCCTGAGAAAAGAATTAAGTTACAAATAAGATGTAAAAATTTTGACGTTTTTACATTTGTATCGGTGGCAAAATTTAAATTTTTGGAAAGGTCATAAGTTGCCCGGGATACGCACGGCGGGCACCGCGTTTTGCAACCACAGCAATGAGTTTGCTATCCGTAACGCATTAAATCAGCCAAGCTACATATACTTACTTCTCGAAATCATTTCAGTAGTCAAGTATTCGTTTTGGAAATAGAAATGGATCAATAGGGTCTTAGCGTCGGATATAAGAATCATAATAAATGTAGGAGGTGCCTTTATTCACGAAGTGAAGCAAAACAAGCACACGGAAAATGATTTGCTCGAATAATAACTGAGGTCACGTTTTACAGAATAATTTTCTCCCTTCGCCAGCCATTTTAATAACAGGTGAGGTAACGATAGCCTGCGTGCAGACGTGTCCTATTTCCTTTGCTTCACGTAGCAAGCAAAGTACAACAAGAAAACTGTGGCTTAACAAAGCCGGGCCCGTACAAGGCGGAGTTAAATGCTCATGAACTCCACGAATGCTTAACATTTTAAAACTATTTTTCTATCAGGTATTATAAAGGCGATCTCCAGGTGAAACGTCCGGATGAAGGTTTTCATGAAAAATAAATATTCAGCATTTTTTTTCAAGCCTAAGTTTGCTTTTGCTATTGTGGCGTTATTTCTAAGCTTAAAATAGTCAAAAAGTCTCTGGGAAATAACCCAACGGAAACGATGAAGCACGAACCAATGACCTCTAAGCTAGAAAAGGCAAAAAAAGCAAGTCAACTCGTATATAAGGTCCTTGTAGAAAAAAAGGGATCTTTACCTACCAAGAGTCAAGAAAAATGGATGTCGGATTGTAATTGTACCGAGATAAATTGGAAAGCAGCTTATCTGTTAACCCGCCAGTGTACTAATAGTTCAAGGTTGATTGAGTTTCAATTTAAGCTTTTACCTCGGAGAATTCCCACAAATTCCTTCTTGCAAAAAATTGGCTTAAAGGAAAGCGGCAAATGCTCTTTTTGCGGTGTTGAACTTGAAACACTTACTCATCTCTTTTGGGATTGCGATGAAACCCAATGTTTTTGGTCTAAGGTTGTGGCTTGGCTGAAAGAATGTAAAGTTGTTCAGGAGTCTTACATTCTAAAGATAACGACGGCTCTGGGCCTCAGGCCAGATACATCGAACTTGAAGCTACAAATTGACTATTGTCTCCTGCAAGCAAGGTTCTTTGTATGGTGTTGCAAGGTGAAGGGGAAAACTATAAGTTGGATCAATTTTAAGCAAATTCTCGAAAGAAACTTTGAAATAGAAACAGCAGGCCACCCAAATAAATTGGAATTGAAAAAATGGACCCTTTTGTCTCCCTTCCTGTAGGCTTTTTTTTTTCCACTTGTTTTTCTGGACGAACGTGACCCCAAGCTCTCTCGCTCTAAACAAGAACATAAGGCAATATTTACGGTGTCTATAATGAAAAGCATGACGCACGTCTTGCCCCCTCTTCTCTCTTCCTAATTTCTTTTTGCCTTATAATTTAACTTCCTTCTAGTTTCTGCTTTTTGTATTTTTGTTTATTTGTGTATTTAAGCTTAAAAAGATATTTTTGTATATATTTGTAAAGCCTTGTTGTGTAATGGAATAAAACATCCTATTATTACAAAAAAAAAAGTTTACTTTCACCACTAAATGTTTTGTTTCGACAAAATTTATTCCGTGTAGATTCTAGCGTTTTTGTTCCCTCCTTATATGGGCTTGATTTCAAATCCATGAATTGCATTAGCATATTCGGTTTGAGATTAACAACAGACGTTTCAATTACACGATCATAACAAAACAAACTCATAATTACACGTATAATTTACTTCCCTCTTTTATCCAGGAAAGGCTTCAAAAAGCCTCAGGAGGTTCAAGGTCCAAAATATATATGAATCACTTATCATTTGCCGTGGTGGATGAATTGGAATAACCTACCCATCATCCCCAGTGTCCCCAAGAAAACCAAGGTCAAGATATAAGCGCTCGCGCTCCCACGCCCTTAGAATATCATTAATCAATCAATCATGCAATCAATCAATCAATTACTTAATTAATCTATGATCGTTACCTTAAACACTTATTTATTTTTTTTGTTCGGCCATCTAAGCTTTTAAGAATAAAATACATACAGCAGTGATAAACATGATTAAACAACGCATTACTTAGACCGTAAATTGACCATTAATGGAAGCATTTTGACATTTTGGCTACTGGACGGACGGACTTAAACTGTAGCCTGTAGGATAAAGGAGACTTTGTTTATTCAAGATTGTACGACATGGGTGGTTAAGTGAGAAACTCATGTTCTATTAGCTAGCTTCTCAGAACAGACAGATTTCTTGTGAAACTCCGTGCGTTTTAGCTTATTGTCAACAACAGTGTTCTTAATCTCGGTACGAGCCTCCTAATTACATGGATATTTCTTTGTAATTTTCATCTTAACTGTCCCTTTTGAAAATGTATGTTGTGTAGCGTACGTCAAGTCATTTTTACAACATGCGTTGTTTTATCGTGTTTATCACTGCTGTATTTACTCATCGTGACCTTGAATATAACTAACCTACTACGACTAAACTTTATAGAACTTAAGGCGGCGCTTAGGCCTGTGCCAGTTTAACAAAAGAAGATATACGTTTATCAGGATGATTTTTAACCCAGGAAATAAACTGGAATAACTGCGTTTGCCAAAGGTGAACCGTACCTAAATAACATGTTTTTGGCAGGATGGCATAATTGGATGGTTGGTGTGACAAAATATTTTGTTATCTTTTTAGATATTTTTAACAAGAAACGTTTTAAAGCTGTACTTGTATCATGAACCTTAGCCTGTGAATAGGCTCCACCTTCCCCGTCTCTTCGCTTGTTCTCGCCCTTTGTTTTCTTCACTCTTTCCCCGACCAGAGAGCCTGTTCACAGGCTACATGAACCTTTATTCCGCTTTTATTCGATCGCTAGCTTAGTGACGAAAAATTACTGTTTGAGAGCTATTGAGATCTACTGTGGAAAGCGTTGGCTATCTTTCCTTCCGAAATTCAGAGACACGCAGGAGGATTGCATACAAAAGTACATACCTTGGAGTTCAGAGAGACTTCTCTCAAAATATGGCTCGTTTCCATTAGCAAAAATGATTTCTTTGTTTCGCGAATTAAAATAAAGGAAGTCGAACATTACTGAACTTCAGTTGGTCTCTTGCTGAAATTTCGACATGATTATCTCAAGGCCCTACTCATTACCTGCGCGATGCGTTTCGAAACGTTTCTTAAGACCATGGTTCGCCTTTCTTTCCAACGCTCCTATATTATGCGCGAACCGTGGCCAAATAGTAAACAAAGTGGTGGTCGCGATGTCGGAAGAACGATAGTTGATAGGTACTTACTTAAACATATTAAACTTTTGGACAGATCGTGGATGGTACAGTTGGATGGTTGGTGTGGCAAAATATTTTTATCTTTTTAGATAGGTTTAATTTTTATAATCTAATCCGGTTTTAATTTTACTTCCTTGGTTTTAAATGGAGAAGAAAAAAATTGGTGTTACAATATGTATACAATGCGCCGTTTATTGACATTGCTACAGTTGATCACGTCACACTTGATTGTCATATCTCGCGTAGTTCGCCAGACATGTAAGATCACGAAAACTGAGAATCACAACTTAAGAGCGGATGTCTGTAAATATCGACCGGAGGCGTGCAATAGGGAAAATATCAAGATTCTGAAAAAAATTCACAAAGTACCCCTAGGTGAACTATTAACAGAAGTATACTTTTTACTTCGATCCGATAATTGTTTTAGACGTACGGAGCTGATCTTGGTTGCGCAGCTCTCGGAAAGGGGTTTACCAGTCTCACACCGTGCATCGCGAAAAGCCCGTTATCAAAACTAAAACAATTTTAACGAGAACAACAAATCACTAATCACATAGAGTAGTTAATTACACATATTTTGAGTGGTCATTTTCTCACTTTGAACTTGAATGGAATATTTGGGAGATTTTTCAGTATTTATGTTATTTTGAGTGGTTTCTTGCAATGAAAAATTGACAAAATTGAGAGCCGAAAATCATCGACTGGTACATGGACTACAGTAAAGAGCCTTATACCACGTAAAAGAGCATCATTTCTTCCTTTAAAATCCGTTTTCAAAACCATGGGCAACTCAAAATAAATTTTTGAGGCCACGAAATACAAGTACTACTTTCGTGTAATTTGACCGTTCCCGATACGGCAGTCCATGTTAGAAACTCAGACAAACAATGCACATCCAAGGTTTACTAAAAATTGCTGTCAAGCATCATGTTTACAAGCCTATTATCCGGGATTTGGTATCGTTGGGGGGAAATAAATAGACGATTTCAGCTGTCTCATCCACCCTCATCTACACGAGTCACGTAAAGTTAGTCAAAGGTCAAGTATTTTTACACGTAAATCCAACCATATCCCAACATTTTACGCTCAGAAACTATTCTCTTACACATAGAACAATCGTTAACAGTGTATGTTTTTCGCACCTTATTCTGGGCTTCTGGGTACTGAAGAAATCTAGCAGAAAAAACGTTCGGATTTGGTTGGATTTCGATAAGGTCATCCATTGTTGCTATATTGTGGGATTGATATATCGTCGGTGACAAAAATCTCTAAATAAGAGTCCGAACCCCCTTCAGTTCGATAAGCACCCTCTTAAATTGTGTATGCGCACGCCTTTCGATTGTTCTAAGCTTACAGATTACTTGGATTTGCCCACACCTCCTACACAGCTGCACTTCAGCCTGCCTCCCAGCGCCGCAGTTTCTGCAGGGTTTAGGTGCCAAAGAACCTTCTCTTAGTCATTTTTGGTGTATTCTATAGTAATCGTAAACGCATCTCTTGTTACAAACTGTTGTTTTACCACGGCTTAACAAGCAGCATCGGTTTTTACCCTTCATTCTTGCAAAGGATATCCATAATGACCCAATATGTAAATGGTGGAGAGCCCGGGCCTGCAAGGGTGGTGGGCCGTCCCTGGGGCTCTCTTTTCTGTTAACGAGCGGCGGGTCAGCTCGCTTTAGACCAGGGCGCGAAAAAGGATATCCTTTTTCGCACCGTGCTTTAGACGAGGTCCCCAGTTGGTTGCTGGGCTGGGGACCGCGACGGGCCCCCCAGAACTGGTATGATCACCTCTCCTGCACCTGTCCCTACCAATACTTGAGCGATGTTTTTCCAACCGTTTCGTAAGCCTACGATTCACCTTTCTTTCCAGCGCTCCTATATCGCTTGGTTAACTCACCAAATTGTAAACAAAGTTGTGATCGTACAATTTGCGGGAGAAACAGAAGACAATTTTAATAAAGGATCTCAAAACCTTTGCAAGGAGGCGTTCACGTCAAATAAATTCGCGCTCCATAGCTTGTGAAAAAGTCAATGAGATGCCTACGGTAAGGCACGTCACGCTTTAAACGAAAGCCTAAAAAGTCAAATGATTTTTATTCGGTCACTAAAGTTTTCCGTAAATGAAAGTTACTCGTTGATGAGCCCAAAAGATCTCGACGTTAGAGGCTAGACTTAACCAGTTTCACTCTGGTCATCAATTGATACAATTTTTTTTAATTCTGTTTTCAAATTTAAGAACATACAGGAACTTTGCATGCAGATTCATGTAGTGCAGTCTTTAATAGGAATAGGAGGTGCGAACCAAATACGTAAATCGTACTTGTGGAGTAACATAGCTACATAAAACAATAACATAGCATACTTGTATTTGCGTGATCTTGAAATACATTGACGCCCCTTAACAGTCAATCACGTACCCAGAGTCCACTGGCTTTTTGGTCAGCGGGTGGTCGCCAGTAGAGACTCTGGGATAATGGAAAAAATCTATTTTTCTGATTGGCTGATCATAAAACAAAGGAACGGTGAACCGGAAACCTAGATAACAAAATCGGAAGCGTGTGACCAACTTAGTCACGAAAGGGATATATGAAAGTTTGGTGGTAAATATTTCGGAGGGGCACCGATCTGAATAAATTTTAAAGTTTCTCTAGACGGCCATAGCCGTTTTTTGTGCGGGAAGTTGCTATGCAATGCCGTCATTTGGCGGTGAAACACTGTGGAAATGCAAGCAGCTCCGATAGAAGGTCATTGCCGAGCCGTTCGAATCTGGCTGAAACTCAGTTAGCATCCTCGACGGAAGACGACATTCATTTGATGTTTTTATACAGGTTTGTATCAACTCCAATTTGTTATCAAGTGAAGGGAATAATTGAAAAGGTTGACACTCAACAATATCTGCAATAACAAAGAAAGGGAAAAGTAGCTTCACGTAGAATGACTGAAAGTTTAATTACAAGAGAATTATCAAGGAAGTCCCTCGCCGCAAATAGCAGTTTCCCCTTCAGCCTGCCTTAGAACGGAGGTAAACGGAAAACGCGCACATAGCAAGAACGAGAGTCTCTCTGTTCTTAACCAATCGTCCAAAGCCTCTGGGAAGTGCCTGTAGAAGATATTTTTATCAATTTTATTGCAAAAGAAAAGTTTGAAATTTTTCTTAACTTAAACTATTTTTCCCAATCCAATTTGTCCAATATTGTCAAGATTTAAATGTGTTATAATTAAACAGTTGTCTGTTATGCAGTATGCAACCAAGTCCTAGAGAGACCCCAGTAGCATTAACTGAACTTCACATGGGTCAGTATAGCACATACAATTGAGGCGATGAAGAAGAGAGCTCCTGCAGTCCTTGATTTCCTTGCCACAGTAGTGTTACAGTTGTCAAAGAGAAGAAAGATCAAATCACCCCAATGTGTGTGGCATATGGAGATGTGGAAGGGAGCTCAGCCCTATCCAATATGTCATGACCTTTGTCCTTGGAAATGGACACCGCAATAGTAAGGTTAATGTATCTCGCATATTGGTGACAAACATGAACCAAAACTGATCTTTTCCATTTCATACAAAGTTATGTTGTTTATCATTAAGATGAGAAAACAATATGTAACCAGGACTATCAATTTGAAGTGAGTATTTTTACAAACCTTTAACTGAAAGTAGAGCTTCAAAATTATAATCAAAAAAATGTCCATATCACTCCTCAGCTATAGCTTTAAATATGCAACCACTGCTAAACAAATCTGAATGTAAATGATTTTTGTAATAATATTTTTGTAATGATATGGCAATCTTCTATTTTTCTGTGGTTCTGATTATTTTCCCTAGACTTTCCTTTGAATTAAAACTATTACTACAAAACTTTTTTACATCTATGTATCAGAGAATAATTGTGTGGATCCAGGAAATATCCACACCCCTCCCAAGGAAGGTTTTTGGTTGGACTTCCCTACCCCTTTGGAAATACCAGTTTATTTTCAAATTCTAGAGGTATGGGAGGTTAATGGACATTTTCTGGAAACCACACAGTTTTACTAAAATTTGTACCGTATACATGTTTCAGACCTTTGATCAGTGCAGTTCTCTTGGTTTGGTTCAGTCCCATGACGTGCTCGAAAACATGCTAAATGATCTAGGTGACAGCTTAGAGGATCATGTCAGAAAGAAGGTTTGACAATGATGTCTCCAGAATCCTAACAAAAATCATTATCAATGGCTACAAACATTCTGACGTGCATTGGATCACGCAATTTCACTACTTTTGACAAGGTTTTAAGTCAAAATTTGAAATTAATATGGCACAAGGCCAGTATTTCAAGGAAATAAATTACACCAATTATTTGTTGTCAGAGAGTTATGATCAGGGAAAGGGTTACATTGTGTTGGTGTTGTTTAGTACACTGCTGTTGGAGTACTCCCCCTGCCTTCAAACTTGTGTAATCATTCACTGAAAAATAATTATGGTGCCAGTGAGCAATAATTGTTACACTAGCGCTCAAAAGACATGTTGACCAAGCATTCTCTCACAGTTAAAACAAAGTTGAAGTCAAGTATGTTGGCTGACTCAGTTTCTAATTCTGACAAAACTAATTGATGCCCCCCTACCACCTAGCTAATGCCTACACAGCCCAGGTGGTTCTACATGAATCACAGTTACTGAAGGGTCATCAGCTACCTTTGATTAAAGACCTGCTAGGGAGAGAGCGAGTCACAGGAGCAAAGATAGCCTGTTCCAGACTCCAAGATAGAAGGAAAACCGAATAAAGAAAGAGCCCCCCTTTTCTCCAAATCCTGATCAGCTTATTTTTGGGGTACCTTTCTAATTTTTGCCATCCCTACTATCTGAGAACCTGGAACTTAACAGGCTAGGGAAAAGAAGTGTTTGCAAATGAGCCATACCATATTTCTCATTTTAATGTTCAGGGCCTGAAGTTGGAAAATGGAAATTGGAAAATGCAGTATTTGCATCGCCATACTGTGCACATCATTGAAATCTTTTCATTTGCTCTGGCAGGCCCGTCAACCAGTTTCTATACAATCACGAGATTTCAAGAGCAGTTAACAAATATAAATTAAAGCACAACTAGCATTCAAGATCACTGAATATTTTGGATGCAGTGATGTTCGGTCATACTTTTAAAAACCTCTAATGCCTCCGAAACATATAACATTCATGAATTGAATTGTATTAAATTCATTGTAATAAAATGTTACCCACACAAAAAAGAAAAATTCATTAGAGCTGACTTTGCTGGTTTCTCTTTGGTTTCACCAATCACGATCGATAAAATTGTGGCACATTGAAACTATCATACTTGAGGTTCATAAAGTTAGGCACTTACTTTGCAGAAGATGTTGATGGAAACTGGACAATTTTTTATTCTAACAATTAACTTCAAACCAAACTTTCATACAGTGGGCGATACACACCAGTAACAGTCTGAACAAAATAATATGACCAAATGTAAGCCTCGGATTACACGCTTAAAACGTTTCGTTATACATAAACACGCGAAATATATGATCAAAACTAAGCCTCTGATTAAACGCTTAAAAACTTTTCGTTACATACAAACGCACAAAATATATAACCATACTTCTTGTTCAAAAATTTCAAGTGTCTTCAATCGTGTGTAAGGATCAACTGTGCAGGGATCGCATGGCTGCCCTTTTACGACATTTGACTTAAGCATGCGCACTAAAACCGGAATCCCACAATTTGTGGGATAAAAAGTTCCATTATCCCAGAGTCTCTACTGGCGACCACCCGCTGACCAAAAAGCCAGTGAACTCTGGGTACGAGATTTCTTAACTTCCTTAAACTTAAATTAATTAAATCAATTTCTGGAATTAAAAGTTATCAAACGCTGATGAAATTGTAGAAGTCTTCAAAACTGAAATTCCGTGACGACAAAGCTTTCTCATATCTAAGGGACTGGACAATAATTACCTGGAGGGGGGGGGTTGGGAAATGGGTAAAATAAGGCTCAAAATTAAGTCGCACCCCCCCTCTCACTAAGCGAAAATTAACTTTAACCTCCCCTCACCTACTGATAATATTAAGGTCAACCCCCCCCCCCCCCCATCCCCTGCTTCCTCCCCACATTGGTTCCCTCATACCTAATTACGTAATTTACGTGTTGGATGTCGACAGTCACAAAAAGGACTTCAAATGACTCTTCAACGTATGAGTTCTCTCCATCGGAATCACTGGACTCTGATTCTGAAGTTTTGTCGTCTTCACACGAGTTATAAAATTCTTCATCTTCCAGAACATCCCTGGCAGCATTTTCACGTGCATGGCTGAGAACTCGTTTAGTTAAATCAGCCTTACTTCCGCTTATCTTGAGACCATGTTGTTTCAAATACATTTTCAGCTGGTTGTTCGTAAGCGCTTCCATATCTGTTTCATTTTCCAAGAAATATTAGACGGAAGAGCTTTCCTTTTTCTTACTCTTTTTTTCGCCTTTGCATCCAAGAACTCAAGGTGCTCTACATAACTTTTACACACAGTCTCGTCCACGTTGTACTGGGAACAGAACTCTTGCAAAGATCTTTCTTCAGAGGAGGAAATTCTCCCTCGTTGAACAACTTCTTTATCTGGACACTCGGGAGAAGTTTATTAGCTTACTTTGCAAAGTAATCAAATTGTTTATATTTACATAGAGCAATTTATTGCTATTAAAGTCAACAGTTGGGTTTTCCATTCTCTTTAATTATAATACAATGTAGGCCTTTCTTTTTCATTGACTAACATCGTAGTGTCAGGGCCATAGCGAGAGTTTTCTGGTAACTGAGGCAATTGCGAAAGCGCCAAAGGCGTGAGCTTTTAGGGGGGTCTGGGGGCATGTTTCCCCAGAAAATTTCGAAATCTAGGCGCTCAGAAATGCCATTTTAAGCGTTTTCCTGGTAATATTTTCCCCCAAACATAACCAAAACCCAAACTAACGTTAACAGCATTCCTGGTTCCAATAAAGTAGAACTGTTTTAATATATAACAGAGGCATTCCTCTCTTACTGCATGACAGACAGGAAAATACTAAATAATCAGCCAGTTCAGAGATCAAAGCACCTGGAGTTGATATTTTCCCAGTTTAATTCCAGTGTAAGCAAGTATAAATGTTTGAACTCTAATAGCTCTTCTACCACTTTTCCAGTTTGTGAAACTGAAATATTGAAAAAAGTAATGCCCCCCCTGTATGTATTAAATTTTACATCCAACCCCCCTTTCTCTAGTTGTGATTTTCCCCTATGCCCCCCTTCTGGTTTCCCAACCACCGCCCCCCCCCCCCCCTCCAGGTAATTATTGCACAGTCCCTAAATAATTCAGTTATCCAATGTCCTTTCTGATCATCGCGGGATATTCTCACCTCCTATCCTTTAAGCTGCTGCTTGAGTGGATCGTGACCTACCTCTTCATCAATCAATGTTTCAATATTTCTGGAACATTTGGTTGCAGTTCTTCAGCCGCTCAGGAGTGAGTTCCGAAGTGATGTATTGTGTATGAGTTGTAGGACACAAGGGTGGACAGTTTCAAAACCAACATGCCTTTTGGGGGTGGCTGGGGTTACGTAGTAACGAGCCGGATGGACAATTATTTTTACTTGGTGCAATTAAAACGACTGAAGGTGAGTAGACCGACAAGAAAAGCCGACGCCAATAGTTGTAACCAAAAATTACTTTTCATCCTACCACACCATGTTTAGCTGATTTCGTGACAAATTTTTACTCCAGTAATTCTTGCCTTGGGATGAAAGCGTTAAAGTGGTTTCAAGGTTTCAATTTTAGCATACATGTGTGAAAATTCTAATGAGGAACTTTCCCTCTAGGCAATTTAAAACAGACACAATTTAAAGCAGACACTTTTAAATCACCGTAAGATCCTAATAGCACATGGAGACTCTCGTTTACAGTCAACTGGTTCCGTGACCTTGGGTTATAAAAGTTCCAACACTGCTTTTTCTGGTGTCCGAAAGTGAGAGGACCTATAGCAAGGTACTGAAGCGAAAGCTAGCCAGAAAAAGAATTCATTGCGCATGTGTAAACATGGTTTTAAAACATAATACATGGTGGTTGTCCCACAGTATAAGCCTTAATCCGCAAAAACATTTAAAGCAGAAGATAGTGACGCTAGCCTACGAGAGCAATACAGTTTTTGTTTTCAAACCTACAGTTAATTTTATTTCACCGCGGAAATGGCACGTAATGTCATGAAATATCAGAAGAATGATAGGTGATACTTACATAAACATAAACTTTTTTGGACCGTATGGCACAGCTGGATGTTTGATGGTGAAATGTTCTTCTTCTTTTTTTTATCTATTTAGATACGTTTACAAGAGAACCTCTTAAAGCTGTATCTGCCTATAGTAAGATACTGAATGTATCTTAAGAATACTGAATATAAGATAGAGAAAATAATAAGATTCTGTTCTATGAATTTTTATTCCGCTTTTATTCCACCGCTGTTAAACATGCTCTTTGAGAATTAAAAGTGCAAATTTCAAACAAATAGCAGCTACCGCTCTTTAGGACTGCAAGTAACTTAATTTCTAAAGAGCTGCTTAATTGGAGATGTACTCGTGACCAAAGCAGGCATCTAAGGGATTGAGTTAGTTTTCGTTTAATGCATTTTAATTTTTATAATCTAATCCGGCTTTGCTTTCTTGGTTTTAAATGGAGAGCCTTCGCACAGTAAAACAAATAAAAATAAGTGCATCGTAAACGTCGTAGACATCAATCATCTCGTGATATTCATACACTCGAGTTCCATTATGAAAAGTGTTGATCGTCTCTTCTTACGAAATTAAGAAACAGGCTAGAGCAATACATACAAAATTATACCTTGGAGTTTAGAGAGATCTATTTTTTCCCGTCTGTCGTCGTATGTATTCAACTATTATTTTACTCGAGAGGTGGCTAGTTTCTACTTCGATTTTGGTGAATTTTAAAATAAAATCATCCCCTGTTGAAGTTCAGTTAGTCCCTTACTGAAAATTTCGACATGATTATCGCAAGGCCCTACCAATACCTGCGTGTATGTTTCCAAACGTTTCGTGAGCCCATGGTTCACCTTTCTTTCCAGTGCTCCTATATTATTCACTAACCGTCGCCAAATAGTAAACAAAGTGGTGATCGTACAATGTGCGGGAGAAACAGAAGACAATTTCAATGAAGGTCTTGTAAGAAAAGATTACAACTGTCAAAACCTTTGCGAGGAGGCGTTCACGTCAAACAAATTTGCGCTCCATAACTTGTCAGAAAGTCAATGAGAAGGCTACGGCAAGACGCGTCACACTTTAAACGGAAGCCTAAAAAATTAAATGATTCTAAATCGGTCACTAAAGTTTTCCATGAATGGAGGTTATTCGTTGACGAGCCCAAAAGATCTCTGCGTTGGAGGCTAATCTTAGCCAGTTTCTCTCTGGTCATCTATTGTTATGATGTTCACTTTTCAAATTTAAGAACATACAGGAACTTTGCATGCAAATTCATGTAGTACAGTCTCTAATAGGAATAGGAGGTGCGAACCAAATAAGTAAATCGTGCTTGTGGAGTAACATAGCTACATAAAACAATAAAATATCATACTTGTATGCGCGTGATCTTGAAATATATTGACGAGCCTTAACAGTAGGTTAACTTTTGTTTTTTTCTAAAAGGCACTATTATCGTGTATTTGCTTGAACTTAAATTTATTAAACATGTTAAATCAATTTCTGGAATTTCAAGTTATCAAACGCAGATGAAATTGTAGAAAACATTCCAAAGAAAACTTCTTCACGGTACTCAAGAGCATCAAGTCTTCAAAACTGAAGTTCCGTAAGCTTTCTCATATCTAAATTCAGTCATCCAATTTCCTTTCTGATCATCGCGGGATATTCTCAGAACAACAGCAACAACAACAAAACCTTTATTTAGACACGATGTGGTAAAAAAAAGCTACATAGCTCCTATCCTTTAAGCTGCTGCTTGAGTGGGTCGCGTGAATTTGTTAAATAGCATTTGCTGACACTAGACTTACCTCTTCATCAATCAACCATTCGATATTTCTGGGACATTTGGTTGTACAATGTAGCTCTTCAGCCGCTCAGGAGTGAGTATCCAAGCGATGTAATGTGCATGCGAATTGAAGGACACAAGTGTGGACAGTTTCAAAACCAGCATGCCTTCTGGGGTGGATGCGGTTCACGTAGTAACGGGCGGGATGAACAATTATTTTTACTTGGTGCAATTAAAACGACTGAAGGTGGGTAGACTGACAAGAAAAACGTACGCCACTAGCTGTGTTCAAAATTATTTTCGTCCTACCACACACCATGTTTAGCTGATTTCGTGACAAATTTTTACTCCAATAATTCTTGCTTAGGGATGAAAGCGTTACAGCCGGTTCAAGGTTTCAATTTTAGCATACATGTGTGAAAATTCTAATGAGGAATTTTCCCTTTAGGCAATTTAAAACCGCTACAATTTAATGCAGACACTTTTAAAACGCCGTAAAACGTAAGGCTTTCGTTTACAGTCAAATGGATCCGTGACCGTGGGTTAAAAAGTTCCAGTACTACTTTTTCTCGTGTCCGAAAGTGAGAGGACCTATAATAAGATATCCGGCAGAAAAATAATCCATTGCGCATGAGCGCAAGGTTGAAATGTAAAGATGGTTTTAAAATATAATACATGGCAGTCGTTCCACAGTATAAGCCTCAACTCGCAAAAACTTTAAAAGCAGTAGATGGTGACGCTAGCCTACGAGAACAGTACAGTTTTTGTTTTCAAGCCTACAGATAATTTTATTTGCACCGCGAAAATGGCACGTAATGTCATGCAATATCAGAAGAATGATAGGTGATAGGAACACTTACATAAACATAAGCTTTTTGGACCAGATGGCACAGTTGGATGTTTGGATGTTTGTCTTTTTAGATATGTTTCTCTTTTGAAACGCATTCCTCGGACACTATCGCGCACAGTCTAGAGCCGGTGCCGCCGGCTTTGGTGTTGTCTGAATGATGGGGAAACTCTCACCGAAGACAGGACAAGAAAGTCTCAAAAGCGACGAAGAGCCATTATGTGTTTGGATTCATTCCAAGACAGTAGCTAAATTGGGCTCAAAATGAAAAACCCAATCCCGCGACGCGGACTGTAAGTAGCTTTTACAAATCCTTGGACAACGATACAGTCCAATGAACCAATCAGAACTCGAAGCAAATGCACGTGAATGGCACCAAGATGCGTACCACTAGGCCATCTGAGAAAGCTGGTGCGAGGTTTAAACCAAATACAGAGCGTGGTGAAGCGAAACCAAAGAAAATGAGAATGACTTTCGTCAGCTCAATTGAAGGCCGCTCTTACGGAGGGAGACAGCCAATGCCTAGTCCCTCCTTTGTAACATGCCTTCAGGGAATCATGGTAGTTGTATGCAACATAGGAAGTCCAAGATGGGTTGAAGCGGGCGTCTCACTCAAAACGTCGTTTTACTGATCAAATAGTTCGATTTTTTTACATCTTCTAATAATAATAATAATAATAATAATAACAAGGTACTTAAAAACGCATTTTACAACGTATGGAAGTCTCAATGCTTCATTTGATTCATTTAAAGAACAGAAACTGATGACCTGCTTCATGCCATTTTGCATACAGCTTCCTTGTTTCTCTGCAGGCGTGTTATATAGAGGGAACTGGGTATTAAAAGGCGAAATAGCTTTGTATCCTACGTGCCGGTTGCCCTTAAAGGCAAAAACGACGGAGCGAATATGGTATATAAAAATAGGGCTCTCTTCGTACATACGCATACGCACTTTTTGTCAGTATCAATTAAAGCGACGTTCGATAGCTAACAATAGAAATGATTTAGGCGTTTTAATGGCGGGCAATATCTCTCAAAGAGACCCTGATATACGAATTTATACCAAGTTCAAACGCATTAGGCCTAACTCATTTTTCAGTTACCGCGAGTTTTAATATTTAAAGATGTCTAATATGCTAAGAAGTGCGTCAAACTATGACTCTGTAGTTTTCGCAGCTTCATCAAGACGTAGGTATGAGAACCCGTAAACCACATATTTCACAAGGAAAGCTAAGTTTCATTTCTCAAGAAAATTTTAAATTTCGTCTCGTCATGGCGATGTCCCTGGCTGTGGAAATACTACTTTGTGTTGGATATGCAGTCATTTTCATTACTAACATCGTTGGGAATTTACTCGTGTACGCGATCGTGTTCAAAACAAAGAACCTTCAAAACTTGACTTCTATTTTAATCGTCAACATGGATGTTGGAGATCTGACTGTAGGGTAGTTGGTGTGACGCACATAATTCTAGAAGGCTGGTTTCTGATTGGAGGGATCAACAAATATTCCCTTCTTTGCGGACGTTGAAATGTAATTGTACTGTTCAGTGCGTCGATTTCAATCTAGACCATGGCGGTTTTAGCTTACCACCGCTACCTTTCCATTGTTAAACCAGTGGTGAGGCGCACAAAACTTACAAAAAGCAAACTGAAAATCATCCTTCCAGTCATTTGGGCCTCGTCTCTCGCGTTCCTCGGACCTTGTCTGTATTTCATTGAAATATACGACTTTGAAGATGAAAAATTAATCTTTTTGGGAGACTTGGCCTCAAGAGGAGTTACCAGTATTCTATAGAATAACTCTTAATTTTTGTGTTTATGTACTTTATACCGATGTTCATTCGTCTCTGGGCAAGTAACAGTACCGAATGAGGCCTTCAACAAGTGAAGTGCTTCCAAATTCGCGTCAGCGTTTGACAAGGATTCTTGGCAGTGTTATACTACTGTTCAATATCTGTTGGCTTCCATGGTTTACCGCCGAGTTATTGTGATCGTGTGGATGGATTGTGCCCTCCGAAGTACTGCAGTCTGGTCTGGCACTATTGGCTGTCGCTCATTCGAGTGTGAATCCTTTCATCTACACGTTTCAGAGCGAGAACTGCCGACGACACATAAGGCGAATTAAAAAAGAAGGAAAGTGCAAGTGGACGTGGAAAAGAAGAAGCTGTCAGCGGAAGTATTTATAACCATGCACACGCAATGCAATGCGGCAGAGAATCAAGGAAGTTTAATTTTAGTTCAGCTGCCATTAGCGCAATGAGTAACAGGTAAGAACACAAAAAGACTTCACAAAAGCTCGAAAATATTCAAAATACATTTTAAATTTATATATTTAAATCATCTTTTATTTCTAGAAAATTGTGATAACTGACATTTTTTGCTTACAGCGGCACTCGCGTTTAAACTTAATTACACACCTGCTGAAACCTGAATGATTGCCAGGGTTTTGAGGAATACCTCACCACGGAGCAGAAAAATCCAACAGAATGGTATGATTTGTCACTACGGAAGCCCGTGAGTTATAAGGTTTAATTGTGTGCGTATCTTTATACAGACCAGGCGTTCAACGTGTTTGCAAAGTGCTTTTTTAATAGCCTTCCCCAGAGCCCTCAATTCTTTTACACAACGACACATCTGAAGTTCATTTCATGCTAAGAACAGCCAGAGGAACGGGACACTTAGGAGCCGGAAGCGTTATTTCAAGTTGGGGTTGGAAGGCTCTGGCGCGGATGTATGAATTGAAGGAGAAGGATTTGAACAAATGAGCCCTTAATAGAGAAGTGTTTGGGGGTGCGGAGGCACTCCCCCGGCCAACTTTGAAAGTTAGGTCCTCGGAAATACAATTTCCACCATTTTGAGTGGCAAGTGGAACTTTAACACCGCTTTAAAATCAACGTAATTTTGCGCTAACCAATGTTTTAAAAACGTAGCAAAAAGAGTGACATCACAATACACAATTAGTTGCGCAAAACTGTTTCGGGCGAGGAGAAATAAAACCCATCAGGGATTTTTCAAGAATCCTCTAGGCACCAGGGAAGTCTTAAATTCACCAGGGAGTTCAAAATGATTCACCAGGTCGAGTTTCGACACCACAACTGTTACAGAAGGGTGCTCAAATAGTTTTGAAGACCTCTGTCCCCAACATTTAATACTACACTATATTTTCCACACGGAATAATTTTAGCAAGACGTTATATTACCTTTTTCTTATGATAAATATGTTTGAACTTTGAACAGTGGCTGCACAAATCCAGCAAAACTTCCTGTTACAGCGGAGCTTGAGAAGCACCATGGGTAAACAAATCTGGTAACCTTTCGATCCGAGAAATTTTGGTTTTAACGTCAGCGTACTCCCGTATGTCCGTACAGACTCTGGGGGAGAGGGAGGGAAGCCCCAAGGCAACCTGACGAGGGGTGGAGAATGCCATCTTCTCTTCGCGGGAAATCGCGCGGTGCTTTTGGACAACTGGCGTTTTTCTTGGCGGGAAATCGCTTTTCAAAAAGAGTTTTCAAACTATTGTTCGACTGAAGTTTTAAACTTGAGAAAAAATATCTAATATATCTATAAATGGAAAGAAAAAGTTCAAAACAATACTGGTGGAAGGCGAAAAGTTCAAGTTACAAAAGCTGCCTTCAAAGGACTTCATCTTTGTTTTCTTCACGGCGGAGAGCTTGTCACAACTGAGTAAGTGAATTTTCTAAAAGGTTTTATGAGGTACAGGATTTTGAGCATTACGGTCAAAGAAATTACGTTTTGAAAAGGAAATCTAATTTATGACATTAGCAATGTGTCATTTACTTTTTATTTATGTCGGCGTTGACTTAAAAAAAATTTATTAGAAAACGCACTCGGATTTGAGACAGCTCAGTGTAGTCTTAAACATTTTGCCCTCACGATGCAGGAAGTGTAACGCGAATTTCACTTGAGCATAGACTTACGGGTTTTCGAGTAAACTTTTTTAAAAATGATTTCTCTTTCCATCATTTTGTGTTTGTTTATTCATAACAGTGGGTCAAAACACGGTCGTAAGACAACAGCACTAGCATCACTTCGGTGAGATGTCGGCGAATAACTGTTTTCGATTTTGACTGTCGGGTCCAGTTAGAGAACGAAATATAAAAGTTATTTAAATGTAAGCAAAGCAGATTCGGTTTAAAGCTATTTTATCCGATAAGCTTCCGAAAACAGTTTTGTGTGTTCCTCCATGTAGTGCCCGAATTTCTTCGCGGCCGTTTTTACATGTTGAACTTACGAGAAATTTCTTTGATAATTTTAATAAAGGTGCTCGAAAGCTCTCAAAACCCTTTCTTTCGGGTAATCTCAGTAAAATGCCAGTGCAATGCCAGTATAAATTTTTGACTAGACTAATAGTGGAAGTTGGTGTTATTGTTATCATCTGAACACGATGAAAACTCAAAAAGATCACCCATTTACTTCAGAGTAAGTTATATGTGAGTAAGTAAGTAAGTAAGTAAGTTACATGTGCCTTCTGCAAAACCGAGCCAGAAACTACTCCACCGCTTCTGGTCTTGTTGTATCTGACCAATACCTTGTGGCAAGAACCAAGGCAACAACTGGTTAATGCAAAACGTATTTCAGAGAATTTCTCTTTGGTCAGAAAAGGTATTGGGTCTAAACCCGTCACCTCACCCTCCAAAACCAACTAAATTTCACCATCTCGGTGGCAAGATGTTTTATATGGCACTACAAAACTAATGAAAGATACCTCTTTCAATGCCTTCAAGCCAAAAAATATTTAACGTACCAGTCAATCAAAGGCATGCATGAAAAGAAATACAAGATCCTTTCCTTTTTGTTTTTTTTTTCTCTTACCATAAGTATTTTTTATTATCTGTTAGCCGTTTTAAGTATTTTCAGTGCTTTCTCTTCTTTCCCTTTTCCTTTTTTTCTGCACATGTTATTTGTTTGTCAGTTTACGATTTGAGAAAAAAAGTTTAACAAAAGATGTCACAAAACCATGTTAAAACCTATTCTACGTGTGCAATTTTTTGTAACTAGTAGCAGCCGTCTTTTAAAAGACACTTAAGCATTCGTTTATTTGTTGTAACCTTACTTAGCCTCTTTTTACCTGTTTTAATTGTAGATTATCCATTTGTCGTAATTAACTTGTATTTTTCCGTCAACTCTGTCTGTACTTTGTTTCTTTCTGCATTAATTGTTGTAATAGGCGTTTCTTTTGCTAATAAAATGAGCGCTGTTGAACACGTTCATTCAAGCGAACAGCCAATAATCCAGGGAGATTTGACAAGCCTTGATAATTAAATGACAGGATATGGAAACATTGCAGACGTCAAACAAGACGGCTCGCGAGTAAAACATGGGTTAATTTAGTTTGATGGGCGACAAAACATTAAATCAAGCGGTGCTCAGCCTCTAGAATGACCTTTCAAGCTCGGATTCACAGAACAGATCCCCAAAATATTGGAGGACAATTCGGAACATTTTTGGACTTTTTGCGAAGCACTTTTTGAAAGACAACGAGCCAAAAAAAGCCCCGGGTTTGGGACCAAACATTTTCAGGACTTTTCTTGAGAAACGAACACCAGCTTATTCCGTGGGAGCTCCGCTTTTAGCCTTGGCTAAATTTAGGCATTACGTTCACATTATATACTTACGGCATATGGTCGCATGTTGGATTACGGGATACTCAAAACGCCAAAAAAACACCTATCAACTTTTTGTCTGGGTCTTCCGCGAAAGCCATCTTTCTGTCAGCTCTGATTACCTTAACCATTTGGAACACTTTTGTTGTGCTAATACAGCTGCAAGATGACCAAGGACAATTTTGCGGACGACTTAACTTTTGTTTTGATTGTTTATGTTTGGTTATTTTTCAAAATTGTGGTCAGGTCTGTAGTTTTGAATAATGCTGGATTTTTCGCGCTGACGATTTCCTCATAACAGTCTTCATAAGTCGATAGAGAGGTTACTCCATTTCCAAAAGCAAAATTCAATTTCAAATTATCACAACAAAATTAAATTCAACAAACAATGCTGCCACACCGGACGTAAGCCGTGTCACGGAAGAGAAACATGGAGATTCACTGGCGACAATCGAAATCAATCTTCCAGTTTTTGAAAAATGCACGGATACCCTCACTATTAGACACTAATTGGGGGAGATTTATTCTTCCTTATTGCTATTTTTGGGAATAATCGCCTTTAAAAAAACTTCCCATTTTCAGAACGGATGTTCTTTGGAATAATTCTTTAAATATTAAACACCCACGGAATTGTCAATAATACTGGTTTTGTGCCTAATAAAAACAGTATTATCAAGCGCATTTGTGAGGTTAAAACCCAAACATTCATATGGGAGAAGCATGGCAGCAGAAAACTTAACTGTAGATGGCAAAGAGAGGAAATTTGAAGAAGATTACTGCTCAACAGCCCTAACTGGTCGAATGCACGATCAGTTGACAGGCCTTGTAGTATTCAACATTTTTATATGCGTTTTTACACTTCTGGGGAACACCCTGATCCTAATCGCCCTTTACAAGGAGTCATCCATTCATCCGCCATCCAAACTATTGCTTCGTTGTTTGGCAACAACCGATCTCGGTATTGGTATTGTTTCGGAGCCCCTTTGCATAATCTACTGGATGTCTGCGATCAACGAAAGTTGGAATATTTGTCGCTTTGCATTTCTTTCATTGGTTATAACTGGTAATGCTTTGTGTGGAATGTCTTTGTTGACCCTGACCGCCATAAGTGTAGACAGACTTCTCGCTCTGTCGTTGGGACTGAGATACAAGCAAGTTGTAACTTTGAAGCGAATGTACGTTATTGTTACTATCTTTTGGGTAACGTCTGCTGGCTGTTCAATTATGTACTTAAAGAACTATCTGGTAACTGTTAGGTACAGCCATATATTCATAACGCTCTGTCTAGGAACCTCAACAATCTCCTACACAAAGATTTTTCTGAATCTCTGTCAACGTCAAAGTCAAGTTCACGACGTAGAACAACCTAGCCAATCGAGCCAACTAAACATAGCGCGATACAGAAAGGCAGTGTCTACTGCACTGTGGCTGCAGTTAACATTAGTGGCTTGTTATCTACCAAATGGTGTGGTTATAATTTTAGTGACTGAAGGTAGCCTATCCCCGTCTCTTGTTCTGATTAACCAAATAACACTAACTTTAGTTTTCTTAAACTCTTTATTAAACCCCATTCTTTACTGCTGGAAGATAATTTATGTGCGGCAAGCAGTAAAGAGAACGACCAGAAAGCTTCGCTGTTTACCGAGTTAATGATTTAAGATCAGTAGTCGAGAAAAGTACCTTATGTTACTGAAGTTTGTTGCTCAACTGAAACAGGAGCCCGTCGCCCTAACTGAAAGTGGTTGAAGATAATGGTATATTATTTTCTCAGTTAGCCGATAGGATATGGCAACATTTACAACAATTACATGGCGTCATTGGCCGGCTCGAGGAACCGAGGAAAAATTAAGAGCTCAAAAAGGTCCCTCGAAGCGACGGCAAAACTGCCCTGTCTTTGGCTTGAAGAAAGAAGTCAGTTCTCCTTAAACAAATCTTAATCATAACTTGTAAGGGCAGAAAATCTTTGCAGTTTAGGGGAGCGTGCTTATTTCTACGCGAGGGGTCTTTTTATGCAGAAGGTTCATTATAGCCAGAGAAATTTTCGGACGCTCTCACTTCTTCGTCAGCCCTTCTTCTGTCAATGTTATACGGAAAACCACCGATAACTAACATAACAATGCGTTTTTTATAGTTTTAGAATAATTGATGTGACCTGTCGGATGTAAGTTATGTCGGTATACATGCCAACCTTAGCACCGACGCGTTGAAGAGAATAAGGGATCACCCATGTGGGAGAATTTCAACTTGAAAGCTAAGAATTTTGACCTGAAACACTTCTCTGTTACACATAGCAAAAATGAAAACCCGCAAGAACTTCAAAACAAACCGTAGTTGCTAGAATTAAACCTATGAATTCTCCTACAGTCCACGCTTTTTCAGTATTTTACCATACAGTAAGAAATGCCATGCGCTTTATAAAAATGGCGTCACTTGTATATTCGCTTAACTAGCTACTTGTCTAAAGGTGATCCCCAACTAAACGCCCAAGGTTAAAGGTTTCTTTCATATGATATTTTGTTGAAGTGTAAGCTTGTTTTCACCGCTCAATGTTTTGATTCGACAAAATTAACCCAGTGGAGATTCTAGCCTTTTGGTTCCCACTTCATATGAACTAGATTTAAATACGTGAATTAAATCAAAAGGCCAAACTTAATGACAGACTTTTTATTATGTAATTTTCCCCGGGAAAATTAACTTTCTTGTTTTATCCAGAAAAGTCTATAAAAAGCCTCAGGAAGTCCAAGGCCCGAAATTTATGCCCATTTTTCAGTTGCCGACATTCGGATAAGCCTTCTCTTTGAGAAAAATGCTATATTCTGTCATGGAACAATTAATCCGTTGCTTTGAAGCCGTGAGAACAAGTCACGATTCTTTTCGGTTTAACTTTTGATTGGTTGAGAAAGTGGTGGGAGCTTTTTTTATCCAATCAGAGAGCGAGGTAAGACCGCAAAACCAAAGCAAACACAACATTACTTTCGACACTCATTTGAAAACTGCTCTATTATAAATTCTGTGATAAGCAGCTGAGTGCGCGCAAATAAAAAAACCTGAAGCTGTTCTGAATGTTCTGTAAAATTTTTGAACTAATTCTTGCCATTATGAAAAACAATATTTAGATATACAGAAAAGCAATATCACAAGGGAGCGAGAAGAAACACGAGGCTTGTCTGTTGTCACCTGTTCACATCTCTAATGGGAGTTAAGACCATATTTCAAATTGAGGAAGTCATAAAACTTTTAAGACTTCCTCAATTTGAAAATTAAAAATGCAGTTTAAAAGAAAACAAATGAAATTAATTTCCTGAGGAGGTATTTTTATTTGCAATACTGGGTTGAATTTTGGACCCACCGGCGTGTCATGCGGCGACCTGAGCTGTGTGCACTTGGTTTGTGAATTTTGCTTGTACCAGAGCATACAGTAAAAACCCGCGTATAAGAACCTAGATTCTTCCAACTTACTAGCCTAAATAGGTTCTTATAGAAATGATATTTAGTGGGATTTTAGGCCACTTAGGTTCTTAAATAGGTTCTTAATTTGATAGGGGCACTACCGATCAGCACAGATAACTACTACAGGGCATATGTGTTATGGAATATATTGCTGTATTAAATAATTATCTAGAATACAGTTTAGATGATAACCATACAGTAAATTTATCTTTCCAAAGTACTAGTATATATTGCCAGTATTGGCAAAGACATGATATGCATATGGTTTTCATTTTAGTTCTTTCTTTGAATCTTACTGACTGAAACCTAGACTAAAATTTTTTTCTGTATTTTCATTTGTGCCTTCATTATTGTAAAATAAGAACCTATTGAAAATTTTAGGCTAAATAGGTTCTTATGAAAAGGGGGTTTAAAATGAAAATTTTAGCCTAACAGGTTCTTAAATTTTAGGTTCTTATACGCGGTTTTTACTGTAAAGGGGCTATGTACTAACAGGTGTAATCTTGTACTCGTAACCTGATCTGAAGGTTCCTACGACAAAGATCATTGGCTGGATAACATCTGTTGCGTCATTGTACCAATTAACGGACAAAAACCGCTGGTGTGTACATAGACATTGACTTTATTTCAATACTGCAATAGTTCAAAATTTTCACTTTGCAGCTAAAAGAAAATAAAAATTCTAACAAAAGAAAAAAATAATCATAACAAAACCAAAACAACATTTATACAATTTTCTTCTCGGCTCTGCGTGATGGCCAAGATAACCATGAATTTTGGTATGTACAGTGGAACCCGATAAGCCGAAGTCCAAGGAACTGGGAAAATGTGTTCTTTATAACGGGGGTTCATTATATCGGTGCTCTTTGCCAGACATTTTACTATTACTGGGCTGAAAAATATCGTTCGTTATACTGGGGTCTTCGTTATGTAGGGGTCCCACTGTATCTCACCGGTTGCTCAAGTGGTCTAGATTTTCCCTCTGGATCACTCACTTTACATCCAGAGCGATATAGAGGCGGAAATACGACATTTACCTTCTCGTGTTGAAAAATATTTCACTCGTTCGCGCAATATTTTCAACACTCGAATATAAATGTCGTAAATCCAAGCAGCCGAGTAATTTTCTAACAGCGACGAAATACCAGGATAATGATTTCTTGGACTAATCCTGTATCCTTTCGTTTTGCTCTTCGTCTAAGAAACGGGGGTAAAAATTGCGCACTTGATTGGAGAATTCCATCTCGACTACAAGACACTTTGTTTCAAGGCGAATGAATTTTGAAAGAAAACTAAACCCGCGCGATTATGTGATGCTCTTTTCCTGTTGGCTGAGACTGAAGTAGCTATGACAACCGTGATATCTTCACATGTGAAAGATAAAAATCGTACCTTCACTGGATATGAAATGCTTGTCACTCGAAAAATCCTGGTATTTTATCGGTGTCTATATAATAATTCAAGTTTATCAAATGAGATGATATTTACCGTACCTAAATTGTGAATTAGCCAATCAGAAGCCTTTGATTACTGTCATGATTTTCTACGATATCAAGTCACTGACCTGATATTCCATGATATCATGGACAGTTTCTGAAACTCGCACTTTTTTGCCAATTGCAGAATACCCGGCCACTTCACTTACATGTGTAGGAACGCTTTAAAGAACGAGGCATAACACAATAGGCACTTTTGTTATTCATTGAGATGGAAATAAGTGGCCCGGTATTCTGCAGTTAAGCGTTTTTTACAGACTTTAGAGATGAAAATTACAACAGAAATCCAACGAATACTATTATATTTGTTAAACGAGAAAGTAATTTTAAAATTTGTTTAACGCTAACAGAGAATTAAAAAAATGCAATTTCGCGCCAAAATTGGACGCGGCTACACTGGCGGGCGCTCGCAAACGTTTACGAACGGCGCTGAAACTTCTTTATGTCAAAATGGAGCCGGATTTTCCAAATTTCTCTCTTAATTTGGACTCCCAAGATTCCGAAAATGAAACTCCAAACAAAAGAATCAAAAAAATGACAGATGAGGAGTTAGAGAAGAGTATTGACGACCGCCCAGAAAAGTGTAAATACGTGTCGCTCTACAAAATTTGCACAACGCCTGACTGATCACGGTAACTGAAAAAAACAACGCCCGGTTTTAGGACGAATGAGGGTACGGTAAATACCTAATCGCACCTCTTTTGGTACGGTTCGGCAGCATGTCAGGCTCGTTTGGTGTCGCCAAGGGTATTTTGGCGAGACTGCGTCTCGCCAAAATACGATCCATGGCTCGACCAAACTCGCCTGATATGCCACTGAAGCGTACATCACACTTTCTACGAAACAAACTACATAACCACATATTTCCTTTATCATTTGTTTTGGATACATATTCGGCTAAAGTACAGTCCAGATGATAATGGAAATCATTAATAAACTAAGTTAGGTTTTTACTTCATATTTACAAGAAGATTACTTTCTGCAGCAGTCGTTTAAACAACAACAAATGATAGGTGTTTCATGATCCTTAACAAACTCATTATAGGCAAAACAATCCACTGCTGCCGCTAAGAGGTTTTGTGTTTACACATTGTACAGTTTCATGAATGTATATGGACAGTTAAGTATCCATTTAGACTGAAGTTTGCCTGTAATTTGTTGTGTCCAATACTTGTTTTCCACACATTGCACAGATACCTGGAAATAAAAAAATATATATACAAAGTAAACAAAAATGTACAAAGTAAGCATTGTGCCAAAAGAAAAAACCTGAAAAAATCTAAGATAATTTCTACTTACGGAAAATGTACAAACAAACAACACTACGGTAAAGTGCTGCTCAGCGCTTTCATTGGATTGGTCACATTTTAGGATTTCATGCACTAAAGATAGAACCGCCTTCTACAGCATAATAAACAGTACCGCATGAAAATACTGTTTAATGCATTCCATTTGAATGTTACACTTTAGGATTTCACCCAGAGACTCAAACCATAGAACCGCCTTGCATACAGGTGTTGTAGCATAAAAATAATAAAGAGCAACACAGGAAAGCCCTGCCCAATAGTCACAGATGTCACACGAGGACTTCATCTATACTCAAAAGTACTAAAACCTTATTTGACCACAGATTACAGTATTGGACTTCTGTTGTGAAAATCAGGAGACAAAGAGTTAAAGGGTCATCAAACGCTTTACAAAAGAATGTGGAAAAAAGTCGTTTGTTTATGCAATTATAGAATATAGGTTAAAATTACTCAGTTCTGCCATTTTTGTGCGCTGAATTAACTTGAAAGAGACTGAACATAATTCAAACGAAATGCTTGTATGGGTGATGTAAATGACGCAAACAATTAACTGATGAGGTCACAAAGAGGAGACAGCCACAGGGCATTATATGAATGAAGTGTTTATTTCGACAATTCAGATAGATAAAAGATTAATATATTTCGTGGGACATACACACTGTAATTTGTTTTTTTTATTTTCTTTCTTTAGCTGGTGAAATCCCTACCCTTTTATATACCTGAAGCCTGAAATGATACCCATTTCGGGTGGAGCCTCCCCATATAGGCCAATATAGGGAGTACCCCCCCCCCCCACCCACCCTACCCCAGTCTTACTCAAAAGGTCGTTTACTGATCAAATAGTTCGATTTTTTACGTCTTCTAACCTGAAATACTTCATTTGATTCATTTAAAGAACAGAAACTGATGACCTGCTACATGCCATTTGCATACAACTCCCTTGTTTCCTACGTGCCGGTTGCCTCAAGGGCAAAAACGACGGAGCGAATATGGTATATAAAAATAGGGCTCTCTTCCCCCCCATCCCGGACTGTCTTGAAGAAGCACATTGAATACAAGTGTTTGAGCAATTTTATTTTTCTGTTCGAATTATTTCTGGTGACTAAAAGCTTGATATGAATTTTCTTTCCTTCGTTTGCAAGATATGTCATTGCTTCCTTTCACTTTGCACGATTTTTTTCCAGTTCTGCAAAAAATTTGCATGAATTTCTTTTTGTTTTGGTGTTTTTCACGTAACTTGAAACAAATAATTGTTAGTTTCCTTCAGTCGAAAGATACCGGGCAACTGAAGGCGCCATTTTTTTTTTACGCGAAGAAGAAATTTCCGTGAGAAAAGCCTTTGTACGCCGTGTTGGAGTATCTTTTTTTTTATACTTAGCAATTTCAATGATCAATCGAGAACTGCAACGCAATGATAGTTAACATAACATTATTGTTTTCTGCGGTAACCAGGCGCCAAAATATGACTGCAGATAGAGAAGCCATCTGTCTCTCGCGTCACCCATCCTACTCACTGGATCCAGTATGAATTATTTTCTGCCCTAATCGCGTTTGCAACTGATACGTGTTACATTGGTTTGTCCTTTTTTTGTATATGGGAGACGTGATGCATGCGACTAAGTCATGTTCAAAATGTTTTACTTCCAAAGCGTAATCACTGGGTCTCATTGTAAACAATCTCTTTCCACGCGCACTGACGCCGTTACCTACGCGACTCATGGACGTGACTTCTTATATGCGTCAATAAAATTAACAAATTGACGTCAGTGTTTTATACGTCTGTGCACTTGTTGATGATAAAATTCGTAATAACATTGTCAAAGTTTGTTGGATCTATCCACCTGAAGCTCTACAACAAACTTTGACAATGTTGTGACTAAATTTATCATAATAAGCGAACAGACGCATAAAAAACTGACATTAATTTGTTTCCTTACAATAACAAAAAAATTAGCCAAGTAGCTCACGAGAATTCACTCAGTTATTGTAAAATAAAAATTTTTGTCAGTATCAATTAAAGCGACGTTCGATAGCTAACAATAGAAATGATTTATAGACGTTTTAATGGCGGGCAATATCTCTCAAAGAGACCCTGATATACGAATTTATACCAAGTTCAAACGCATAAGGCCTAACTCATTTTTTACCGCGAGTTTTAATATTTAAAAATGTCTAATATGCAAAAAAGTGAGTCAAAATTTGACGCTGTAGTTATCGCAGCTTTATCAAAAGGTAGGTGTGAGAACCCATATACTACAAATTTCACAAAGAAGGCTAAGTTTCATTTTATAAGAAAATTTTAAATTTCGTCTCGTCATGGCGATGTCCCTGGCTGTGGAAATACTCCTTTGTGTTGGATATGCAATCATTTTTATTACTAGCATCGTCGCGAATTTACTCGTGTGCGCGATCGTGTTCAAAATAAAGAACCTTCAAAACTTCACTTCTATTTTGCTCGTCAACATGGCTGTTGGAGATCTGACTGTAGGGGTAGTTGGTGTGATGCACATAATTCTAGAAGTCTGGTTTCTGGTTGGAGGGATCAACAAATATTCTCTTCTTTGGGGACATCTAAATGCAATTGTACGGTTCAGTGCGTCGCATTCGATCTACAACATGGCGGTTTTAGCTTACGACCGCTCCCTTTCCATTGTTAAACCGATGGTGAGGCGCACAAAAAATTACAAAAAGCAAACTGAAAATCATCCTTCCAGTCATTTGGGCCTCGTCTCTCGCGTTCCTCGGGCCTTGTCTGTATTTCATTGAAATCTACGACTTTGAAGATGAAAAATTAATCTGTGGGAGACTTTGCCTCAAGACGAGTTACCAGTATTCTACAGAATAACTCTCTTGTGTTTATGTATTTTATACCGATGTGTATAACTATTCATTTCTTTGGAAAGATCTTCATTTGTCTCTGGGCAAATAAACAGCACTGAATGAGTCCTTCAACAAGTCAGCGGAACGGGACACTTAGGAGCCGGAATCGTTATTTCAAGTTGGGGTTGGAAGGCTCTGGTGTGGATGTATGAATTGAAGGAGAAGGATTTGAAGAAATGAGCGCTTAATACAGAAGTGTTTAGGGGGTCCGGAGACAACTTTGAAAGTAAGGTCTTCGGAAATGCAATTTCCACCATTTTGAGTGGCATGTGAAACTTTTACACTGCTTTAAAATCAACTTAATTTTTGCACTAACCAATCTTTAAAAACCGTAATAAAAAGAGTGACATCACGATTGCCAAAACAATTAGTCGCGCGAAACTGTTATGGGCGGAGAAAAAAAAACCCACCAGGGATTTTTCAAGAATCTTCTGGGCACCAGGGAAGTCTAAAATTTACCAGGGAGGTCAAAATGATTCACCAGGTCGGGCATCGACACCACATCTGTGACAGAAGGGCGCTCAAATGGTTTTTAAGACCTCTATACCCAACATTCAATACCACACTTTATTTTACACACGGAATAATTAAAGCAGGACGTTATATTAATTTTCTCTTATGAATAGATATGTTTGAACTTCCGTGGCCCCACAAATCCAGCATTGTTGTTTAATTGTAAATACTATCAATGTTATTATTGATACTTTGTTTAAGACCTTTCCTTTAAAACTATTTTTAATTGATATTGTGTTATTTAATTCTTTCTATTATTTAATTTTAATATTGTAAAGTGCTGTTGGATACCTTGTAGAAACAGCGCTATATATATCATTATTACTATTGTTATTACTTCCTGTTATAGCGGAGCTTGTGGAGCACCATGGGTAAACAAATCTGGTAACCCATCGATCAATTTTGGTTCTGACGTCAGCGTACTCCCGTACGTCCGTACAGACTTTGGGGGAGGAGGAGGAGGGGACCCCCAAGGCAACCCAACGCGGGATGGAGAGTGCGTTCTTTTCTTGGGGGGAAATCGCGCGGTGCTTTTGGGCAACCGTCATTTTCCTTGGCGGGAAATCGCATGACCATCGTCGCTTTTGAAAAAGAGTTTTCTTTAAAAAGGTAAGTTTATTCAGCAAAACGATTGTTCGACAGTACTGAAGTTTTAAACTTCAGAAAAAAACATCTAATATCTATAAATGGAAAGAAAAATTTCAAAAGAATACTAGTGGAAGGCAAAAAGTTCACGTTACGAAAGCTGCCCTTAAAGGACTTTATCTTTGTTTTCTTCGCGGTGAAGAGCTTGTCCTGTTCTGAACACAACAACCGAGTAAGCGAAGTTTTTAAAGGGTTTAAGGTACACGGTCAAAGAAATTACGTATTGAGATAGAAATTTAATTTATATCATTAGAAATGTGTCATTTACTTTTTATTTATGTCGGCGTTGACTTAAAAAAAAATATTAGAAAACGCGCTCAGATATGAGACAGGTGTAGTCTTGAATATTTTGCCATCACGATGCAGGGAATGTAAAGCGAATTTTTTTAAGTATAGACTTAACGGTTTTCGAATGATCTTTTTTCAAAAATGATTTCTCTGTCCATCATTTTGAGTTTATTTCTTCATAACAGTTGGTAAAAACACGGTCGTAAGACAAGAGCACAAGCATCACTTAGGTGAGCTGAGATGACAGCGAATAATTGTTTTCAATTTTGACTGTTGGGTCCATCTCCTTGTGCAATTGTCGATTTTCTTGTCCTAGAAGTTTTCAATAGTAATAATCTTTTGAAGGAAGCAGTTGTTGGTTTAAAGGTATTTTATCCGAAAAGCTTTCGAAAACAGTTTTGCGCGTTCCTCAAAGCGCCCAAATTTGCTTAAGCTTAAGACTTGCTTCGCAGCCGCAAAAATTGTCCCATAATTTAAGCATGCTTGGTGTTTGCTTGTTTTCAATCTCGATGGTTTCTAGTTAGAGAACGAAATATACTGAAAAGTCATTTAAGTAACTAGAAGCGAAGCAGTTTTCGGTTTAAAGCTATTTTGTTCGATAGGCTTCCGAAAACAGTTTTGTGTGTTCCTCAAAGTGCCCGAATTTCTTCGCGGCCGCTAAACTTACGAGAAATTTCTTGATAATTTTAATACAGGTGCTTGAAAGCTCTCAAAATCCTTTCTTTCGGGTAATCTCAGTGAACTGCCAGTGAAATGCCAGTATAAATTTTTGACTAGACTAATAGTGGCAGTTCGTGTTATTTGTTAACATCCGAACGCGATGAAAACCCAAAAAGATAACCCATTTACTTCAGAGTAAGTTGTACCTCTGTACCTTTTGCAAAACCGAGCCAGAAACTACACCACCTCTTCTGGTCTTGTTGTATCTGATCAATACCTTCTGGCAAGAACTAAGGAAACAACTGGTTAACGCAAAACTTATTCCAGAGAATTTCTCCCTTTCGTCAGAAAAGGTATTGGGTCTAAAACCCGTCAACTCACTCCCAAAACATCAACTAAATTTCACCATCTCGATGGCAAGATGTTTTATATGGCACTACAAAACTCATGAAAGATGCCTCTTTCAATGTGTCTAAGACAAAAAATATTTAATTTACCAGTCACTCAAAGACATGCAGGAAAAGAAATACAAGATCCTTTGCTTTTTTGTTTTTTTCCCTTATCATAAGTATTTTTTATTATCTGTTGGCCGTTTTAGGTATTTTGCTTTCTCTTCTTTCCCTTTTCCTTTTTTTCTGCACATGTTATTTGTTTGTCAATCTATAATTTGAAAAAAAAAAACAAGTTTAACAAAATATGCCACAAAACCATGTAAAAACCTATTCTACGTGTGCAATTTTTAGCCAATGACGTCACGTTAGTGACGTCATATGGCTACTGTCAGAGCCTAAAAATCAATGATATACGTGAGACATACGTCTGTCTTACGATTTGTGATGCTGGGGGGATATTCTGTGAGACGATGGGTGGGGGTGTGCACCAGGAGACTGAAACTCTTCCCTTATCAGCGGTACAAACCCATACAGCTTATACTATAGGAGTACGTCCCCCGGGCTTTGAAGTGTTTTGCATTCGCAAGTGTGGATCTACTTCGAATGCCTGATTTGTGTACGTGAGGTCTGGCAGGATTTTATTCGCGTTGTAGTCCTGTGATTACTTAACTGAAGTACAAATTTCCACAGCAGCAAATACAAGACGGACTTGCCAATTTGAGATGTTGTATGAACAGAACGTGGAAATTAACGTTACTTCGATCCCTAATTAACAGTGAAAGAGACAGTATTTAAAGCCCAAGTTAATAACGATAGTGAGAAGACTAGAGTAAAACAGCATAAAATTTTTCGGGATTATCTCTCGGTAACAGCGAATCTAAAATTTGCAGTGTCATTTTTGAGTGCGTGTTATAAAACATGAACCCATTTAAAACTAAATCGGAAATTGCGCGGCTTGTTGCTAGCTATTCGTAAAACTGAAAAACTTGAATGAAACTAGTATTAAAATCCAAGTCACAGTGGTGATCAAGGAATTAGAGGATGGATATAGTAAAATCTTTACAAGATACTAAACGTTATTTCGGGGTTATTCATAGCTCAAAGTGTAAAGAGTATGTTGAGCAAATTTGCATAGCTGACAGCTGTAATTTCAGTCGTAGGAATGTAACGCAACACGTAAAACATCTCGAACCGACCGAAACAGTACCGAAAGATTAACAACAACAGATATGTGACAAAGCATTCTAATAGAGACCTGTTGGATCAACTGGAAAGCGAGCTGAATTTGAACATTTTCGAACTGTTCGAAGGCAAAGCAAACGAAATTTATTCGGCTGTAGGTTGAGACTCAAAATAAACACGTGCGCTAAAAATAACTTTGTACCGTGGGAAAGTTACAAATGTAAACATACTTTGGTCGATTTGTGAAGCAAAAAGACGAAAATTATTATAGCCGACTTGATTACAAAGCAAGCAACTTCAATCAACAGGGGAAATAAATATAGTTGCAAAACTATTTCAGTCGTGTTTATAAACGCTAGTTCAAACCGATTTCGAACGAAAATATTGTGGATACAAGAAACGCCGTTTGATGGCATCCGCGCATCAATGCGGGCACATTCGTTTAACAATTCATAATAATAAAGGTACCTTCGAATACAAATTTTAATTTTGAGAGTTTATTCTTCTTTAAAACGTCTGCTACAAATTCTAGAGATTTTCCCCGGGAATAGGCAGTCTTCTCCGCGCGGTCCGGCGCCATCGTGTCAACCGAGAAGTGACGTACTTTACAAGAACAGCAAGAAGTTTTTTTTTTTTAATTTGCCCCGCCCCCCCCCCCCCCCGGGACAAGACCGCTTCAAACAATTCCCCACCCCCGGGCCTGAAGGGCTGGACTTGTCCCCGGGGTTGCCCGGGGGGGGGATGGTAACACGTAAAATTGAACCATGCATTACTTGTTTTTGTCTCTGTTCTTTGAAGAACCGTGAAATAAAGAGCTTTCTTCGGTTTCTTTACTCCGCGTAGTCACGCTGCTCAATCATTACCAGGTTTTATAGTGGATAACCACAAGATCTTTTTGGTGGTGGTGGGGGGGGGGGGGTTGGGGCTGAGGGGTTAGGGAGGACTTACCGGAGATGTAAAGTCCCATAGGTTGTCAGGATAAATTTCACCATATTGTGAAAAAAAACGTCATTGGCTCTGCGCGCATTGCGTGCCTATGTTTTGTAACTAGTAGCAGCTGCCTTTAAGACATTTAAGCATTCCTTTATTTATTGTAACCTTACTTAGCCTCTTTTTACCTGTTTTAATTGTAGATTATCCATTTGTTATAATTAACTTGTATTTTTTATCCAGTCTGTCTGTACTTTGTTTCTTTCTGCATTAATTGTTGTAATAGGCGTTTCTTATGTCAATAAAATGAGCGCCTTTGAACAAGCGAACAGCCAATTTTCCAAGGATATTTGACAAGCCTTGATAGTTAAATGATAGGATATGGAAACATTGCAGACATCAAGCAAGACGGCTCGTGAGTAAAACATGTGTTAATTCAGTTTGATGGCTGGAAAAACATTAAATCAAGCGGTGCTCAGCCTCTAGAATGACCTTTCGAACTCGGATTCACAGAACAAATCCCCAAAATATTGGAGGACAATTTGGAACACTTTTGGACTTTTTAAGAACACTTTTTGAAAGAAAACGAGCCAAAAAAAGCCCCGGAATATATTTGGGACCAAACATTTTCAGGGCTATTCTTGGGAAACGAACACCAGCCTATTTCTTGAGAGCTCCGCTTTTAGCCTTGGCTAAATTTATGTATTACGTTCATATTTTATACTTACGGCATATAGTCGTCTCATATAGGTATATTTACGGGACACCCAAAACGCCAAAAAAACACACCTAGCAACTTTTTATCTGGGTCTTCCGCGAAAGCCATCTCTCTGTCAGCTCTGATTACTTTAGCCATTTGGAACACTTTTGTTATGCTAATACAGCTGCAAGATGACCAAGAAAAATTTTGCTAGATTTTTGTTTGATTATTTTTCAAAACTGTGGTCAGGTCTGTAGTTTTGAATAATGCTGGATTTTTCTCACTGACGATTTCCTCTTAATAGTCTTCATAAGCCGAGAGAGACGTTACTCCATTTCCAAAAGCAAAATTCAATTTAAAATTATCACATCAAAAGTAAATTCAACAAATAATGCTGCCACACCGGACGTACGCCGTGTCACGGAAGAGAAACGTGGAGATTTGCTAGCGACAATGGGAATCAATCTTCTAGTTTTTGAAAAATGTACGAGTATCCTCACTATTAGACACTAATTGGAGGAGAGATATTCTTCCTTATTGCTATTTTTGGGAATAATCATCCTTAAAAAATAAGCTTCCTCTTTTCAAAACGGATGCCCGTTGGAATAGTTCTTTAAATATTAAACACCCACGGAATTGTCAATAATACTGGTTTTGTACCTAATAAAAACAGTATTATCAAGCGCATATGTGAGGTTGAAAGCCAGATATTCATATGGGAGAAGCATGGCAACAGAAAACTTAACTGTAGATGACAAAGAGAGGAAATTTGAAGAAGAGTTCTGCTCAACAGCTTTAACTGGTCGAATGCACGATCAGTTGACAGGCCTTGTAGTATTAAACATTTTTGTAAGCGTTTTTACACTGCTGGGGAACACCGTGATCCTAATCGCCCTTTACAAGGAGTCATCCATTCATCCGCCATCCAAACTATTGCTTCGTTGTTTGGCAACAACCGATCTCGGTATTGGTGTTGTTTCGGAGCCTCTTGCCATAATCTACTGGATGTCTGCGATTAACGAAAGTTGGAATATTTGTCGCTTTGCTTTTCTTTCATATGTTATAACTGGTTTTACTTTCTGTGGAATGTCTTTGTTGACATTGACTGCCATAAGTGTAGACAGACTTCTTGCTCTTTCGTTGGGATTGAGATACAAACAAGTTGTAACTTTGAAGCGAGCGTACGTGATTGTTACTATCTTTTGGGTTGTGTCCGCTGGCTGTTCAATTATGTACTTGAAGAACTATCTGGTAACTGTTAGGTATAGCCACATATTCATAACGCTCTGTCTAGGAACCTCAATATTCTCCTACACAAAGATTTTTGTGAATCTCCGTCAACGTCAAAGTCAAGTTCAAGACGTAGAACAACCTAGCCAATCGAGCCAACTTAACATAGCGCGATACAGAAAGGCAGTGTCTACTGCACTGTGGCTGCAGTTGACGTTAGTGGCTTGTTATCTACCAAATGGAGTGGTTATAATTTTGGTGACTGAAGGCAGCCTATCCCCGTCTCTTATTCTGATTAACCAAATTACACTGACTTTAGTTTTCTTGAACTCTTCATTAAACCCCATTCTTTACTGCTGGAAGATAAGTTCTGTGCGGCATGCAGTAAAGAAAACGACCAGAAAGCTTTGCTGTTTATCGAGTTAATGATTTAAGATCAGTAGTCGAGAAAAGTACCTTATATTACTGAAGTTTGTTGCTTAACTGAAACAGGAGCCCGTCGCCCTAACTGAAAGTGGTTGAAGATAATGGTATATTATTTTCTCAGTTAGCCGATAGGATATGGCAACATTTACAACAATTACATGGCGTCATTGGCCGGCTCGAGGAACCGAGGAAGGAGAGCTGGAAAAAAAACGGTCCATCGAAGCGACGGCAACACTGCCCCGTCTTTGGCATGCAGAAAGTAGTCAGTCCTCCTTAAACAAATCTTAATTATAACTTGTAAGGGCAGAAAATCTTTGCAGTTTAGGGAAGCGTGCTTGTTTCTAAGCTACGGGTCTTTTTATGCCGAAGGTTCATTATACCCAGAGAAATTTTTTGACGCTCTCACTTCTTCGTCAGCCCTTCTCCTGTCAATGTTATACTGAAAGCCACCGATAACTAACAATGCGTTGTTTGTAGTTTTAGCATAATTGATGTGACGCGTGCGACGTGGGTTTTGTCGGTATACATGCCAACTTTAGCACCGACGCGTTGAAGAATAAGGGAACGCCCATGCAGGATAAATTCAACTTGAAAGCTAAGAATCTTAACCTGAAACACTTCTCTGTTACACATAGCAAAAATGAAAACCCGCAAGAACTTCAAAACAAACCGTAGTTGCTGGAATCAAACCTATGAATTCTCCTACAATCCACCCTTTTTCAGTATTTTACAATACACTAAGAAATGCCATGCGCTTTATAAAAATGCCGTCACTTGTATATTCGCTTAACTACTTGTCTAAAGGTGATCACCAACTAAACGCCCAAGGTTAAAGGTTTCTTTCATATATTTTTTTGAAGTGTAAGCTTGTTTTCACTGCTCAATGTTTTGATTCGACAAAATTAACCCAGTGTAGATTCTAGCATTTTGGTTCCCACTTCATATGAGCTAGATTTAAATACGTGAATTAAATCAACAGGCCAAACTTAATGACAGACTTTTTATTATATAATTTTCTCCAGGAAAATTAACTTTCTTGTTTTATCCAGAAAAGTCTTTAAAAAGCCTCAGGAAGTCCAAGGCCCGAAATTTATGCCCATTTTTCAGTTGCCGACATTCGGATAAGCCTTCTCTTTGAGGAAAATGCTATATTCCTATATGCCATGGAACAATTAATCCGTTGCTTTGAAGCCGTGAGAACAAGTCACGATTCTTTTTGGTTTAACCAAGAGAGGATCTTAGTTTAACTTATGATTGGTTGAGAAAGTGGTGGGAGCTTTTTATATCCAATCAGCGAGCGAGGTAAACCCGCAAAACCAAAGCAAACACAACATTACTTTCGACACATTTGAAAACTGCTATTTTATAAATTCTGTGATAAGCAGCTGAGTGAGCGTACATAAAAAACCTAAAGCTGTTCTGAACGTTCTGCAAATTGTTGAACTAATTCTTGCCATTATGAAAAACAATATTTAGATATACAGAAGAGCAATATCACAAGGGAGCGAGAAGAAACATGAGCTTGTCTGTTGTCACTTGTTTACATCTGTAATATTTCGAATTGAGGAAGTGATAAAACTTTTAAGACTTCCTCAATTTGTAAATTAAAAATGCAGTTTTAAAGAAAACAAGTGAAATTGATTTCCTGAGGAGGTACTTTTATTTGCAACAATGGGTTGAATTTTGGACCAACCGGTGCGTCATGCGGTGACCTGAGCTGTGTGCACTTGGTTTGTGAATCGTGCTTGTCGCAATCTTGTACTCGTAACCTGACCTGAAGGTTCCTACAACAAAGATCAGTTGCTGGATAACATCTGTAGCGTCATTGTACCAATTAACAAAACAGTGCGGGACAAAAACCGCTCGTGTGTACATAAACATCGACTTTTATTTTATTATTTTTTTTTTTTTTCACTTTGCAACCAAAAGGAAATAAAAATTCTAACAAGAGGACAAAATAACCATAACAAAACCAAAACAACATTTATACAATTTTCTTCTCGGCTCTGCGTGATGGCCAAGATAACCATGAATTTTGGTATGTACAGTGGAACCCGATAAAACGAAGTCCAAGGAACTGGGAAAATGTGTTCTTTATAAGGGGGGTTCGTTATATCGGTGCTCTTTGCCAGACATTTTACTATTACTGGGCTGAAAAATATCGTTCGTTATACCAGGTTTTCGTTATACAAGGGTTCGTCATATTGGGTTTCCACTGTATCTGGCGGTGGCTCAAGTGGTCTAGATTTTCCCTCTGGATCACTCTCTTTACATCCAGACCGATATCAAGGATATTACATGGTCGCGCGGAGATAGGACATTTTTCAACACGAGTGGATAAATGTCGTATCTCCAAGCGGCCATGTAATATTGTGTTTATTATATAGACACCGATGAAACACCAGGATAACGATTTCTTGGACTAATCCTGTATCCTTTCGTTTTGCTCTTCGTCTAAGAAACGGAGGTAAAAATTGCGCACTTGATTTGAGAATTCCATCTCGACTACAAGACATCCGACTGACTTTGTTTCAAGGCGAATGATTTGTGAAAGAAAACTAAACCCGCGCGATGCTGTGATGCTCTTTTCCTATTGGCTGCGACTGAAGTTTTAAAGTAGCTATGACAACCGTGATATCTTCATATGTGAAAGATAAAAATCGCATCTTCACTGGATATGAAATGCTTGTCACTGGAAAAATCCTGGTATTTCATCGGCGTCTATATAATAAATCACGTTTATTAACTGAGATAATATTAAAATTAAGCGTTTTACTCCTTCACCGACGCAGCACCACAGTTTCTACACAAACTACATAACCACATATTTCCTTTATAATTTGTTTTGGATACATATTCAGCTAAAATACAATACATATTTTAAAGAAAATCATGAAAGAACTAAGTTAAGTTTTCACTCCATATTTACAAAAAGATGCTTTTTTGCGGCAGTTGATTAAATTAAACAAAAAATGATATGGTGTTTAATGGCTGCCGCTAAGAGGTTTTGTGTTTACACGTTGTACAGTTTTATGAATGTATATGGACAGTTAAGTATCCATTTAGACTGAAGTTTGTCTGTAATTTGTTGTGTCCAATACTTGTTTTCCACACATTGCACAGATACCTTGAAATAAAAAAATATATATACAAAGTAATCAAAAATGTATAATTTTTACTTACGGAAAATGTACAAACAAACAACACTACGGTAAGGTGGTGCTCAGGGCTTTCATTGGATTGGTCACATTTTAGGATTTCATCCACTGAAGATAGAACCGCCTTCTACAGCATAATAAACAGTACCGCATGAAAATACTGTTCAATACCTTCCATTTGAATGTTACACTTTAGGATTTCACCCAGAGACTCAAACCATTGAACCGCCTTGTATGCAGGTGTTGTAGCATAAAAATAATAAAGAGCAAAAAAGGAAAATCCTGCCCAATGGTCACAGATGTCACACGAGGACTTCATCTATACTCAAAAGTACTAAAACCTTATTTGACCGCAGACTACAGCATTGTACTTCTGTTGTGAAAATCAGGAGACAAAGAGTTAAAGGGTCATCAAACGCTTTACAAAAGAATTTGGAAAAAAGTCCTTTGTTTATGCAATTATAGAATATAGGTTAAAGTTACTCAGTTCTGCCATTTTTGTGCGCTGAATTAACTTGAAAGAGACTGAACATAATTCAAACGAAATGCTCGTATGGGTGATGTAAATGACGCAAACAATTAACTGATTAGGTCACAAAGAGGAGACAGCCACAGGGCATTATATGAATGAAGTGTTTATTTCGACAATTCAGATAGATAAAAGATTAATATATTTCGTGGGGCATACGCACTGTAATTTGTTTTTTATTTTCTTTCTTTAGCTGGTGAAATCCCTACCCTTTTATATACCTGAAGCCTGAAATGATACCCATTTCGGGCGGAGCCTCCCCACTGTATAGGCCATTATAGGGGGTACCCCCCCGCCCTACCCCGTCTTACTCAAAAGGTCGTTTACTGATCAAATAGTTCGATTTTTTACGTCTTCTAACCTGAAATACTTCATTTGATTCATTTAAAGAACAGAAACTGATGACCTGCTACATGCCATTTGCATACAACTCCCTTGTTTCCTACGTGCCGGTTGCCTCAAAGGCAAAAACGACGGAGCGAATATGGTACATAAAAATAGGGCTCTCTTCCCCCCCATCCCGGACTGTCTTGGAGAAGCACATTGAATACAAGTGTTTGAGCAATTTTATTTTTCTGTTCGAATTATTTCTGGTGACTAAAAGCTTGATATGAATTTTCTTTCCCTCGTTTGCAAGATATGTCTGTGCTTCCTTTCACTTTGCACGATTTTTTTCCAGTTCTGTAAAAACTTTGCATGAATTTCTTTTTGTTTTGGTGTTTTTCACGTAACTTGAAACAAATAATTATTAGTTTCCTTCAGTCGAAAGGTACCGGGCAACTGAAGGCGCCATTTTTTTTTTTTTATGCGAAGACGAAATTTCCGTGAGAAAAGCCTTTGTACGCCGTGTTGGAGTATCTTTTTTTTATACTTAGCAATTTCAATGACCAATCGAGAACTGCAACGCAACGATAGTTAACATAACATTATTGTTTTCTGCGGTAACAAGGCGCCAAAATATGACTGCAAATAGAGAAGCCATCTGTCTCTCACGTCACCCATCCTACTCACTGGATCCAGTATGAATTATTTTCTGCCCAAATCGCGTTTGCAACTAATACGTGTTACACTGGTTTGTCCTTTTTTTTGTATATGGAAAATGTGATGCATGCGACTAAGTTATGTTCAATTTAAAATGTTTTACTTCCAAAGCGTAATCACTGGGTCTCATTGTAAACAATCTCTTTCCACGCGCACTGACGCTGTTACCTACGCGACTCATGGACGTGACTTCTTATATGCGTCAATAAAATTAACAAATTGACGTCAGTGTTTTATAATCTGTGCACTTATTGATGATAAATTTCGTAGTAACATTGTCAAAGTTTGTTGTAGATCTACCTACCTGAAGCTCTACAACAAACTTTGACAATGTTGTGACTAAATTTATCATCATAAGCGGACAGACGCATAAAAAACTGACATTAACTTGTTTTCTTACAATAACAAAAAAATTAGCCAATTAGCTCACGAGAATTCACTCAGTTATTGTAAAATAAAAATTCGTACATACGCATACGCATTTTTTGTCAGTATCAATTAAAGCGACGTTCGATAGCTAACGATAGAAATGATTTATAGACGTTTTAATGGCGGGCAATATCTCTCAAAGAGACCCTGATGTACGAATTTATACCAAGTTCAAACGCATAAGGCCTAACTCATTATTTACCACGAGTTTTAATATTTCAAAATGTCTAATATGCTAAAAAGTGCGTCAAAATATGACGCTGTAGTTTTCGCAGCTTTATCAACAGGTAGGTGTGAGACCCCATATACTACAAATTTCACAAAGAAGGCTAAGTTTCATTTCTTAAGAAAATTTTAAATTTCGTCTCGTCATGGCGATGTCCCTGGCTGTGGAAATACTCCTTTGTGTTGGAAATGCAATCATTTTTATTACTAGTATCGTTGCGAATTTACTCGTGTGCGCGATCGTGTTCAAAATAAAGAACCTTCAAAACTTCACTTCCATTTTGATCGTCAACATGGCTGTTGGAGATCTGACTGTAGGGGTAGTTGGTGTGATGCACATAATTCTAGAAGTCTGGTTTCTGGTTGGAGGGATCAACAAATATTCTCTTCTTTGGGGACGTTTAAATGCAATTGTACGGTTCAGTGCGTCGCATTCGATCTACAACATGGCGGTTTTAGCTTACCCCCGCTACCTTTCCATTGTTAAACCGATGGAGAGGCGCACAAAAAATTACAAAAAGCAAACTGAAAATCATCACTTCCAGTCATTTGGGCCTCGTCTCTCGCGTTCCTCGGACATTGTCTGTATTTTATTGAAATCTACGACTTTGAAGATGAAAAATTAATCTGTGGGAGACTTTGCCTCAAGACGAGTTACCAGTATTCTACAGAATAACTCTTTTGTGTTTATGTATTTTATACCGATGTGTATAACTATTCATTTCTTTGGAAAGATCTTCATTCGTCTCTGGGCAAGTAAACAGCACTGAATGAGTCCTTCAACAAGTCCGCAGCGGAACGGGACACTTAGGAGCCGGAAGCGTTATTTCAAGTTGGGGTTGGAAGGCTCTGGTGTGGATGTATGAATTGAAGGAGAAGGATTTGAAGAAATGAGCGCTTAATACAGAAGTGTTTAGGGGGTCCGGAGACAACTTTGAAAGTAAGGTCTTCGGAAATGCAATTTCCACCATTTTGAGTGGCATGTGAAACTTTTACACTGCTTTAAAATCAACTTAATTTTTGCACTAACCAATCTTTAAAAACCGTAATAAAAAGAGTGACATCACGATTGCCAAAACAATTAGTCGCACGAAACTGATACGGGCGGAGAAAAATAAAACCCACCAGGGATTTTTCAAGAATCTTCTGGGCACCAGGGAAGTCTAAAATTTACCAGGGAGGTCAAAATGATTCACCAGGTCGGGCATCGACACCACATCTGTGACAGAAGGGCGCTCAAATGGTTTAAAAGACCTCTATACCCAACATTCAATACTACACTTTATTTTACACACGGAATAATTAAAGCATGACGTTATATTAATTTTCTCTTATGAATAGATATGTTTGAACTTCCGTGGCCCCACAAATCCAGCATTGTTGTTTAATTGTAAATATTGTCAATGTTATTATTGATACTTTGTAGGTTAAGACCTTTCCTTTAAAACTATTTTTAACTGATATTGTGTTATTTAATTCTTTCTGTTGTTTAATTTTAATATTGTAAAGTGCTGTTGGATACCTTGTAGAAACAGCGCTATATAAATCATTATTATTATTATTACTTCCTGTTATAGCGGAGCTTGTGGAGCACCATGGGTAAACAAATCTGGTAACCCATCGATCAATTTTGGTTCTGACGTCAGCGTACTCGCGTACGTCCGTACAGACTTTGGGGGAGGAGGAGGGGACCCCCGAGGCAACCCCACGCGGGATGGAGAGTGCGTTCTTTTCTTGGAGGGAAATCGCTTTTGGGCAACCGTCATTTTCCTTGGCGGGAAATCGCATGACCATCGTCGCTTTCGAAAAAGAGTTTTCTTTAAAAAGGTAAGTTTATTCAGCAAAACGATTGTTCGACAGTACTGAAGTTTTAAACTTCAGAAAAAAACATCTAATATCTATAAATGGAAAGAAAAAGTTCAAAAAAATACTAGTGGAAGGCAAAAAGTTCAAGTTACGAAAGCTGCCCTTAAAGGACTTTATCTTTGTTTTCTTCACGGTGGAGAGCTTGTCCTGTTCTGAACACAACAACCGAGTAAGCGAAGTTTGTAAAGGGTTTAAGGTACATGAGTTTGAGCATAACGAACAAAGAAATTACGTATTGAGATAGAAATTTAATTTATATCATTAGAAATGTGTCATTTACTTTTTATTTATGTCGGCGTTGACTTAAAAAAATTTAGAAAACGCGCTCAGATATGAGACAGGTGTAGTCTTGAATATTTTGCCATCACGATGCAGGGAATGTAACGCGAATTTTTTTAAGTATAGACTTAACGGTTTTCGAATGATCTTTTTTCAAAAATGATTTCTCTGTCCATCATTTTGAGTTTATTTCTTCATAACAGTTGGTAAAAACACGGTCGTAAGACAAGAGCACAAGCATCACTTAGGTGAGCTGAGATGACAGCGAATAATTGTTTTCAATTTTGACTGTTGGGTTCATCTCCTTGTGCAATAGTCGATTTTCTTGTCCTAGAAGTTTTCAATAGTAATAATCTTTTGAGCGAAGCAGTTGTCGGTTTAAAGGTATTTTATCCGAAAAGCTTTCGAAAACAGTTTTGCGCGTTCCTCAAAGCGCCCAAATTTGCTCTTAAGCTCAAGACTTGCTTCGCAGCCGCAAAAATTGTCCCATAATTTAAGCATGCTTGGTGTTTGTTTGTTTTCAATCTCGATGGTTTCTAGTTAGAGAACGAAATATAAAAGTCATTTAAGTAACTAGAAGCGAAGCAGTTTTCGGTTTAAAGCTATTTTGTTCGATAGGCTTCCGAAAACAGTTTTGTGTGTTCCTCAAAGTGCCCGAATTTCTTCGCGGCCGCTAAACTTATGAGAAATTTCTTTGATAATTTTAATACAGGTGCTTGAAAGCTCTCAAAATCCTTTCTTTCGGGTAATCTCAGTAAACTGCCAGTGAAATGCCAGTGTAAATTTTTGACTAGACTAATAGCGGCAGTTCGTGTTATTTGTTAACATCCGAACGCGATGAAAACCCAAAAAGATAACCCATTTACTTCAGAGTAAGTTGTACCTCTGTACCTTTTGCAAAACCGAGCCAGAAACTACACCACCTCTTCTGGTCTTGTTGTATCTGATCAATACCTTCTGGCAAGAACTAAGGAAACAACTGGTTAACGCAAAACTTATTCCAGAGAATTTCTCCCTTTCGTCAGAAAAGGTATTGGGTCTAAAACCCGTCAACTCACTCCCAAAACATCAACTAAATTTCACCATCTCGATGGCAAGATGTTTTATATGGCACTACAAAACTCATGAAAGATGCCTCTTTCAATGTGTCTAAGACAAAAAATATTTAATTTACCAGTCACTCAAAGACATGCAAGAAAAGAAATACAAGATCCTTTGCTTTTTTGTTTTTTTTCCCTTATCATAAGTATTTTTTATTATCTGTTAGCCGTTTTAGGTATTTTGCTTTCTCTTCTTTCCCTTTTCCTTTTTTTCTGCACATGTTATTTGTTTGTCAATCTATAATTTGAAAAAAAAACAAGTTTAACAAAATATGCCACAAAACCATGTAAAAACCTATTCTACGTGTGCAATTTTTTGTAACTAGTAGCAGCTGCCTTTAAGACATTTAAGCATTCCTTTATTTATTGTAACCTTACTTAGCCTCTTTTTACCTGTTTTAATTGTAGATTATCCATTTGTTATAATTAACTCGTATTTTTCATCCAGTCTGTCTGTACTTTGTTTCTTTCTGCATTAATTGTTGTAATAGGCGTTTCTTATGTCAATAAAATGAGCGCCTTTGAACAAGCGAACAGCCAATTTTCCAAGGATATTTGACAAGCCTTGATAGTTAAATGATAGGATATGGAAACATTGCAGACATCAAGCAAGACGGCTCGTGAGTAAAACATGTGTTAATTCAGTTTGATGGCTGGAAAAACATTAAATCAAGCGGTGCTCAGCCTCTAGAATGACCTTTCGAACTCGGATTCACAGAACAAATCCCCAAAATATTGGAGGACAATTTGGAGCACTTTTGGGCTTTTTGAGAAACACTTTTTTGAAAGACAGCGAGCCAAAAAAAGCCCCGAAATATATTTCGGACCAAACATTTTCAGGACTATTCTTGGGAAACGAACACCAGCCTATTCCTTGAGAGCTCCGCTTTTAGCCTTGGCTAAACTTATGTATAACGTTCACATATATACTTACGGCATATAGTCGTCTCACATAGGTATATTTACGGGACACCCAAAACGCCCAAAAAAACACCTAGCAACTTTTTATCTGGGTCTTCCGCGAAAGCCATCTCTCTGTCAGCTCTGATTACTTTAGCCATTTGGAACACTTTTGTTATGCTAATACAGCTGCAAGATGACCAAGAAAAATTTTGCGGACGACTTAAACTTTGTTTTGATTGTTTATGTTTGATTATTTTTCAAAATTGTGGTCAGGTCTGTAGTTTGAATAATGCTGGATTTTTCTCACTGACGATTTCCTCTTAATAGTCTTCATAAGCCGAGAGAGACGTTACTCCATTTCCAAAAGCAAAATTCAATTTAAAATTATCACATCAAAATTAAATTCAACAAATAATGCTGCCACACCGGACGTACGCCGTGTCACGGAAGAGAAACGTGGAGATTTACTAGCGACAATGGGAATCAATCTTCTAGTTTTTGAAAAATGTACGAATATCCTCACTATTAGACACCAATTGGAGGACAGATATTCTTCCTTATTGCTATTTTTGGGAATAATCATCCTTAAAAAAATAAGCTTCCTCTTTTCAAAACGGATGCCCGTTGGAATAGTTCTTTAAATATTAAACACCCACGGAATTGTCAATAATACTGGTTTTGTACCTAATAAAAACAGTATTATCAAGCGCATATGTGAGGTTGAAAGCCAGATATTCATATGGGAGAAGCATGGCAACAGAAAACTTAACTGTAGATGACAAAGAGAGGAAATTTGAAGAAGAGTTCTGCTCAACAGCTTTAACTGGTCGAATGCACGATCAGTTGACAGGCCTTGTAGTATTCAACATTTTTGTAAGCGTTTTTACACTGCTGGGAAACACCGTGATCCTAATCGCCCTTTACAAGGAGTCATCCATTCATCCGCCATCCAAACTATTGCTTCGTTGTTTGGCAACAACCGATCTCGGTATTGGTATTGTTTCGGAGCCCCTTTGCATAATCTACTGGATGTCTGCGATCAACGAAAGTTGGAATATTTGTAGCTTTGCATTTCTTTCATTGGTTATAACTGGTAATGTTTTGTGTGGAATGTCTTTGTTGACCCTGACTGCCATAAGTGTAGACAGACTTCTCGCTCTGTCGTTGGGACTGAGATACAAGCAAGTTGTAACTTTGAAGCGAATGTACGTTATTGTTACTATCTTTTGGGTAACGTCTGCTGGCTGTTCAATTATGTACTTAAAGAACTATCTGGTAACTGTTAGGTACAGCCATATATTCATAACGCTCTGTCTAGGAACCGCAATACTCTCCTACACAAAGATTTTTCTGAATCTCCGTCAACGTCAAAGTCAAGGTCACGCCGTAGAACAACCTAGCCAATCGAGCCAACTAAACATAGCGCGATACAGAAAGGCAGTGTCTACTGCACTGTGGCTGCAGTTGACGTTAGTGGCTTGTTATCTACCAAATGGAGTGGTTATAATTTTGGTGACTGAAGGTAGCCTATCCCCGTCTCTTGTTCTGATTAACCAAATTACACTGACTTTAGTTTTCTTGAACTCTTCATTAAACCCCATTCTTTACTGCTGGAAGATAAGCTATGTGCGGCAAGCAGTAAAGAGAACGACCAGAAAGCTTTGCTGTTTATCGAGTTAATGATTTAAGATCAGTAGTCGAGAAAAGTACCTTATGTTACTGAAGTTTGTTGCTTAACTGAAACAGGAGCCCATCGCCCTAACTGAAAGTGGTTGAAGATAATAGGATATTATTTTCTCAGTTAGCCGATAGGATGTGGCAACATTTACAACACTTACATGGCGTCATTGGCCGGCTCGAGGAACCGAGGAAAAATTAAGAGCTGAAAAAGGTGCCTCGAAGCGACGGCAAAACTGCCCCGTCTTTGGCATGAAGAAAGAAGTCAGTTCTCCTTAAACAAATCTTAATCATAACTTGTAGGGGCAGAAAATCTTTGCAGTTTAGGGGAGCGTGCTTATTTCTACGCGAGGGGTCTTTTTATGCCGAAGGTTCATTATACCCAGAGAAATTTTGGGACGCTCTCACTTCTTCGTCAGCCCTTCTCCTGTCAATGTTATAGGGAAAACCACCGATAACTAACATAACAATGCGTTGTTTATAGTTTTAGAATAATTGATGTGACCTGTGCGATGTGGGTTATGTCGGTATACATGCCAACGTTAGCACCGACGCGTTGAAGAATAAGGGAACGCCCATGCAGGATAAATTCAACTTGAAAGCTAAGAATCTTAACCTGAAACACTTCTCTGTTACACATAGCAGAAATGAAAACCCGCAAGAACTTCAAAACAAACCGTAGTTGCTAGAATTAAACCTATGAATTCTGCTACAGTCCACGCTTTTTCAGTATTTTACCATACAGTAAGAAATGCCATGCGCTTTATAAAAATGGCGTCACTTGTATATTCGCTTAACTAGCTACTTGTCTAAAGGTGATCCCCAACTAAACGCCCAAGGTTAAAGGTTTCTTTCATATGATATTTTGTTGAAGTGTAAGCTTGTTTTCACCGCTCAATGTTTTGATTCAACAAAATTAACCCAGTGTAGATTCTAGCCTTTTGGTTACCACTTCATATGAACTAGATTTAAATACGTGAATTAAATAAAAAGGCAAAACTTAATGACAGACTTTTTATTATGTAATTTTCCCCGGGAAAATTAACTTTCTTGTTTTATCCAGAAAAGTCTTTAAAAAGCCTCAGGAAGTCCAAGGCCCGAAATTTATGCCCATTTTTCAGTTGCCGACATTCGGATAAGCCTTCTCTTTGAGAAAAATGCTATATTCTGTCATGGAACAATTAATCCGTTGCTTTGAAGCCGTGAGAACAAGTCACGATTCTTTTTGGTTTAACTTATGATTGGTTGAGAAAGTGGTGGGAGCTTTTTTTTATCCAATCAGAGAGCGAGGTAAAACCGCAAAACCAAAGCAAACACATTACTTTCGACACTCATTTGAAAACTGCTCTATTATAAATTCTGTGATAAGCAGCTGAGTGCGCGCAAATAAAAAACCTGATGCTGTTCTGAACGTTCTGTAAAATTTTTGAACTAATTCTTGCCATTATGAAAAACAATATTTAGATATACAGAAAAGCAATATCACAAGGGAGCGAGAAGAAACACGAGGCTTGTCTGTTGTCACCTGTTCACATCTCTAATGGGAGTTAAGACCATATTTCAAATTGAGGAAGTCATAAAACTTTTAAGACTTCCTCAATTTGAAAATTAAAAATGCAGTTAAAAGAAAACAAGTGAAATTAATTTCCTGAGGAGGTATTTTTATTTGCAATACTGGGTTGAATTTTGGACCCACCGGCGTGTCATGCGGCGACCTGAGCTGTGTGCACTTGGTTTGTGAATTTTGCTTGTACCAGAGCATACAGTAAAAACCCGCGTATAAGAACCTAGATTCTTCCAACTTACTAGCCTAAATAGGTTCTTATAGAAATGATATTTAGTGGGATTTTAGGCTACTTGGGTTCTTAAACAGGTTCTTAATTTGATAGGGGCACTAGCGATCAGCACAGATAACTACTACAGGGCTATATGTGTTATGGAATATATTGCTGTACTAAATAATTATCTAGAATACAGTTTAGATGATAACCATACAGTAAATTTATCTTTCCAAAGTACTACAGTCCGGGACATAACCAGAAATGGGTATATGGTGACGTCATCAGAACACGCAATATGGCCGCCAAAGCTGGGCACACTATATTTAGTCATTTCTGAGCTCTTTTCTCGGTCGTAAAGGACCCTTTTCCCAAAAGACCTTGCACACAATAGCACTAAACAAAGAAGATGCAGTCGAGTGGGGAACTAATGGCGTCGTTTAAGGTGATTCCATTCAATTGCATTGCGCATCCTTTCTGCGCATCATTTTTTGCGTGATTAGCGCGCGCGCGTTGGGAATTGATAGGTTTTCTATGGAAGCTGAGCTGTTCAGAGAAATAAATGGTCGTTTTCTCCTAAACGAACTCGGTGACCCCACTTTTTTATTCCATTTATTTAAGGAAAATACGACTTTACATGATATATTCAAATTTGAAGAACTTTTCATTATTCAATTTTGAAATATTCCGGTTGATTCACTGTTACAGTCAGATTTTAGGTGTTTCACTGGAACCGTGCAGACGCTCAATTTGCCTATTATTTCAAATTAGTTTCATTGTTACGGCAATTTTAAGACTTTTACTGTAACTTTGTACTTCTATCATAAGAATAATGCTTATATTTCATGGCTAGTTATAACTTTGTTGAAGTAATGGGTGTCTCTAGTACAAGGATAGGTTTTTTTAATATTGCTGTCTAAAGATAGCAAAGTACCTATATACTACAGCCCCGTAGCGTGAAATTAGACACGGTGACCCCCTCTTTTTATTTTATTTTTTTTAATGTACTAGGTGTAGTTAGTAGCTATGCAAAGTTTCAACAAATTCTCATTACAACTTCTTTTTCGATGGAATCACCTTAACGTGTTGAGGATTTTGAGCACGAGAACCGTCGCGAGGTTCGCTAAGTTCTATTCGATTACATAGCGAGTGGGCATCAGATAACTGGAAAAACAAGGTACGTAGCATTTTTGTCGTCTTTCCAAAAAAATATCACGAATATCTTTATAAAATTTGCCTATGGTATTTGTTATTTGCGTATGGTAACGCAGCTGCACTGTCGGTAACACGGCTTTCAAAGTAGCAGTGGAGGTTCGGCTAGCCCGTTGGCCGATCGAAGGCTGCCGTGACTCGAATTTCACGCTACGTTCATTTTTCCCGTGTAGTCAAGGAAAAGCACCGTGATTGTAGATTGTGTGGGAGTAAAAAGGAAAGCAACTAAAAAAATGGGAGACGAGACCCTGCAAGCTGTAGGCCGCATTGGAAACGGTTCTCTACTGTCGTGAGAAATTAGGATTATAAAAGCTGTGTGCAGCATGCAGAACAAAATGTTATCATATTCCGGCAGTAGAAATTTGAATGAGCGTTTAGATGCTCATTTCATCATCTAGGTCAAATGTGCTTTTTGGAAAATATTTGTGGTGCTTTCTTGCAGAAGCAGCTGCAAGATGGTTTTATTCACGACCTAAATTTTTTTTTTCCAAATAAATTTTGACATATTTTATTTACTCGATCAGCTCTCACTTCTGGCACTGCTGTAAACTGGTGTTGTTTTTTGTTTGATGCTGATGTGATTTGAAGACTTGCATCATTTTGTTTTCTACTGTATATTTAAATTAATTTACTAATTTGCTATTACCATCATAAAACAAGACTAATAAAAAAAAAGTATTTGCAACAACATGCTCAGAGGTTGCTTCAGATTTAACAACAAGAGTTACTTTTTTCCAGGTTTTACAGAGCTGCTTACCCAGAAGAACTGGCACAACTGGAGTGTTTTGATGGAAGATGTTTGCATAAATAATAAATTATTGTCAAAAGAAACATTGCTAGTAATGCCTTTTCATTATTTTTGTGCAACTATAATAACCGTGTGGGGTTGCCAGGCTGGGAATTGAAAATGCAGAGCACTGGGGAGTCAAAGGAAATGTTGGCATCGCTCGAAGGGGATGATACCTATACTGCCCCCCAAACTACGGCATGAAATGCAAGCATTCCTAAGATTAGCCTTCAACCTTCCCACTGCTTTGCATACCCTGCTTAATAGACAAGCTAGGGAAGCGGGTGGGTCTTCTCCCCGGGGAAATTAGAATAACATTTTCTTACATGATGATAGTAGTGACATTCCTTAGACTTTTCACCTGTGGCATAACTCCAGTGAGTCAAGAATAATATTGCTCTCCAGATTTTTTTCATTGTAATCCTAGAGGAGACCAATCTGAACATGACAGAAGTTGACAGCTTTAAGATCCCATTATGAAACATCTACACCACACACAACAATGATGGAAATATTTTTATTTCTTCAGTTACAACCCTAAGTAATACCATGATGTATTACTAGGATGACTAGTATGTATTATTATGTAGTATGTATTATTAGTATTCCATCCTCTCTACTCAAAGTGATGTCCAAATCGGCAGTTTTTTAACCCCTTTCTCCTTCCATATGAGAGTACGCCCAGGGTGGTTTGAACACTTTCATGGTGAAGTCGAGTGATCATGGGGTGGAAAAATTTTCCTTGAATGAAGTTGAATTATTCCCTGCAATTGTATGTGCTTATAATTTGCTGTTTTACATAAGTGTTTGTAAGTCATATCTTGTCACAATATCAAAACTTTTATTAGCAATGCATAGCTTATCACAACTTATTTTTATGTACTTCCTGTAAAGATATTGGCAGAATAACATCTTCAAACAAGATTGAACAGTTTGCTTACACTTCTGATCAGTGTAGGTTACTTACTACTTGGATAGTGTCATCAGCAATGAAAGTGATCTTGCTAGCCATCTGAACTGGATCTATATTAAAGAGATCCTCTTCATTGAGTTGTGGATTAGCAAACAATTAAAGGAATAGTTTACGTCATTTCCAAAGCCAATTCAGGGGCTTGTTTCAGTTGTTTTTTGCATTGACACTAACTATTCAAACTAGTACCCTCTCTAATAAGTGCTCTGGGTTGGATGGGGCTATTGCATTGCCCTATCTCAAATAAGTGTTATATGTCTTGTTTATGTGCTCACTGCAGGGTCAAAATCCTTGTATCCTTAGTGGTACAGTAAAACATGTACCTTGGCCATTAGTTCCTATCCTGTAGAATTTTCAATTGGTTGAGTTTATTTGATGTGAAAGAATATAATATATCTGCTTAAAATACATGTATATTTAGCTTACATTTTAATCCTGTACGCAGAAAAATAAAAAGCAATCAGTTTTAACATCAGCCTCTGAGGCCTCAGCAGTGAAAGACACCTTTACCATCTAAGGATGGCCACTGGAATTTTAAATTTCATTGATAGTGGATTTTCCACAGCTAGCAATTACAGAGACAATTTTCAGCACTGGATTGTATTTGTGACCACTGAATTTTTCTACACAGGCAATTCATACAATCTGGGTTATCCTGAACATTTTATACAAGCACACCTGAAACATTTATACAGGCATGGCAGAACATTTTCAGTGCCAAAAACGTTGTTGTTTATAAATCGTTGTTTATAAAATTGCACGGAATCCTCCCGTCGCATATAACCAGGATATGGGTAAGCTTATGCCTGCTAAGTATAACAGCTACCGATAAGCAAAACAGAGCTACCGAGAAAGATTATAAATGGTACCGTCGCCTTCAGTTTAGTAAGGCGCAAGTCTCACAACAACCCCAACCACACATCCACACAGCTTGGACTATGCTAATTCTCTGATGAATGAGTGCTTTAATTTAGATACAACGAATACTGCGCGTTCTGCTTTTATAAACTCGAGCAGAAAATTATTCTCGGCGCAATGGAGGCCGAAACGTCTTCGTTGATGGTATAATTACATACCAGCCGTAAGCAAGTTATCAGGACGCTTCGGCTGTCCCTGCTAATACTTGGCGAATAAGACCTCATCCGAATGAAGAAAATTGTCTATATTTATGTTTGAACCCTTTCTTTAAACAAGACCTGCGAGCTGAAATCGAAAGCTTTCGATCTGTTTTTCGCTTAGTCTCTCCTGGAACTTAGTCCTTTCGCGGTCAAGGTAATGTTTTGGTCATGTGTGAACCAATCAGATTACCAGAAATTTTATATCCAGTTCTGGTTATGGCCCGGACTGTACTAGTATATATTGCCAGTATTGGCAAAGACATGATATGCAGATGGCTTTCATTTTAGTTCATTCACACTTGATTGGAGAATTCCATCTCAACTACAAGACACTTTGTTTCAAGGCGAATGATTTTTGAAAGAAAACTAAACCCGCGCGATGCTGTGATGCTCTTTTCCTATTGGCTGAGACTGAAGTAGCTATGACAACCGTGATATCTTCACATGTGAAAGATAAAAATCGTACCTTCGCTGGATATGAAATGCTTGTCACTGGAAAAATCCTGGTATTTCATCGGTGTCTATATAATAATTCAAGTTTATCAACTGAGATGATAATTACCGTACCTAAATTGTGAATTAGCCAATCAGAAGCCTTGTTTACTGTCATGATTTTCTACGATATCAAGTCACTGACCTGATAGTCTACGATATCATGGACAGTTTCTTAAAACTCGTACTTTTTTGCCAATTGCAGAATACCCGGCCACTTCATTTACATGTGTCGGAACGCTTTAAAGAACGAGGCATAACACAATAGGCACTTTCGTTATTCGATGAGATGGAAATAAGTGGCCGGGTATTCTGCAGTCAAGCGTTTTTTACAGACTTTAGAAATGAAAATTACAACAGAAATCCAACGAATACTATTATATTTGTTAAACGAGAAAGTAATTTTAAAATTTGTTTAACGCTAACAGAGAATAAAAAATGCAATTTCGTGCCAAACTTGGACGCGGCTACACTGGCGGGCGTTTGCATACATGTACGTGTACGGACGGCACTGAAACTTCTTTGTGTCAAAATGGAGCCGGATTTTCCAAATTTCTCTCTTAATTTGGACTCCCAAGATTCCAAAAATGAAACTCCAAACAAAAGAATCAAAAAAATGACAGATGAGGAGTTAGAGAAGAGTATTGACAACCACCCACAAAAGTGTAAATACGTGTCGCTCTACAAAATTTGCATAACGCCTGACTGATCACGGTAACTGAAAAAACAACGCCCGGTTTTAGGACGAATTAGGGTACGGTAAATACCTAATCGCACCTTTTTTGGCACGCTTCGGCAGCATATCAGGCTCGTTTGGTGTCGCCAAGGGTATTTTGGCGAAACTGCGTCTCGCCAAATTACGATCCATGGCTCGACCAAACTCGCCTGATATGCCGCCGAAGCGTACCAAAAAGGTACGATTAGGTAAGTTAAGCGTTTCACTCCCTCACCGACGCAGCATCACAGTTTCTACGAAACAAACTACATAACCACATATTTCCTTTATCATTTGTTTTGGATAAATATTCGGCTAAAGTACAGTCCAGATGATAATGGGAATCATTAATAAACTAAGTTAAGTTTTTGCTTCATATTTACAAGAAGATTATTTTCTGCAGCAGTCATTTAAACAACAACAAATGATAGGTGTTTCATGATCCTTAACAAACTCATTGTAGGCAAAACAATCCACTGCTACCGCTAAGAGGTTTTGTGTTTGCACATTGTACAGTTTCATGAATGTATATGGACAGGTAAGTATCCATTAGACTGAAGATTGTCTGTAATTTGTTGTGTCCAATACTTGTTTTCCACACATTGCACAGATACCTTGAAATAAAAAAATTTAAGCTTATATACAAAGTAAACAAAAATGTACAAAGTAAGCATTGTGCCAAAAGAAAAAAACCTGAAAAAAATCTAAGATTTCTACTTACGGAAACTGTACAAACAAACAACACTACGGTAAAGAGGTGCTCAGGGCTTTCATTGGACTGGTCACATTTTAGGATTTCATCCACTAAAGACAGAACTGCCCTCTACAGCATAATAAACAGTACCGCATGAAAATACCGTTCAATACCTTCCATTTGAATGTTACGCTTTAGGATTTCACCCAGAGACTCAAACCATAGAACTGCCTTGTATACAGGTGTTGTAGCATAAAAATAATAAAGAGCAACACAAGAAAGTCCTGCCCAACAGTCACAGATGTCACACGAGGACTTCATCTATACTCAAAAGTACTAAAAACTTATTTGACCGCAGATTACAGTATTGTACTTCTGTTGTGAAAATCAGGAGACAAAGAGTTAAAGGGTCATCAAAGGCTTTACAAAAGAATTAGGAAAAAAGTCCTTTGTTTATATGCAATTATAGAATATAGGGTAAAGTTACTCAGTTCTGCCATTTTTGTGCACTGAATTAACTTGAAAGAGATTGAACATAATTCAAACGAAATGCTTGTAAGGATGATGTAAATGGTGCAAGCAATTAACTGATGAGGTCAGAGTTACAGTGGAAGAGCTTTAAGTGGTGTTGTGAGATAATATTTGGCCTTTAGTGAGAAATCACACAAATGTAAAGCAGAGAAGACACAAACCTTTCTTGTATGCACAACCTAATGGGAAACAAAAATGGAAAATGTCACTAAATAACAAATTTTATTGAAGCACATCACACAAAGCAAGTAGTTCATTACTGCAAAGCTTGAAACTTTTGTGGGTTGTAATCTTTTGCAAACTTTTATGTAATTCAAAAAAGAACTCATAAGAATCCAGTTGCTGTTAAATTACACAGAGATGCAAATCATCTTTTTTCAACAGTAGAATTAACGACAGGGTTCCTGCACAGGATGGAAGTCTGCGTGACCGCCTTGCAACATCGCATGAAATGAGTATAAATTTCTTGAGTTGCCACAGATGCTCATTGGGTGTAGCCATGCGTTACTGCAGTCAACAGCCTTGTAATTAAATTTAGCATACAAATTAAGCAACTTGCCCCCATGGTGCGATGGCCTAATGCACTGTGATTAACAAAGACCTGTAGATAATCGGGCAGGCTCAGGGTTCTGTTCCATAGGTGTCACTCTTTCTTTTCTTTTCCATTTTTCTTTCTAACACTCCCCTTTTTCTTTGGCAGAGCAACATACCGGTAACCAGCTTATGTACAAAAGTCACGTTGAGTGGTCATGGATTTCTCCTTTCAGGAGATTCTTTGTAAGGACAGTTTATCTATATTTCGTGGACATTCACCATGGTCTATATCGCAAATACGCGCTTTTGATTAAATCAATCAACCATGTCTATTTGCTGAAATACAACAATCATGCGCACCATTGTGACAATTATTTACACTGCCTACTATGATTATAAATTATCTACTCATTAGAATATTCTAGCAGTGTTAGTTAATTCAAAACTTTAAACAATGAGAATGTTGACATCCCTTACACAACCAGAATTCTAGTTCTTTTCCTTTTTGCTATACTCCTGTTTCCACCACCGAGTGGGGGGGTCAACGTTCTCACTGTCTAAGGTCCCAATTTGTTCGTAGAAAACTAAACCTCATACTCTAACTGTTTAACCCTTTAAGGTCCAATATCAACATACGTGTTCTCCTCACTGTTCTCCATGTATTTCTTAAGGTAGGAGTTCAGAGAATTTGATCATACATCAAGGTACCGTAAACACCGGCGTATCAGCCACACTCGCCGATAAGCCACACCCCGAGTTTAGAAGCTCAAGATTTGGAAAAAAATTTTTGTCAAAAATTCATAGCCAAGTCATTTCATTCAATGAACATATTGGTTGAAGTGAAGTCCTCGGTGATTCAATTTGTAGTCCGAATAAGACTCAAACACGCATTTTAATCCTTATAACAAGTATAAAAAAGGTATGAAAACGTACTTGAACACAAGACCGCTTTCCCCGATGAACTTTTACAGCATTTTTACAGTTAAAGCTATTCAAGTCCGAAAATTTGTGAGTAAGTGAAGTTTGTTCGGACGTTCGGTTACCTATCGTGGCTTAGTAGCCAGGCATTCCATGAGAAGAGAGAAAACTGGTGACAACTGCTGTCGCTTCGTTCAATTCGCGAAGCAAATTTTAGCGATTTCTTTAGCTGTTCGTGGCTTCCATGCAGGTTTACAAGGATATTTGGAGCCATCCATCGGTGACATACTCGCCTGTGAAAGGGAGTTTGATAATTGCTTTGACAAATTTGCTATCAAAGTTGTCAACAACGGAGAAACAGTGGGCCATTTACCACACGAGTTCTCGAAGATAGCGTGATGATTCATGGAAAATTACCGATTTTTTTCCAGATGTTCTTGCAGATAAGCCACAGCCCCGATTTTGAGCGAAGTGTTAGGGTAAAAAGGTGCGGCTTATACGCTGGTGTTTACGGTATTTTATCTTTGATGATCATTTTCTTTATTCTCTTAACCTGTATGTTCCATTGCATAGTTATATCATAAGGAGAAATTAGAATGATGCTTGTCACTATTGGGGCTTAATGGATTAAGCGCATCTTAAAATATTACATACTTTGACAGTAGTGTGAATGTGCCTGGTGAACAGTCTGCTTGCAAATTCTGCATTTATTGAAGGTTGTGTAGGGATTAAATCTAAGAAAAACAAGAAAAAACAGTAGTTTCATCACATTTGAATTAACTTACTGTCCATAACAGGTAACAAAAATTAAATGCACACATGTATATGTTGTCAGTGGGTTGCATTTGAATATTCAAATTCATGGTGTCTAGAGTCATACCAAGTCACCCTTAGTTGATTTTCATATGTGGGTCACTTACATCTAGATCAAATTAAAACTAAGAAATGGGTTTTTTTGGGGGGAGGAGGACAATCAGAGAATCAGGGGTGGGGGGGGGGGTGAAAAAAATTAGTACAATTTTACTGATAGCAACTTTAGAAAATTTGTTAATTTTTTGAGTCATCAAGAGGAAATATTCTCTAGACACTGTTGTCCCTTCTGGCACTCCAACAGAGTTTTAAACGTAATCTCAAGACACATGAAGTGGATAGCAGTGGCAGCAATATCTAGCATCCCTACCTGTTCTTTTTCTGTGTCAAAAGCTTGTTTTCATTAATCTTTCTTCCTCCACCTTCTAGTGAGCAGACAACAAGAGAAAAGCAAACAGAGTCAGTTGCCAAATTGTCAATGTTCAGTTGCACTCACTAATAAATAATGTGTGAAATAGTGACAGCAAATATAAACAACAAACAACACTCATCAACTTTAATCATTTCTCATTAGCAAATTATCAATGGCCAATCAGTAAAGACAATTATTGTGATTTACTACTGGAATAGCAAGTGCTACAGGCAATTAAGGTCTGGTGGAAGGTCAAAAATAAACCATATCCAAAAATTTGATCATTATTGAAAGATATTATAAAATTTAACAAAGCTGCAAAAGATGAGAGCTTTATTCCGTTTAGAAGGGGAGAAAATGAAGGATGAAGTTGGTTGTTATCCGTGTTATTTTCCTCCAGTTAGTGAAATTTGAAATGATATGATCGCGTGTTAACAGCTATTTCGCACACTCAAATTCGAACGTGCGATCACTGCAGGCAAAATTCAACAAAAAGACTGCAAAATGCCTTTGTGTTACATTTGTTAAGGCTGTTGACAATAGCTGTTTTGAAGCTTTGGCCTTTGTTAGACCTTAAAATCCACCAAGAAACCGATTTGATATCTGAGCTTCGCCTAGCGCAGACAAAACTCAGCATGAAAATTGTAAAGCAATATGCACTGCTATGCTTTAAGCATTTTTTTGCACCACCATGTTATGTCAATGGTAGGTGGAAAAAGTCTGAGATTTCCTACTTCTTTGCTGCTTTAATCAAAAAGTCTCTTCTTAAGACATGTTGAACAGCAGTCTATACGATGAAATCTAAGATGGTGCCGCTGAATTTCAAAGGTTTTGTATCAAAATAATTTGGCTGTAAAAACAACACAATGTGGAGAATCCAATCTGGTTGCAAGATGCCACAATACAAAAAGGAGAAATGAGAAAGATGTACAAGGAAATAACTGAAACTAGAAGAGGTACAAAAGACAACAGGGATATCAGAACGGTTGAACACAAGGCCTAGGGAGGCCATACCTAGTTTTCCACGATAACGCAATGTTTTGTTCAGGTCACAAAGAGGAGACAGCCATGAAGTGTTTATTTCGACAATTCAGATAGATAAAAGATTAATCAATTTCGTGGGACATACACACTGTAATTTGTTTTCTTGTGTTCTTTCTTTACTAGTTAACATGCTGGAAATGAGCACAGCCTCTTAGATAACCTTAAACTCCGTGAGGCATTTCTTCAAGTATTAAAATACGGTATTTTTGTTAGACTAGTAGAAAATTAGGGTCACTTTGTTTTGGCCTGGGCATAATTCAAAGAAACCGGCCCGACTGGCCACCAAGCACTGAAGTTAATTTTCAGCTATAGCCCTGCTAATTAACCTTACCAGTAAATGCTAGCACTTGTGCTTTAGTGGCACATAAGATGCAGACTGTTTGGTTATCAACCGAACAGCACGTAACAATATCAATTAACTACTCTTCATATACTGATTTTATATGTGACAAATTTTTTTCAGTCGCATAGATCTGGGAAGACCGTCAAATAAAAGGCACATGTACTGTAAGCTTATTCCTAGCAGCACTTTTCAGTGTAAGTTTTTCTTATATTCCACCTTCATTGTGTTATTGATAGCTTTTTACCTGTTGTATTCCTTGCACCAGATTTCCATGGATCAGGACAAATAACTTTCCCAAGTTTCTTTTGGCCTGCAACGTCACAGAATGCCATCATCAAAATAAACCCGGGGCATTTATATAAATCGCTGTAAAACGATCATGCTATCCAAACCAGAGAGAAATCAAAAAGAAGAGAAAGCTACGATGTCTTACACTTGTCGCACACCATCCCTTCTGCTGCTGGACGAGACAGTAATATATTTTTCAAGGAGAAAGGTTGAAGAACCACGCAACAAAACTTCTATTTCTCTTTGTAGAGCGGAAATGCATTCCGGGTAATGTGTCATGTAAGATTACACGAAATGCCCATTAGGGTCCCGCCAGCCCCAGGCCTCACTATGCTTCTCCCACTCGCTCCTCGATTGATTTCTCAAAATTGCTATGCGGATAACCGCTGACCAGACCATCCCCTCTCCTATGATATTATGCAGAGTTCCAAGGGAATGCCTTACTTTGTAGACTGCTAGCAGTCTCTTTTTGCATAGTCGAGAGGGCGCGCGAAATAGCTGAGAGCGCGAATTTTCAACAGCGCGGCAAGATAGGTCGTGCGCCCTCTCGACTATCCGAGAAAGGGACTGCTAGCAATCTACTTAGAGGGTCCACAATAGGGTTCTCAGATCCCGCCATCCCGCCTATTGCTTCCTGTTAATCCCGCCATCCCGCCCTTCTTGACGTCGAAATCCCGATCCCGCCTAAATTTTTAAATAGTTTTCTACTTTCATGATGAAAACCTCACATACATTTATTCAATGGATAGACGGCAGTAGAAGTAAACACGTTTTTATGGTCGATTGTCTCGATATCATCTAAAATTAAATATCGCCACTATAAATGACCATAAGAAGTGTTTCGCTTGTGTTCTTCTGTTTTAGACCTGTTTTACCGTTTTCTTGTCCAGGTACGAGTGAAAGGTAAAAATTGACAAAGATTGTTTGTTTGGATATTCTGCCAATTCTCGGTCTTTCCTGTTTTTGGAAGACAACCTACTGAGTATGTAAATGAAATGGTGGTTGTTCAAGTTGTGGGGTGGTAAGTTAAGCGCGACTTGGGGGTTTGATCTGAAGGTCGACGTATCCTTAGGCTTCCTTAGAGACAAACGTTTTTTTCACATTGTTTCTCTATGTACATCCAGCTGTATATAAATGGGTTGTGTCCTTAGACAAGGCTAGGGGCACAAAGGTCATGCAAGATCGTTCCAGTTGTGAGGTACGCAAAAATAAAATGTGACCAAAGATTTATAAAAGTGGACTCACCTAACTCACAGTTTATTTTAAAGCTTTCAGCGTCTTCATATTACTTACTTTTAGTAAATATCTGCTCGGAAATGTTTTTTTTTTTTTCAAAGAAAGGCATTCCTGCTTGCACTCTTTTCATAATATTTAGCAACAAAATTTATGATGCCGAATACCTCGTTTTGGCGACCGCCAAAACCTGTTGCCTGGCTGGACTAACCATAGCTGATCATAGCTGCTCCAACAAACGCTCAGTGGAAAGGGTCGAAAAAGTTAAGAACGCAGACGAGGCCAAGAAATGCAACACGGCATGTGACTTGATACCTCTTTCAGACAAAACACACATCACAAAAGGACTCATAATAGCTTGACTAGCAGGCTACTCTTCCTTGATCAATTCATTACTTGAAAGCCAACACACTTCATTCACAAACGATCCATTTCTGTCAGTCTGAGCTGGTCAAATCATGCAGTCTCGTAAAAATTAAAATACCGTATCCCGCTACTTTCCCCTTGCGATTCTCGCATCCCGACCCCTTAATAACACAAAATCCCGCTCCCGCTCTCAACTGAAATTCCCGCTTCCCGCTCCTGTTTTCGGCTCCCATCCCGAATATCGCCACAAAAATTAGCCAAATCCCGCATTCCGCCAAACCTATTGTGGACCCTCTACTTACTTTGGAGCCCAAAAAACTGATTGACGAGGTCGGAGGAGCACTGAGCAGTTTTTCTATCTAAGGCTGGGGAAAAAACACCAATAATCATTCCTGATTAAATGGAGGGAGGCAGCGGAGCCCTAGATCCCGATTTCTCTGTCTTTTGCAGTTTTTCAGTCCGGAGCACTGGAGCCCTAAAACCCCTTGGGACCCAGCTTTTTTGGCTACTTTTGTTTTTGTTGTCCGTTTGTTTTTCCAGCTGTTTCTAAATGCTACAGTTTGTTGTTGCTGTCCGCCACGGTAGTCACAATGTGCGGTTCTGGAAAATATCCACACCAAGGTTGGGCATCCACACTCTACCATATTTATTTTCCATTGAACGTCCATTACATGGGGAGGGTATTAATATATTTTTCTGGACCACATAATGGCGGGAATCAGAAAAACAACAGAAGCCAAGAAGAGCTTGGGAAGTCTTTCCTTTCCTATTTGATAATGGTTGAAGCAGCACAGCTTTAATGGCCAATAAGAATGCACATTTTCTTTTCGATTCTTTGCACTTTTTTGTTTGTTTGTATTAGCAACTGAACAAAGCACAAAGCAAGGAAACAACCTCAACTGAAATGCATGTTTGTTACTTACATTTATTTATCAACAATATTACATACAGAGATTATGGCATTGTTATTTCCCTAACTTATGAAAAGTTTATTATAATTAGTTAACCACGGTTTCATTAGTCTCCTACACAGCCATTTTTAGTGGCATCACGCAAGAGGGAGCGTTGCGTGATGCCCCCAAAAATGGCTGCATAGGAGACTACGGTTTTAGAAATCACTACAGAAAGATCACTGAATTTTCACTACTAGAAATCTTACTTTCCCTGGTTTTGCTGAACTCAGAGGAAGAGGGAAAAGGGAACTTTACCCTAGGTTGTGACAATGCCTTTAATTAATAGCTACTGAGCACGTGCTAGCATTAGTGAGTGACAAAACAATTTTAGCGCATGTGGACTCACTATTTAATAAAAAGTATTCATGCTCATTTTAACGGTGGTTTCAAATAAAAATTACATGTAGTAGATACTTTGAAAAGGTATGCAAATTAAGCACTTGGTGAGTGTTCAATTTCATCAATTTCATAAATTGGCTATTTTGCCTATGATTGTAGATGGTGCTGTGATTAAACAATGCAACAAGTCATGGCAGAGTTTTCTTTTCCTCCAGCCCCTAAGTTCAGAAAATAAAAATTAAAGAAAAGGGCTTTCTGCAAGCAGGGAAGAAAGAAAACACTCTCCATCATCACTTTAATCTAGACATGTAGGGCAACAGTGGCTTTGCTCTACCATGTGCCATATGATAACCTTTGCACGACAAAATGGATACCTCTCTTCTGTATTCATTTGCTAATTTCATCTTGAGCAAACCAAGCACTCCTCTAATAATTATGGTCCTTGTAAGTGGCCACACAGTACAAATTCAAACAGCACAAAAATCGAAATTACTTCTGGATTGCTGTTATGGTGGAAAACAAATCAGATGCAAGATGAATATAACCACAATCTGTTATGACAGGAACTATCATAGTAAGTGATTTGAGAGTTTTTTCATGTGGCTTGATTCCCTGTCATGCTTATCTGATCTGCAGAGTTATCATGATCCTTAATTTTATGTGTCTTTGTGGACTTTGTGCAGGGACAGGATACCATTGGTTCTTTCTGAGCATGGGCACGTCACAAAAAAGACCTAATTTGGAACCAACCATGGCATGTCTTGTCACTGAACATTTGAAGTTTGAGTCTGCATTACGCAATCATTAGTACCTGTACATGCCGACCTGAAACAAGTTTATTTGACAAACATGTTTCCAGTTGGTTACAAAAAACACTAAAAAAGACTCAACTTACAATGTAACAGCTGTGCAATAATTCTTGAACATTATTAATTTTGTTGTTGCTTAATTATTAAGCACAGTTTCACTCAACCTTCAAGACGAACAATTTTGCCTAGTTCCTAGGCCTCTACAGTTTGCCAGGTCTCCGTCTATCTGTTTCGGGTCACATGGTCCATGTGAAAAAGGCCCTTCATCCCGGATACATGTATGTCACCAAAACGAATTCACAGTAATGACCTGGGAAAAAAGCCAAACAGGAACTACCTAGGCAAACAAACAACTTACTTTGAGTCCCAAAAGTTGTGTAACAGCCTGCCAAAGTCAAATGCTTGATAACAAACATATATAATGCCTCATACCAAATAAGGACATACTTTTTCATGACATAACCATGATTTGATGCAACCAACACCGTTTAGAAATAAATAATAAATTATTATTAATATTACGAATCCATTTCCAACATCTGCATGTCAATACACGTGTATGTTCAAAAGATATGAAAAAATCCTCCAAGGTAGGTAACCTCTCCTGTATCCTTGTCTTGAAGCTTTATATTCTTATTGTTATTTACAACTTTAACTCCTTGACTAGAAGCCAAGCTGTTTCAAGACGGTCACAACAGCATCCTTGTGAATTCCTTTTATCTTCACTTGACTTGTAAGTTCATTTATTTGGCAATAAATATCTTTTCCAAGATAATGTCTTAAACAATCATCAAGTGCCTAAAATTTTGAAGATCAAAGTGAGGATATAGGAAGATGAGAGAATTCTACTGAACTTACAAGGTTAAATATTAGAATTTATAAAATTAAAGTTGGTAACTTGTAAACTTGCCAGGCTACGTACATCATTTATGTTGATCAGATAAAAAATATATCAAAACAAACAGATGAACAAACAAACAAAAAAGATTTTTTTCCCATTTTGAAGTTTCTCTTCATCTAAATTTCTTCACTTATTTCATTGGTTACATCCAAAAGGACATTCCACAAACTTGGGGAACTAAGCATGTACTCGTCTAGAACCGTGCTATCTTGAAATCTCCAGGAAAATTGATCCAGAAATGCATGGTTCAATATAGCAAAATTGGTGTCAAATCTTGAATTTTTTTCATACAAAACTAAAGCTGCACTAAACACTTCACCATGGTGCCTTTGCTCATGTAGTTCATCTTTTTTCATGTGGATTTATGGGAAACAAGTGGGAAAATGGCTGTATAGAGACTTGCTATAAGATATCATGGAAAAGAAAAAGGACCCCCTTGCTAGATGGCTATATTGGCTTCACACGCAAAAATTTGTTTCTTACCTTCAGATCTCCTTTGATTTTCCTTATTACAGTGAGTTTATAATTTCCCCCACGCTTGTAGTCTGTGTACACTGGTAGGTTGTTGAATTTGGATCTTTTGATGAAGAAAGGCAAGTTTGGTGGTTCTAAAGGAAAAATAAAGAAAGAAAGAAAACAGTTCATAACCAAGAATGTCAGTAAATGAATTTGTCACTCAAAAGCATCAGTGTCATAACAATGCATGAGCCATAGCTTTGCAACAGTCATTTAGATCAGCCCCCCTAATGAACACAAAGAAGTGCCATGGCTGATTTGCCATCCTAATTATGGAGCAATTTGACTGGTTTCTGATTCAATGGAGGTTTTCTGGGATCAGTAGGTTTTGCTCTACTGTTGTGGTTGGATTTTGCTGTGCTTGTAGCCCGAAGTAACCAATCGAACCAATCCAAACGAAAAATCAATTGAACTCCAATTGTTCGATTGTTTTTCGATTGGTTCCGCAATCGAACATAATCGAACTGGAACTTATCCAACTCGAGAGTTCAATTTCCAAACTTAATAGAACCAATCAAACTTAATCGACGCGATTAGTTTGACTTTGTTTGGTAGTGAAATGACATAAATATCAAATTATAAAACAGAGAGATTTCCTTTGAATTATTTGAGCCAGGTGTAAAAAAACATAACACTTTTCAATCAGTCAACTTAAGCCTTTATTGTTTTACTGTCTCTGAGCAAACTTAAATGGCACAGCAAACTAAACTGTCTTTATATAACTGGGATTATAATGACTGGTGATTACACTTCAACTTTGTCAGTCAAGGGCCAAAGCACAGACACCAGTTCACGTCGTAAATGCCCTAGCTGACCTTAGTCGTCTTCGTCGAGTACCTTCAGAGCTGGTCCTTGATCTCCTCTTTTCCTTTTAACAATGTACTTCCCTCCAACACTGATGGTGAAAGAGCACTCGTGATAGCCTTTGACAACCACTTTGAAAATTGTAAGTTTCACTTGCGACATCTTTTCCGTGTATACCAGGTATGTACGTGGTTGAAATAGAAGCCTACACAGAGCTTATTTGACTGCAACACACTGTTTGAAACCAAATGAAACCGGTTTGGAATGACAAAGTGCAGGCCAAGGACAAAGCTCTATTGGGCTAGAGTTCGATTCTGTTTGATTTTCGAACGTTCAATTGTGTTTGACTGGCAAATTGTCTGGGTGAGTTTGATTACGTTCGATTGCCGAACTCAATCCAAATCGATCGAACGATTGAAGTTTGATTGAGTTCGATCACCTAACGTTCGATTGGTTACGTCGGGTTGTAGTGAGATAGAGCATAATAGTATTCAGAGTTCGAATGCTCTCATTGCCAGAAATATAGCCAACATTTTGCTTTTGGGTTTCTTGTCCAAATAATTCTTGTTCTTGGGAGCAGAAGTAAAGTAGGAAAAGGTGACTTTGTTACAAAGGGTATACACTCCAGATTTCCCAAGGTTAGAATCTCCGAGCACTCCAGAAATAGTACTGGTTCGCACACTTTTTAACAGGGGTGGGGGAGGGGGGGGGGGGTTGGCTGTATTATACGGGAATTACTCTACCAGTAGCAGGAGGCACCCATCCACTCGGCGATTCTTCAATTTGTTTTAGCCTTTGTGGCTTGATGTCATAAATTACTTTCAGCTTCGGTCTTCTGAGACTATCAGCGGCCTGGAAAAAAAACGCAATTAAGAACAGAACGCCATTAAGAAAGACTGTTGAATTTACATAAATACACAAAAGATGCAAGTAACCTTAGCTGTTGATCGTCCAGTTTGTGATTGCAGAGCTGCATTTGTAGAAATAAAAGATCTGTAAATTCTGACAGCCGCCATCTTGATTCTTGGACAGGGCGAACGCTGACACTTCCATCGCAGTCTTGCATCCCAGCATGATTTGTGCGCCATGCGCTAAATGGCTGCGCATTGACAGGATCCTTCCTTTTCGAAAATTTGGTTGCACCACCACGTGTAATCTGTGAGAAAGGTAGGCGAAACTCGCTTTTTTTACATCATTTTAAGTCGAGTTATGATTTCTCACGTATCTTAGTATATCGAGTACTTATTCTAGTTTCTTTTGGTGGTAGCTAACTCAAGATGCAGCTATTTGTGCGCGGACAAAACCTTCATACTTTCGATGTTACTGGAGGGGAAAGTGTATTTGATCTCAAGAATGAGATTGCCTTCGCTGAGGGCATCCCCGCCGATAATCAAGTTCTCTTTTTGGCTGGAAAGCCACTTGATGATGACTTGAGCCTTGTGGACTGCGGAGTGGCCGATCTGTGTACTCTTGAAGTTGGGCTTCGCTTGCTCGGAGGTATAAAATCTGTTGCTTGACAAAATGAGCATTAAGCTCACGACTTCTTAAACCTTGCATAGCCTAAATAAACTTACAGTTGATCCACGTCACGCGTGAACGGAAACCTGAACATGTGATCCGAGTCTTCAAATGAACAAGCCACTTTCCGTGACGTAACGGAGATCACAAAGGAAATATTGAAGATCTCATTGAAATTTCCGAAAATGGATTCTATCTTTGTAGAAGCAAGGGGATGTGACGGGACAAATCTTTGTTTTTCGAGAGACCGCGTAATTTTCTCGGTTCGCTTCTCGTCAGTGGTTTAAAAACGTTTTAAACGTTAAGAAGTAGGTGAAATTATGTCAATTATGAATTTTGCTGATGCGGGATTCCTGTTTCAATCAAACGAGAACAAACCTTGGAGCTGAGCGCTTATGTAGGAACGGTAGCTCCGAAGGAAGTGGACGAAAACTAAGACACATGTGCCATGCCAGGCAATTACTGATGACCGTTTATCCCAGTTGCGAGGTTGATTGAAGACAAAGCCGACGCTTCGTTTAACCAAAGCGTAATATGAGAGTTGTATGTATGGAGCTGAAATTCGATCCAAAATATAAATCGGCAGTTTTCCGTGCAAAATACCTAAGAAGCGAAATAGAGGTTGAAAATTCTTACCTGTTGTGTGTTTGCTGTGTCTTTACCGCTTTTCCAAGCTTCTGGAGGCCGTTTTGGGCGATTTTCTGTTTAATGGTCGATGCGACGTCTATGTCAAGCCAGTACGTGACTTGCAGACCTCGCATCGACCGTTAAAAAGAATATCACCCAAAACGGCCTCCGGAAGCTTGGAAAAGCGGTAAAGACACAGCAAACACAAAACAGGTAAGGGTTTTCAAACTCTATTTTGATGTTTAGGTATTTTTCACGGAAAACTGCCGATTATTTACAATTGAATTTCAGCTCCATACAAACGTGACCTGTGCTTCGTCTATATTTGCATAATCCTATCGCTCAACAATCTTTCGCGATTTTCCCGTCCATATATCCTAGGTTTCGCTAGTTTGAACAATTCAATAGATTCTAGAACGTCGTCTGAAAGTTTAGAAGGATAACTTCGTCCCCCGTGACTGAACGCCTCACATGTACCGAACGTTTTATGATGTCGAATGATACAATAAACATCGCCAGGAGTTGCAGGAGCTGCTGTGGCGATCGCTGTCTGTCATTCTTCACTCAAATAACGAGCAGTTATTCGTCTTCTCGTTTTCTTGTGGAGAAGCCTACCTGGCCTGTTCTTCCGACCTAAGGCATTAACATAAGCAGGTCTGTACATTTCAAAAAATCCATGACAGATTCGGAATCTCCTTTTGATTTTCGAAATCCCTCTCTGAATCTCAGAAAACATAAAGTGAATACCCAAATATGGAGAACGCGACTCGTCACGTTGTTTTGAATTTTAGAGTTTCCGTTCACGCGTGACGTGGATCAACTGTAAGCTAAAATATTACTTTAATTCTCAAGGGCAAATAATTTGCTGTTGTATATTCATGAAGTGGAAAACAGTCTCTGTATTTCCGTTGAGTTACTAAAGCGAGAGTTAATATTTTTGAGAACATAAAGGTGTTTTGGGAATTCAGGCGAAGTGCTAGACCCGATTTACACTGTATACGCTGATTCATCCCGATTCATTCACCTGAGGCGAATCAAATTCAATTAATGAAGTTCATGCAAAGTGTGGCATCTGAATCAATTTGGAATGGCTTATTTAATTTGGATCAGCTCAGTAATTTTTCCTGCCCGGCTTAGCCAGGAATAACAGCTGTGGAACAGGTTTGATTCAGATACCGAATATAACAAAGCCAGTGATTTGGCTGAAACCTTATAGCATGACCAGTCATGCGTAAAATCCAAGAGTGAATTTCAACAGTACAGCCAGACTCCAAGGAGACTTAAGCCATAAAGAAGTTGACTTTCTAGCTCATCACAAGGCACAAATTCGGTTCATCATATGTAAAGTTCAGCGTCTGAATCAATTTAGCCGGGATTAATTAATTTGAATCGACATAAATTTGAATTCATCCGGAGGTCATCTGAAGTACAGCATCTGAACTGTGCCTTAATTTCCATTACTGCAGTGCTGTTTCATATTCTCGTGAACTTTCCTGCATTATTTTGCATGTTGTTACACTGTATGTAATCTGTTAAATTGTGAACAAGGACTAAGCTTGTGAAAATTATTCCCAAATTATTATTCCAATTATTCCCATTCTTGGAGAATTTTCCTATTCTTTTTCAAGTGCAAAAGTCATCTGTTATTTTCAATTCTTCCAACTTTGAAGACACTGTTGGACAGTGTGCCTTTTTTGACTTTAAGTACAAACATTTTGGGGTGATGAAATTGGAAGTTGATTTGTGTTATACAATGCATTTAGTAATGTCTCAATATGATAAAACTTCACTCCTTCTCAGTCCATAAGTGCATAGACTGCACACGTAGTTGGTTGTTAGTTCCTGCAATTCTTAAATTCTTTTCTTGGCTTATAGGTAAGGTTCACGGCTCCCTTGCTCGTGCTGGCAAAGTGAAGGGACAAACACCTAAGGTATGCTCCCTCTGTTACATGTATATCCTTGAATTAAACAAGTTTCTTATTAGGTAATCTGGATGGTCTTTCCATCTTTTAAACCCAACATTAGTATGCATTGGCCTTGATCTATTTCTTGTGGTACAGCACCGGTCAAATGTAAGTTGACAGTCCCTCGCATCTTGATCCTCGTGTTTCGAGACTCGATTTCAAGAATCGAGTCTTGAGTCGGGTTTCGAGAATCTCGAGGATCAAGAATCAAGTTTCGAGTCGAGAAACTAATGAGCTTGTCGCTTGAGTGATCTCTCGAGAAATAAATCGTACAAATGGACCGAAGTCAATCACGAGCGTTATTGTTTACAGATCCAACAAGTTTGTCGAAAAATGAGGTGCAAGCGTTGCCGTTTTAGGCGATCAAATGATGACCCTTGATACAGTCATGCGTTTAGAATTCGCTGCTCCTTTCCTCATAGGGTAAATTATTCACTTAAAGTTTTTAATGTTGTGGAAATTGTTGCAATAATTATAATTCTTAAAACGGCTATTTGACAAAACGCTCGAACGTGAAGTCGGTCGAAAACTACAACTCAGCTTTTCCAGTTGTGGCGTAAAACTGGCAATTCATGGGCTCAGCGTAGTAACAAGCTTTGTATTACGCATTGTGTGAGGTTTCAAGTTTCGCTTTTGATGTATGCAAATTTACGTGCGTAGGGTAAAAAATAAATCACTTCTTATTTATTGCTGAAGACATGACAGTGTGTATGAAACTTCGAAACTGTGATATTTTATATCAGTTTCATTCAAGACTTTTTCTTTTTATGACGGGTTCTGTGTATTATACGTGTAGTTCGGCAAATAAACAAATGCAGCGAAAGGGCTTCGCGGCTTAACAGATTTGTAAACTTCACCTTCACTTCATAAGTTTCGCCGGTTTGTTCCCTAACTTCTATTCTAAAGATAGATGTCCATCGGGAACTCGAGGCATATTCACAAATAACAACCAGACTCAATTTACTGAATTTTAAGATTTATACATGTAGATATCCGGATATATATCTATCGTTCATTCATGTTATTTCATGCGTATACGCAAGTTGACATTGTACGCTTTGTGAGTCGATGTTTTAACCCTTAAGCTGGGCGTGCACTATTATTCATCCTTCGAGAATTAAATTGTTTTCTCGGAGTTCTTTTCGAATTTGCATATTCGGAAACTCCCTGTTTCTCGATTCTCGATTCTCGATCCTCGCCTCTCGAAACTCGAACGTCTTGACATTCGAGACGAGAGAATCAAGTTTTGAGGATCGAGTTGAGACTGTCAACTTACATTTGACCAGTACTGTACAAGTTATGAGAATTTGTTCAAAATTCAAGACCATTTTCTTCTCTCTCATGATCTTTATGTTTGATCAATACATGCAGTGATGTTATTAGGAGAATTTTGATACCAGTCACTGTTGGGGCTTGAAGGGTTTTTAAGCTTTAACAGACTGGTTAAAAATTCATTAGTTTTAAACCAGGAAAACCGTGATACATGAAGGAAGTTTGGAAACATGGTCCTAGTTGGCAGAGGCTTGATGATTCTGTCTCATTTTTCTCTATATTTATACATCTTATTCAATCGTTTAACAGATAATACGCGTGGATATTTTGCAAGTTGCGTAGTATTTTTCCAAGCCCTGAAGGGGCGAGGAAAAATACAAGCAATGAGCAAAATGTCCGTCCGTACTATATTTTTAGCCATCGAGTAAGCGATTTATTAATCAACTTGAAAAATCACGTCAAAATTTGGTTTTTCCAGTCCTTCAGCCAGAAAACCTGTGAAACCTGGATTTTGCAGTGTAATACATAATTTTATTTTGTAACACCGTGGCATATTTTGTGCGTTCTCTTGACCTTATATGGTAAAATGGCGCAAGAGTGGAATAATAGTGAGTTATTTGAGAATATTTATCAAACTCTTGAGAGAGTATTGTGATATCAACTCCACTATGTGTCAATATTTGAATGCTCTTTTTGGTGTTGGAAATCCTAAAGAAACATGTTCTCTCATGTCTCATGTTCAATTTATCTCTTGCAAAACCTTTTAAGCTTGTTTAGGATGTTGCAGTGGTAAAAAGGGGATAATAATGCTTAGCCTTAACTATGCTCAAGAAGCTTTTTTTTGTGCATTGTCTCTCTTTGGCAAAGTATGTAATGGGTGCCTATGAACCTTAACTAAAATTTGACAGCATGTTGGAATGCAATGCAATGGTCTAGCATTTTGGGGTTAACCCCTTTCCAATATTTTGGTGGTACATGTTCATGGGAGTGGACAGGTACTCCTGTTATCCCACTCCTGTCATCTTAAGGCAGCTACACACTGGGTGGTTTTATAGGCTTTTCATGGTGAATTTGATTGGCAGCAAATCACTGTTGATCGGCAGCAATTGCTGATGATTTTGCTTGTCACGGCGATCAAAATTGCTGGAAAAATCACTGTCTCGGAAACAGGAACAATTGACGATTTGCACTGGCAACCAAATTCGCTATGACAATAAGTTCCAGCTCTAATGAGCTGCTTGGCTTATAGATGTTCATTATTGACCTATCATATGTAATCTGTTAACTTGAAGTAACCATTGGTGTCAAGATAGTGATCATTAATTTCACAGTTGTCAGTCAGCACTGGGACCATGGCAAGGTGCTGTTTATGCTGTGTCAGAGATAAAGAGCTGAGCTAAACCATTACAGGCTAGCTAAAGCTTTCAATGACATGCAAACTATAAAGGTTAACATTCAACAGTTGATTATGGTTTTTACTGCCACAAGGTCTGAGCATTCATGTGCAGTTGTTGCAATTATGAATGATGGACAGTAAAAATTCAAAATTTTGTTAATTGGGTTCAGTTTCCATCTTATTTAAAGGTACGCTTAAATTAAGGGGTATTTGCATTGTCTGAATAATTACCTATAATAATTATGTAATTTTTTTATGTTAATAGGTTGAAAAGCAAGAAAAGAAGAAAAAGAAGACTGGCCGTGCCAAACGTAGAATGCAGTACAACAGGCGATTTGTCAATGTTGTGGCTGGATTTGGAAAGAGAAGGGGACCCAACTCCAATGCTCCTTGAAGTGCTGAACATGTTAGAATGATAATCATGTAAATGGTGCTTATTCCAACTATCAATAAAGTATTGTTTTAAAAGTACAGCTTTGAATATGTCAATTGCATCTGGAGTTCACTAAGGTACAATATTCTATCCCTTCTGGTTTTTTCTTGTCAACAGTAGAGTAAAATTAATACAGAACTAGTTGGTGAGTTCAGAATGGTGGATGCCCCAAAACATGTGCACGTAGTTGATGCATAGCTTCAATTTTGACCCTTTGATTTGTTGCAACAATTGGCAGACAATTATTCGTCATACATGTAAATTTCCAGGCTTGGCTCTTGGCATTCTATCTCTTATAAAGTGCCAACAGACTGGAAAAACTTTTTCACTGTAATTGACTAAAAACTGCTACTGTATCAGCTAATTGCTCAGAGAAAAATGAATGCAAAAGAGAAAAGTACATTTTTCTTTTAAAAGCAGACTTTTCAAACAAAGTGGTAGCAATAACAAAACAGTTGGTAGATTATTGAAAACTAAAAATTTATAACCATTGGTTGCGATGTGATTTGGTTGATAAAAATGTCAATGTATGAATATCAATATATGAAATTCAATTCAGGGCTTGAAATAACGGCTGGTCAACGGACAATGTCCGGTCAAATCCTTGGATGGCCCGACAATTTGTCCGGTCGTTTACGTTTTGTAAAGAAAAATTTAATGCAGAGCTTCAGGTTTTAGATTTTGAAAGGTTCAACATTATTGGCGTTCGTGAATAAAAAGGGGAAAAGACAGAATGAGATACTACCAGACCAAGAACTTTTAATAAATGATTCATAACAGTGGTTGTAAAATTTCCAGTGGTTGCAAATTTTCGCTTTGTCATTCATCAAGCCGTCACCGCAAATTTGCGGGTCTTTCGGAGTAGCGTGTGTAGCGGTGTGGATTACTATATTCTTATAATTATATAGTCCGCTCGGATTTTGTAAACGTGACGTGAGAAGCATAACAATGCCTCTCAGTGTCGGTACAAAGGTCCTGGCACCCTTTGTCTTAAATAAAAATTCAAAAAGTCCCGGAAAAGTGTAAAAATAACAAGAAAGCAAGTTTGCATTTATTTGTCCACTTGTCGACATTTCTGTGTGAATCACGTAAGGTATAAATTCCGAGATTAACTAAACAATCAATTTTCAAGGGAAACAAACCATTTTAACAGAAAGTTCACATATTCCAACAAATAAACTTTATCTTATATACATGATTCATCTCGAACGATTGACCGCAGACTACGACCCTACACCAGCCATTCACTTATGGACAACGAGCGCCACTCGCCGTCCGAACCAAAACCGTGTTTCTTGTTGTATACTCACAACTGTTAGCTTGTATTATTATGAGGATCAACTAGATCGGAAGCTTCAGTTTAAACAACTTCATAACTTTAGTCGGTATTAAAATAAAATAAAAAATTTAACCGTATAGAAGACATAGAACTGAAGCGATAGTTTTCTGCACAAATGTAATATTGATTATATTTTGCCGAACGTTGCGGCTCTACCGTGTGTTCCACTCTTCCTGCATTAAGTTTGAGGCTGCATGTACAATAAAGGCGTAGAAAATGTACGTGTTTGATATGTAAACATCATGCGGAGCGGGGTGGGGGGGGGGATTTTATAGAGGTATGACGTAATGGATATTAATGTCCGGCCTAAAATGGGTTGTGTCCGAGGAAAAATAGGTTTGACCGGACAAATTGACCGGCGCCAACTGGGGAATTATTTCAAGCCCTATTCATATATTTGAACTGCAGATAAAGAATTATGTGTAGATCATCGCAGTGAAGGTGTTTCAACCTAAGCAGTTGAAAAGAAGAAACCTGAAAAAATTCAGGCTTGAACGGGAATCGAACCCATGACCTCTGCGATACCGGTGCAGCGCTCCAACCAACTGTGCTATCAAGCCAACTGGGAGCTGGTCAATTGAGAGTTCGTATTTATCCCGTAGATGGAGAATGAATGAATATTAATATATGAAATTCATATATTTGAACTGCAGATAAAGATAGAATTATGTGTAGATCATCGCAGTGAAGGTGTTTTAACCTAAGCGTTTCAATCAAGCTCCCAGTTGGCTTGATAGCTCAGTTGGTTAGAGCGCTGCACCGGTATCGCAGAGGTCATGGGTTCGATTCCCATTCAAGCCTGAATTTTTTCAGGTTTCTTCTTTTCAACCGCTTAGGTTGAAACACCTTCACTGCGATGATCTACACATAATTCCAAAAATGTCAATGTCGCCAATAACAGTCCCATTTAAGACCACTCTTCCCTCAATGATCTTATTAGACAACTAAGCTGATTTGAAAACTTGTCTCAGCTGGAAGCATAACATCCATCAATTACTTTGCAGAAACCACACAATACCTGCTCTGTACTTAATTTACAATTTTATTACAAAGATGCCATTTCTGAAAATTTCTACTTTTATATTAAACATTAGCAGCTACTAACCCTATCAAATTGTGCCAGCAGCTGGCAATTTTGCAGCCTGCAGTCAACTACAGTCGAAGTTCTCGTAAGCGATCACCTCAGGAATTCAGAAAAGTGGTCGCAACTAGAACTGGTCATTCATGAGAATGGGCTCTCGTAAGCAACCACACGATGAAACAATAGAGTGGTCGCTTATGAGAGCTTTTAGAGTAAAGCTTGGCATAGTTAATGGTTACTAATAGTTTTGTAGTAATAATATCGAATCGTTTTTTATTGCCTATCACAGAAGAAATCCGCAAAGGTACAAGTCAAAGAATCATTAGCACTTGCATTATGTCACTCTAGATTTGAACAAGAACCGAGTAAGTGTTAGCCGAGTAGTCACTTACGAGAACTTAAAAGCAAAGGAAAAAGCCCGTTGGTAATTCACAAAAGTGGTCGCGGTCGCTTACGGGAGCGGTCGCTTACGGGAGCAGTCGCTTACGAGAGCTTTTCACTGCAGAGTTCAAGTGACAAGTCAAACGGGGTTTCATAATGCTGGTCGTAACTAGAGCTGGTCGCTTACGAGAGTGGTCGCAAGGAGAGCTTTGACTGTATTTGCCACTTTCTTCACACTGTAGTTAAGTCCTGGCTGCCTGGTACTTATGTTTTGTGGCCTGCTACAGTAACCACAAATCATTTTGACAGGGCTGAGCTACAGAATAACACAAGCAACCAGTGACCAACCTATGACATTTTTTTTATGAGGAGAATGACTGCAGATGGACAGGCTATTAAATAAATATTATTGCAGCTATACCCTCACATTGATTTTCCATAAAGTTCTGAAAGTACAGAGAAACTCATCTAATCTGGTCACCAACAGCATAAGAGAATCTGACTGCACTAAACTGTCATTAATGGCGTGACCGGATTAACTGTAATTTTATGTAAGAAACATGTCTGTATTAAAAGAAGGCTTTTTTTTTCAGATGGGCCAAAATACAGTCAGGCAATGTTAACACAGTGACCGTAATTAAGGCCCAGTTACTTTGTATATGCTGACCATAAGCCCTTTTCCCCTTTTTTGCTTTGGGTGGTCATTACAAATTGCTCATGAGGCAAAATGTTTAGTTCAAGGGACCAGGTGCCTTTCTCAGGTGATCCTTTGCACACTGTACCCCTTCAATTTCCTTTGCAGTTGTCAAACAAAAACTTAAGTTGCAGTACATTAATGTCTCCTTGAGGAAACTCCTTGATGGGTGAAAATTTTGTTAGGGGGATACAAGGGGTGTAACTAATGCAGGTTTTGTCTGCAAACACCAAAATGTTTCCATAAGCTTTAGGGGATCACATTTCTCAGGGAGTTGCTACTTCGAAAACTTCTAACGCATCTGTTTTCAGAGTAACAAAATTTAATGTAATAAATCATATTGTTTTGTACATAATTATTATTCAAAATATTGCTTTGGCTCAAAATTGTCTACTAACCTACACATCAATGAACTACCAAACAGTATTCTTGTGCTATAGAGTGGTTGCAATCTGTAGACATATAAAATCATGATGATCTGTTTTTTTAATAAATTAAATCATTAATATTGATTAGTCATTAAAGAAAGCTTCACTTAATCTCATAACAGATCCGGAGCAATGCTCTTGTTTAGTGCTTTCTTCAAAAGCTTGTGCCCAGTTAGCCTGCATATCAAGACTAGTGTTTCCAAAAGTGAAAAATGCTTCAAACATGTCAAAAGCCCTGAGGAAATGATTGCTATGCGGGCTGTACATGTAGCCGGTGAGTGAATGCCATTTCACCAGCGACAATTCACTGCCTTAAATTCTCTTGAAAATCAGGTAATGGTGTGTAATAAGAATTCAAATAACCTACTTCACCATTTTTGACATCTCTATGAAAAAGTTCTGGTGATAATTAGGGCAGTTTGGAAGTTCTGAAACATGAAACCTCTTTACCTTACATAATTGTAAAAATCTTCAAATTCTGATCTAAAATATCTACATTTAAAATCTTATAGTATGAATTTTTAAACCCTAAAAGGTTATAATTATCATGTTCAGGTAATGATGTCTGTTTTGCAGTTATGAAATGATCCAAAAACTACACTCTGTATTTCAGACAATTCACACTTTCGTGTTTCAGCAACTTGCAACTTTTGATAAGTTGAGAAAACAAACTGCTAGCTGGGTGGATTTCAGTACATTATTTTTACTGTCAGTAGAACCCTATTTTAACAACACCACATTTGATACAGACCTTTTTCTGGTTGCAGTGATGTCTGTAATGATAGGGTTTAACTGTACTGCTCTTTTCAGTTGAGTGAAGCATTTTTTAAAAACCTTTTTTTTTTCAAGAAATACAATCAGTTACTGAATAAATTCTAATTTCTACGAATAGCAACAAGAACTCCGTGGTAAGACTTCCTGTTTTGTGTCGAGGAGAATCGCACCTGAGCCAGCTTGTCCAGTGGCAGACAGCATACCTCCATTCTACAAAAAAAATTAAAAATTGAACAATCATTAGGGTTGTCCACATTATGCTCAGTGTTTCACACTATTATGCTTATTCTTTATGCTCAACAAATGTCACTATTATGCTCAAATAGCATCACTATTAAGGTCCATTATATATAATTAACATAAAAATAAATAAAAGACCACAGAAGACAGGTTTATGTTGATTAAAAGTGTAAATGGAAACAGTCCGAGGAGGCAGCTGACAATGTTGTAGAACTGGAACTGTTGGAAACCATGTTTTTGCTAATTTGGAACCAGGCCTGGTCAAAAAATGTGGTTCCTGGGCTGGTGACTTGTGTGGGAATCCCATGGTTTTGTCAAAGTTTTTATAAAGCACAAAGAGTCAAAGAAACTTTGCACTATTATTCCAGCCATAGTTAGTATGTAACTATGTTCCAGCATAATGCTCAATTCTTTTGCCTCACTATTATGCTCAAAATTATGCCGGCATAATGTGGACAACCCTAACAATCATACATTACACTGCATTGCCAGTTAGTTTTTAACTTAAAACGATACTATTTTTCAAATTCTCCTATTTTCTTTTAGTGAGTCAGAATATGAGCCTTAACCTTAAGCATCAGCATCATCATGCAAATTCTCCTCGCTGGTCTCTATACATTTTGTTGAGGATCAGGTGGGAGAACTTGTTGAAACATCAAGACAATTCATCTTTGGTGATCAATTCCTTAATTCTCATGACTTGTGTGTGTTATAAGGCACTGATATAATGAGGAGAAATTTGATGCTGATCACTATTGGGGGGTTTGTGGTCTGGGTTATGGTCCACTGCTATTAGGTTGCAGCTATCCTGAAAAATTACAGCACCTACTTCAAGATAATTCACCCATTTAGTTTGTTACTTTCTTTGAAACTGATAAACGGTCTCAGCTCTTGTAAACTGTTCAACTGCACCAACCACATACTTCATAGTTTTTGCCATACACTCTGACTAACACAGTGAAAACCCTGCTATAATGGACTAAATCCTACCCAAGGTGTTGTGAATAATTCTTTATAATTTAACAAATCACTTCATTGCCTTTACAGAAACATGTCAGGAGCTTTTTTGATGAAAAGTGCTCCAAAACAGATGACTGAAACAGGTTTAACTACACTACCCACATCTGGTTAGAGATGCCAGCACACTGATACAGTGTACAGTTTCCCAGCTGATGTTGTTTTGAACATCTTGTTTACACCTGTAAAGACAGACAGTCTTACCTGATTACTCTCATTCATTGTTTCTAAAATTTGCCGGCATATTTCTGTAAAGGCCTAAAAGCAAAATAATAGGACACATCAACAGCTAGATTGATGACACACTCACTGTTTCTGGCAAACTAGTAGGAGCATTGAATTTGTTTTGAAAAAATAAATAACAACAACGACACCATAATCTGTGTATTGGTTTTCTTAAGCTAGAATTAGTACAGGTAATTGTATGAAACATAATATATGTCTAGTGTAGAACAGAGTTGGTGTTACAGAACAAAGGAGTATAGAAAATGGGTACAAGCGCAAGGGAAAGAAATCCATTGCTGGCTATTACGGCATGGTAGGAGCTATTTGCAGCCTTCCACATGAATGGGCACACAATTCAAAATGTTAACATACTGCACCCATGTTTCATCTTTCAATAATACTCCATTTACTCGAATAAGCATAATTTTTAAAACCAGTCTGTGTAGTGTGCATTGTATAAGAGGTGATAAAATTAATAACTAACAAGGCACTAAGGTGGTCACAGTCACCTCACATCTCACATCCTAACGTCTCATTGTGAAAAACCCTTTTTGTGCTACCGAAAATTATGTTCTTTATCAGTCCTGTAATCAAAAGCATTTAAAGAGACTGAGTAAAATTAAATATTTTGACATTTTTATTAAAACATGCTTAAATTACCTCGTCTATATTTATATTTGACTGAGCACTTGTTTCATAGAATTTGATATTTTTTTCTGCAGCAAACTGAAAGGTAAAAAGTTAAAAGAAAATCAGGCCAGTTGCACTCTGCAATAATTGAAGACCTGATTGATGCATGAGAGCATAACAGTCCCATGTCAAATTTTAGGCTGTTTTAATTTTTTTGCTACAACTGCCTGAACTTTTGCATGGGACTTTCAGTTCATTCAAAGAACAATTTTGCCCAAAGTTTTTTCCTCTGATTTGCACCAAGTAGAGAGAGCGGGAGGGAGTTCTAACCAGATGGCCACTCATTTGTCATGCAAATGACAAGAGAGCTGTCTGTGAACCAAGCGGCAAACCAGAGAAGGAAAAAAAAAACTTTGGACGGTGTTCTTTAAAGGAAATGAAAGCCCCATCCAAACATTCAGGAAATTTGGAGCAAAAAATTAAAATGGCCTGAAATTTGACAGTCAGAGTTATACTCCCAGCCCTTCATCTAAACTGTTTACTTGGGGAGGGTAATGAAATCCCACATAATAGCCCATTCTACAGTTGTGTGCATAGTGCCCTGGGCTTTCAGTGAACTGCGAGGCTGGAGTTGACTTTTAAGGTTAACCCTTCTTCTTTATGTACATTAATGATGATTATCAGAAACTAGTTGGCAAAATTCATTAATAAGAACAATTTGCATTATGAAAAGAAGGAAGGAACTATAAGGTAATTTGTATTAAAACAAATAACATCTCTGGTCTCACTTCTACAGTCACTTAGTCTCTTATGCAGCCTTTATTAGTGGTCCTCACGCAATGGGGGAGGAGCATTGTGTGACAACCACTTATAACAGCTGTGTACACGTAGAAGACTAACCTCCTCTCAGCACAATGAGATACAGTGTACCAGTATATCTAGTGTTTCTCTCAACTATGTTCCCCAATAACATCAATGGATATAGAAAATCTGCCTGAGGTGGATAACTCATCGTCAATCAGCTAGGATGTATAATTTGACAGATGAGTTATATGTCTTCTTAATCTACTGGACAAGTTATCCAATAATGTGGTATGAAAACGGTCCGATTGTTTTTTTTCTTTCAGATAGTGCACTTTCTACTACTGCTTGAATGTAGTAACAATTTTAATACCAACCCTCGCTCCTTGGTCCTTCCAGACTCTTCTTTCGTCTTCAGCGTCACATTTATTTGCCAGTAGTAATCTTTTAACATTGTTGTTTGCATGCTAAATAATAAAAAAAGAGAACATAATAAAAAAATAGAGTGTACAGTGTACTTTGTCATTAAAAGGAATTTTAAAAAAAATTAAATTCCTTAAATGCAGTCATGCCCTCAAGACATGGAAAGTGGCAACTCAGAAGAGGGTGGCTACTGACTGAGCTTGCCAATCTACATTTAGCCTTAGTTTATAAACTCCTATGGTGTGAGATCCTGCCAAAACTTACCTCATCAACGTATCTAAGCCATTTTCGAATATTGTTGTAAGTTTCCTGTCTAGTGATGTCATATACTAAAATTATTCCCTATCAGAGGAAAAAGACATGAAATCTAGATCAGTGAATATATTATTACCACCATTAACATGTGAAAATTCTATGGGGACAGTGCTGCAATTAGGTGAGAGTACGGATTGGGGGGATAAGAAGCTATATAAATTCTTTTGCATACATTGTATGCTTTGTAGTAGGGCTTTCTACAGTAAATTCACTCTACTCTAGGAGACAGACATTGGTAAACTTAAGATGATCTTTACCCAGATGTTGCAAGTTAAAGTAAACCAATAATAAATAATTAATAAATTACACGTCACCTCTTAACTTATTACCATTTAATTACACAAGACACATACTTTGCAGACAGGCAATTCAACAGATGTTCAAGACCTTATAATGCTATCTACAATATACTTGCAATAGAACTGAGGATGTTTTCTATAAGCATGTATAAACATTTTTAGCCAGCTGTGGTGATCCTTTCCTTTACAAGCTAAACAGGGAGCAAACAGGGATTGTTTTCAACTTACATGCGCTCTTCTGTAGTACTGTGTTGTTATTGTTTCATATCTTTCTTGCCCAGCTGTATCCCTGGTATGATAAAATGTCAATCAACAAACTGCAAGCCAACTAAATTAACACTGTCTTGAGCCTTGAGAACAATGTATGAAATTATAGAAGTTAAGGGTGAAATCCTTAAGTGTAACATTCTAATAAAAGCTGTTTGGCAGTCCTTTCCTGTGGTACTATTTATTTTGCTGCACAAGGTGGTTCTAACTTTTGAGTCTGTGGAAGTGTAACCATTCAAATTGAGCAGTAATTTCTTGTGATGCTGTTTTTGTGCTGTGTAAGGTGGATTTAACTTTTAAATCTGTGGATAAAAAAATTTCATTACAAAATAATGAAAGCTAACAAGCACTTCATTTTTCCTTAGCATTGTTGGTATGTAGAAATTGTATGCAGAATGACTAAAAGATGCTCATTTACAGTCAATTATAAAAAAAAAACAATTAATTTGTCTAATGTTAAAGAAAACAGCCTTACTGACCAGACGGTGCAGCAATTTTAGGAAAACCGAAGAAAACAAACATCCAATAGACGATAACTGTTATTAGTAAAGTTCTGTGTTCAATACAAGAAACAAATTTAACAGGGGAATTTAAGTTATGTTTAGGTGTGCTGTTACGTTAGGAAGTCACTAAATATTCAATAAAACAGATACTTCCTCAAAATATATAAAATCTCATTGATAATTTCCCTGGATTTGCGAAGTTACATGTACAAATTTTGATATTCTTTGCGGAGGACAAGACCCTCAAAAGCCCTTTAAAAATAGCAGTTATAATAAATATAGACATCAAGAGAGGTAACTCATGATCCATTGGCGAAATAAAGTGTAACTACATAATATGAATTCAAATCAACATAAAAACACACAAGCTGACAAATTAACCGCACGTCTACGATCGGCTGAAAAGATTTAAGAAAAAACTCCGGCGATCACTGCGTCTTAACAATGTGTTGTATTCAGGATCTTTCTACGGCAACTTTTATCCAAATGTTTTTATAAAGATGTGATACTTAACTTTCAAGGGGGAGAGGAATATAATCGAGGTCAAATCTTTTAATAGCCGGTAGTGGAATAAATGAGTGAGATCTGTATCACATCGCCTGGGGTACAGTTTCTCAACAGACGGCGAGTTAACCTTGGTCTGTCTTCAGTCAGCTAAATGTACTTGCATGATTTCGTTTATAGAAGTCTACAAGGGCTCAATAAACCTGTCGAAAAGTTCCATGTTATACATTGTAAATATTTTTAACCGGGATAGTCAATACAAGTTAAAATATTGAGCTATGTAGCTCTGTCAAAAACTCTCCAAGGTTATGATATGGCTAGGAATGATATTGACTTTACAGTAACAGAAAGAAAACAAAATCATAGTCTAGATAAGAATTTTGACTAGGCGAGCGTTTTCGATGAAATCGTGACTCAACAAGTACTCAGACTACAGGGATCGGACGAAAGACAGCGAAATCAGAACAGTACTAGTACGGTAGTTTCGATCCACTGCGTGCCTAACGAAGGGCATAATAGCATGTAAACTTCGCTTTCGAATTACTTTGTTGTGCTTTAGGAAAACTCGTACCGCACAAGAAAAACTTAATTATAATTATTGACTTTATTAGCAGAATATCTTTGACGAATCTACTTTTATTCCCTCCTCCCAGTATAAAAATCATTAAGCTGCCTAACCGGAAACTGATCAAATAAACTGCGACAGAAAGAGGTATTCAAAGAAAACGGCTTACCACATCTGTATTCTTATTCTTTTTCCTTCGACTACAATTGTCTTCATTTTAAAATCAATTCCTGCAAAAAGCAGAGAGAATTAAGATACATTTTTGTACAAAAGCCTTGAGTGGCAGGTATTTAACAACCTGCTGATGTCAACAATGATTTTATGGCAAGAAGATTTCCTAACAAGCTTACCTATCGTTGAGATGTGCGATCTGTTGAACTCGTTGTTCGCAAATCGGCAGAGAATGCACGTCTTCCCTACACCTGAATCTCCGATCAGTAAAATTTTAAACAAATAATCGTAGCTTTTTGCCATGTTCCTTCATCCAGTTATACGGGCAGTCAACCGTTCACAGGAACAATATTCCCTCGGCAAGTTTGCGGTATGCTAGGCAACTTCAAATGAAATATTCATGATCGCATAATCATCTTCTGCGTTTTGACGAAACAGAATCTCTTTGGGCGCCATTTTTAAATTTGCTCGTTTCCAGTCCTTTTCAGCCTTTACCAACTAGAGCCTAGTCTTTTAGCTGCTGTCAGCTAGTACCCAGTCTTAGTTGAGGATTTCCCGCTTGTTTGTGCAAAATGGCGGTCGTTTCTTTGCGAAGTTGAACGCCGATTTTGTGAAATAGGGCTACATTTTGTACACGATGGTGCTAAATACCAAGAAGAACACGATATTTGCAAAGGTAAGACCATTATTTGAGAAAATCAACAGTGCTCAGTGCTAGTAAATGCTCTTCAATTATTAAAGCTTAGTAAGCTTTTGCATGAGGTATCATAGGTCGGTAAATTATGATCGTCCGGGTGAGTGTAGTCCTGAGAAGGACTGTTTTTGTTGACATTGACTGACGTTTCGACAATTTGAGCGGAATTCAGGCTTTTGAGGGTAACCATTGTCACATTTCCTCCCTTCTAATCATCCCTCCTACTTTTCACTTGTTTCATGACCCCGTTAAAAATCTAGTTTTGATACAAGTCGCAATTAATCGCATGCCAAATACGTCGCTTATCACATCGGAAACTCAGGAACAGTGTCTAAGCTTATAAGCTTATCAGATTTTTAATTCATGGCTTGACTAATCTATGACATTCATGATCAGTGCTGGTCAAGTCAGCTGTTAATGCTCATTCAGCATTACGCAAGTAAACAATCTAGATATGTAGATGCAGATAGTGACAGCTACTGAACGTTTTTAATTGATAACAATCATCGCCAAGTTAACTACTGGTGTTAGAATTTAAAGACAAATAAATGATGGAAACTGCAATATAATACAGTTTGCAGCCTATCCACATTGTAACAGTTTACAGTGACTCATGGACAACGCTCTTATTCAACAATCTGGGACCACCTACTCAATTTTTTGAATCCTCCGAATCTACCTCTATTTTTAAGACTCGTTTAAAACATTTCTCTTTAGTAGTAAATACTGTATATGATTAGTTTTTATGAATAATTATTGTAAGTGCATTAAGATTTGTTTCAAATGCACCACAAGAACCTTGTTATTATTATTATTATTGTTATTATTGGATCTGACTGGGTTTTTCGTCATGACAACACAATACTCCAGAGATAACAATTAAGTAGTGTTCACGCATTTCCGAAACATACTAACTGTAATCAATAAGTAAAAAGGTCAGGAAAAATAGAATGATCAAAAGCTCTCTTTTTCGTTAATCACACCCCAAGAAGGGGGCATACTACCTGTAGCTCTTGCAAATGAGAAGTGTGATTGAACGACTTAAACAATACATAACAACAGGCAAACAAAAGGAACTACAGGATATAGGGATTTAGGAAAATAGAGGTCTGGAAAGGTACAGGACTACTCCAAGAAGAATGTAAACTGAACCTCAGGTGTTGAGTGTCGCATAGGGAACCCTGTATCTTATCCTATTAAAGATTCATAGTATTCCACTTCCTTTTCAATTCCTATCTCTCTCCAACCCATGTGGACTTCAACATTGTAGAATTAATAATTAATAGTGAGTAATAATAATTAATAATAACTACTTAATTTGCCACTTTTCATGAGGAGCTTTTCAGGGATTATAAAGCAAATAAACCAAATGAATGTTTATTTTTAATTGTTGATAATACCGTAACTTAAACCTGATTTCTTTTGAATCTGAACTCTCAGCAATGATTTGGGCAGGACTGACTATGAATTTTTTTCCGATGATGCCCTTAAACCAAAAAGATGCAAGATGCTACAAAAACTTTTGGTCAGGATGCAACTTTGTCTGTAACGACTTTATAAGGAGCCGTCGATCATAATGATCTCCCTTATTGAACTAGAATCTCTTGTTTGACAAACATTCATGTTCCTGATGGAAACTTCATGAGAGATTCAACTGACTATTTTTTTCATAGAATAACGTGCTGGGTATTTGTTTTCAAGGTACATGGGAGAGCAATTGTGATGGTTGAAATTTGTGTACATCCTATGTGTTCAAACCAGACTTGTAAGGAAAACAAAGCCAACAGCTACAAATGGTTTACTGAGGAACATTTTTCTGTAAGTATACTTTCATGTTGTACAGCGTTGCCTTTAAGAGCGTAGTCTTCTATGCAGTTGTTTTTTAGGGAACTCGTATTACCCACCTCCCCACAATACTGAGGACCCCCCTGGAAACGACTGTGGGAGGTAGGGCTGCATCGATACATTTTCGCATGATACGATACATATCTCGATACAAGGGCCACGATACGACACACGATACGATACATTACTTTGCGCTACAAAACTAGTTACCAACAACTTACACTACTTTTAAACAATGCATTTCCATAATAACAAATTTAACACAGTAATAACACAACATCAAATTGCCTTACAAAGGCTAAAATGTAGATCTTGGGTAAGGAATATTTTAGACGGTGATTTGCCAAATTTGTTGATGTAGTATATTTTATTGTATCGTAATATCGCAATAAATTATCTTATTTAAATATCGATATTCGTCTTGTAGGAAGAAATGTCGTGGTTTACCGATGCATCGGTGTATGGTTGCAGGCCTAGTGGGAGGCTATTTATAGACCAAAAAATTAATGTGAGACTGTATTTGCACTCGTCCTTACTCTCTCTGACTGTACACTAAGCAAACCAAAGCAAATTCCTGAGATTTGAAACCAAATCATCCTTCAGGGAAAAGGCAATTTTAAATTTGTGATTGTGAACAATTAATAAATCCTTTGGCTGAGTACCTTTTGAATGACAGAACACCAGCCCAGGCATGATCTCATACCCCCACTATATACATGTAAACTTAAGTTACAGTTTACATTTTTCTTGCTTGAGAATTCAAGTTAGTGTGTAGATGTATTCTGTGTTTTATCTTGGTGATTTTTAACAAATACAGTTTGTGTAGGATCCCTCTGGATATCATTCTTCTGACTGTATGATTGGGTTAAATAAATTACTAACCCTTACTTGCAAGAGGTAAAGAGAACGTTTGTATACTCCAGATAGATAATAAACACAATTGTCAGCAGAAAGCTGTGTAATTCAGTTGATTGTCTTTATTTGTCAGGTTTTAATTTGGCAGTGTCAATTTGCTGCCAGCCAGGTATGGATCTTTCAAGACTAAATGCCTGGCAGTCCGAAATTTTCAAAGGATTTTGGCAGAAACACTTAATATTCAAATGTTCTGGAAGTATTTAATCTTTGTTTAGAATTGCCAAGGCGAAGCAATTGAGAACAGTGTTTTGCACTTGTAGTTGACAAATTTTTCGAGGTTGTGCATACTATGAATACTATGTTCTTGACACAATGATTTATTCAGGTATGACCCAGCATGAAACTCTGATATAATATTTGTTTAGAATTGCCAAGGCGAAGCAATTGAGAACAGTGTTTTGCACCTGTAGTTGACAAATGTTTCGAGGTTGTGCATACTATAAATACTATGTTCTTGACACAATGATTTATTCAGGTATGACCCAGCATGAAACTCTGATATAATATTTGTTTAGAATTGCCAAGGCGAAGCAATTGAGAACAGTGTTTTGCACTTGTAGTTGACAAACTTTTCGAGGTTGTGTATACTATAAATACTATGTTCTTGACCCATTGATTTATTTGTGGTTTGACCCAGCATGAAACTCTGACATAATTTGGATGGAAATTCTAATGCAAACGTCCCATTTGAAGTTTGTTTTGGAATTACCAAGCAATTCAAGAAATCAATTTGGTTTTATAGTTAACGAAAGATCCGTACCCACCTGCCGGGCATTTAGACACTGCCCTTTATCTCTTCTCATCTAAAAGCTGAAAAAAATCTCTTTATTTACAGAGGCTAATTATGATGCTTGAGGATACTATTCTAGCAAGAGTTTTAGCTCCACCTGAAACTAGCAAAAAGAAAACTGGAAAGGTGTCACGCTGTCATAACTCCGAAATGCTGCCTGGTACGTCAGATGTTGAATTCTCTTAGATACTGACATACTGCAATATGTGGGAGGGGAGGGGGGGAGTTGAACTCAGGTGAAAGCGACTTGAAGGTGTGACTTGAATCAAAACTACACGTAGCATTGTTGACTTGCATGGTACTGAGTAGTTGAATGTATATTTTAGTTTATATAGTTGATAGTACTGTTGTGAGTTGATATATTTGTTTTATGAATTGTGTAGTTCCAGAAAAAATTCATACCCACCCTATGGAAGGTCATTGGAAATTCCTAGGGGGAGGGGGTTTTAAAAGCTCCAATTTTAGAAGCAAAGTATAGAATTAAACTGGGATTTCTTGGAGGGAGGGAGGGAGGGTGCAAAACAAACAACCTTCCGTGGGGGGAGTATGGATATTTTCTGGAACTACACAATGAATATTGTTTTATTTGGTTTCTAACAGGGGTCTTTCACTCCTACTGTTGTAGAACCCTTCCCCTGCTCCCAAAAAAAACATACCAAGTACCAAGTAATCTAAACCCCAAAGAGTAACATGTCTTGCTCATATTTAAAAACACCCAGATGGGAGGGTAAGAATAGAAAATACCCAGTGAAGAAGGACAAAAAATGTTTAAAGATTGGGAAATTCTGTGGTCAGGAATCACAACTTTCAAGATGGAAGCAAAAAGTAATATCATTATAAATTGTTCTTTCACTGTGTTCAACCTGTTTTGGTTCATGTGGTCAGACCTGTTTGTCTTGTTGATGTTACCTAAGAGAATAGATGATCCTTTTTGCCAAAGATGATGCATTTTCAAGAAAAAAAATTAATTTAATCCTTTAACCCTTTAAGGACGGTGCCTCCTTTTGTTAACTGCTGCACATACGTTCTGCGTATCTCGGGATATTCAAGTTTCTTAAGGAATTTGCCCACTAATACAACAATATTTTTGCGCGGTTTATGACTATGTGGAAAAAGCAGATCTTAGCAAGGGCTATTAGAATCCAAAAAGAAAATTGGGGGTAACCATGCATTTTTCAGAGATAGTTGAGCTTAAATTTGGAAAGAAATTACCATACATTCCTTGTATTTTAGTGCTTTTTTGGAATTGTGGTTGCTTAATTATTTCAGAAAAATGCGTGGTTACCCACATTTTTCTTTTTGGATTCCAATAACCCTTGCTAAGATCTACTTTTTCCCCATAGTCATAACCTTTGCAAAAATACATCTGTATTAGGAGGCACCGTCCTTGAGCCAATAGTGCCAAAAATGAAATTTCTCTTTACATCTTCACTACTTGTTCAAACATGCAAGTGATTAGAATTAAGGAAGTGATCACCAAGGATAAGACATCTTGATATTTAGACAAATACTTCTTGCTAGTTCCATAAGAAATGTATGGAGAACAGTAAGGTTTTTTAGAATATGTTAATTGGTAACACAGTTGATTTCTACCCGTCCTCCAGATCCTGAGCTGCTCATACAGTATCAGTTTGTGAAGAGAAGAAAATATCAGCAAACTGTCTTGACTCGTTCAATGCAGGTGGGGTCATTTAAACTCTTATCCTGTCTAGCAGGTTTTTTTACAGGTCACATTCTACAGGTCAAAGTACAGGTCACTGTGCTACAGATAAATAAATAGGACTAAAAGTGTCCTCTAGCCCTAATCAGTACCCAAAATGTGCATCAGACCAAGGAGGGAACTGTTTGGCTTAGTTACCTATCGATAATACTGTGACCTGTACTCATGACCCGTGAAATGTGACATGTAAAAGGACTGAACCACTCCTATGTCCCGCAGGTTTTGTTACTTTACAGTATGTCCACTGTATTACTACCAGGAGACTTGGTCTATGTCTGTCTGCTTATAGCTTAATTGAACACAGGCCAGCCCAAGTTCATGATACTAGAGAGCGAGGAATTTATCATTTTATGATTAATACAAATAGTGAAGCGGTGCGGACGAGTTGTGTAGTATTTTTCTGAGCCCCGAATAAATAATGTCCATATTATCGACCAAAACATCGAATAAGAGGTTTATTATTCCATTGTATTTTGTTTTTTCTTTGTCCTCCTTCAGCAAAACAATTATCTGGGATTGTACAGTGTAATACATGGCATATTTTGCACTTTCTGTTGCCCTTTTGTGGTAAAATGACACAACAGTGGAATAATAAGATGTTGTAAAGTTCTAACTTGTGAATTTCTTTTTTAAGGAATCACATGGCAAGAGGAAAAATACAGTGGAGTCAGAATATTCAGGTGATAATAAATGACCTGGAAATGCTGAAAAGCCAATTAAAGAGGTTAAGAAATCCAGTACTGTTGAAGGGCTTTCACTTCCTAGTTAAAGTGTATAGTTAAACTGGACAATTCCATGGCTTATATTTAAATGATATTTTGCCCAACATCGATCATTCTTGTTGAGTGGTTAAATATATAATATTATTAATATTTGAGCAAAAGTATTGAACTTGTAACCTTCTTCACTCCCAAGGATGTAGCCTAAGACAAATCCAACACTGGTCCCCTGTGCACTAGGGTCCTTTGTTGAGCTATTTTGTCTACAAAATAGCCTCATAGTCGGCATGCAGCCTCAAGTTTGTGGGAAGGTTGGTTCTTTGGTTGGTTGGTTTTTGGGTGGACCATGGTCGGCATTCCCGATGAATGTCGAATTTTACCGAAAGGCTAGTTGTTGGGGCCGGAACAAAAATGCAGATGAGAACGCACGGAAAATTCCGCTACTGAAGCGACACGACGAAAGTGTCCGGATTTCATTTGTTTGACGTTGGATATTTATATATCAAAGAGAAATGGCTGGCTTCCTTGTGGTAGACTTCCTTAGAAAACGAATCGTCAGCACAAACCTGGTTTAAACGTGAGTGGAAGCGAGGTCTAGTAAATAATTCGTGGGTTATCTGATATTTATGATGTTTGGTCTAGGAAATATTTGTCAGCTTCGTTTGTTTTGGTAGATAAGAATTGGAACAAATCCTTTGTACGCATGCGCATGACTTATGTTTGGAGTTATATGGTTCAACTTTAGAGTGTGAGAAATAACGTGACTTCTGTGCAGGGATGTCTCATAGTAAATGATGGTAAATAGATGGCAAGTAGTTTGAAGGTATAAAAAGGGCAGAATCGTGAATTTCGAACTAAAACGAATTATTGTTCGCACCTTTTGGTAGGTTTTAAAATTAATGCCCATGCCACTCGATCATTAGGTCCGTCAAATGCACAAGGTCGGCAAGGAAAAAGATTGTATGGGTGGCATAAAGGTTGCTCTTACGTGCGACTAGCTAAGCGCAAAGTTAGAGGCGACTTCCCAGAGAAATGGGTTTCTGGTTAGGCTGCGTGGCGGTAGCGGGATTGGTTTGTACAAAGTTTGAGCGGAAAGATCAGCACGACAATCAAATCAAATCAAAACAATTATCACCGCCAATACGAAGACAAAAACGCAATAGCTCCACGCAAGATTCGTTTCACAGTTTTACAGACAAAAAAAATCGGTTATCATTTTCCGGTTTAAAAAAAAACGCATAAATTTACTCATTACCCTCTTCCTTTTAAGTTTCTCCCTTTGTTACACAACTCTAGCTGCCACGAAAGCCAATAAAAAGCGCCGAAAACGAACTTTTGACAGTCTCGTGAAAGTCTCGTGACTCGCCATTGAACTTTGTCTCATCACTTGTTTGTACGTGACAAAACACCACTTGTTTACACTAAACAGTAACCTGATCTCACGCTCAATCAACATAACACGTTCTTTACACATGAAACGACCCACACCAAACATTATCACATGAATGCCCGGCCGTGCGATAAAATCCCCCCCACCCCCACCCCCGGAGCTATTAAAGCAAAATTTGGCCTTGACTTGATCACGTGTACTCCATGTGATAAAATTCACGTTGTTTACCACACAGGCGAACCACTCCATTATTCTTGAATTCGCTCATTTAAAATTCCAACGATTACCACCTCTCTACATAAAAAAAACATCCCTTAATTTTATTTTCACCCAATTTTGCATCTTATTTTCACATCAAAACGCTCATGAAAACAAAATTTATTCGCTGAACACAACCACTGATTTTTGCGTGGCTTCAGCGAAGCTGAGACCACTACCGTGTGGCACCAATATTTTTGCGGGAGTTTAATTCTGCGAATGGCGATTTTTTTGTGTGTTTTGCGAGACTAATTTTTGCGATTGGGGAAACTGTTTATTCTTCCTTGGAATTAATTTTTGCGATTTTCTGGAAGCCGCCTTCTATTAGGAATTATAACATTCTCGTTTTTTGAGTATAAACAATCGAATGCAGGTGAACAACATGCAGATGTATAACACGTTAAATCAGTTAATCAATGGAGTACCTTCCGACGATCCTTTTCTTTAAAGCTTTTAACAGCTTAATACTTGTAATGTACCGACTGCAATTTCATCGTTTTATTTCTGAATGTTTTGCTTCTAATTTCGTTTTATTTTTGAACGAAAGAGACGGCTTAAATAAATGGGCACCAACATAATATTACATCACATGTAAAAGGCGATGTTTGTATACAAATTTCGACAGTGGAGTAAATTTTTGCAGGAATTATTTTTTTCGCGGGAACTTTTGCAGCGGATCGTGAAAAAACCACGAAAATCCCAAAAATTTGAATCCGGAAAAAATTAGTGCCACATGTTATGTCAACACGTGCGACGTTTCTGGCTTTTTTGACAGTTTGCTGCGTGACTAGTCACGCAAGAGTTGCACAAGTCACACAATGGCATGATCTTTTCTAACAAGGCACGCTTATTACTCGTGTGTTCCAAAATGTAAGTCCGTGTGAAATAATGTGGAAAATAAAACAGAGCTTATAGATATATATTTGTCTGGATACGGGAGTTGCCACGTTCGTCAAGCATGATGTCACGCAAGAAGAAGACGTACGTGACTTTCAAGATCGGCTATTCTCTTCTGGTTCAAACATTAATAAATTAATTTTTGTGACAGGTTACGCTTCCTACTAGATCTAAAATATTTGTCCATGGAAAAATAATCTTTATAATTGAAAGCCACAAAATTAAATTTCAATCCATTGAGCTTCGAGAAACATCTGAGAATGAGCTTCAGAAAGGACTGTTTTGAATTATTTTGTTTGTCCCATATTCACACTGTTGTCAGATATTTTACAGATTTTATCTCACTTTCTTCTTGTTTTGTCGTACGTTGAAGCCACACTTGTACGCATTAGCGTACCATCTATTGATCAATGACGTATACGAACTCGAAACCACTAACATAAACTCAAACATTGATCTTTGATCACCCTCATTCTGTAAAAAGCCCTGGGAACGAGGTTGCACAATGTCGGACACAGCTCCACTTATAAGGTAAACTCTGTCTAAAAACCAATACTTTTCGAATGCTCAACGCTACCCAAATAAACAACATCCCAATAGTGTACCTTGGTACACGCACGTTCATTCAACAACCATTTCTGTACCTCTTCTTGACAGCTACAAAATAGCTCACGCACGCTATGCGTGCCTATGTTTTTATTCTTAGGAGCCACTTAGTCCGGAAACGTGAGCAGCACAAAGTCACTTCGGTTTCCCTCATTGGGGAAGTGTCAAACATCTATTAAAACACTACATTTGGCTGCTGTTAGTTCTCAGGTTTCTCTTCTAGTTTCAATTGTTGAGTTGACGTATAAAGTGTTTCTAACTTTTGAGTGAAACAAGTTTTTTCTTGTTTATGAAGGCATACGTCCTTTGTGTAATCCATGTTAATTAATATGCTTTTCTTTTCAGGAGGTGGTTATCAAAGCTTACATTTCTTTTCTGAGAAGCTTAAAGTGACAGTGAGTCAAATAGCTCAGGATTTGCATCTAATGCCATCAGTATCAGGGGTATGTTGCTAGGTTTTTTCACCTTTTGGTCTCAACATTCTCCAGACATTCGATTTTCCGTCCTTGCATTTTTTACCTTGGGTAATGTCACATTGTTGTAGTAGTTAAGCTTAATTGTGTCAATGATCTAACACCTGTAGAAGCGGAGGCCGCTGTCCCTGTTAGGTTCACCCCTATTGCATCAGTAAGTGGTCCTTTAGGTTCGTCGTTGGGCATGCAGCCAAAGAACACACAATGTTCATGTTACCAACAACAACCCATGCTTGGAACCTCTACTGGAGGCTATTATTGGGGGAGCATTATGCAGTAAAGAGAGTTTTCTTAATCGTAAACACTAGACAAACTTTGACGTGGTTCATGGAATGTTCCGGTGAATTCAAAATACAATCAAAAACTCAATTCTACTTCCTCGGCATCATGTTTGAAATATTTTCCTGCATTTATGCAATCTTATTTTGTGTTTCCAGGCCCTGAAATTCATTATGATATTATCTCTTTCCTTCAATTGCATTTCCTATGGTCATTTGTTTCCTCAAACGTAAGGCAATTCACAACAGTGCAGAAGGAAAACCAACAAAGTCCACTATCAGCAAGTACTTCAACAAAGATGATCCTGATATAACCCATTCAACACAGAAAAAAAGAGCTGCTCTAAAGAATATGTAAGTAGACTATAGCTCTCTTTGCAAATTCGTCATAAAATAAGCTATTTCTCCTAGTGAAGAATGGGCTGCATGTACCAGTTGTTGCCAAGCTATTCTGGTTGCTATAGTCCCCGTGGTAGCTGTTGGGTGGTTGAGGTGTGCTATTTCAGTGTGAACTATAAAAAAAAGCATGCAAACCATGCAGGTATGAGTCTGAGGACAAAAGAAGGTAACTGGCAGCTTAGCAGTGCAGCTTTCCATCTAGCACCACTGAACATTATGCCTGTCCCTTTTGCCCCCTTCCTACCCGAGTTTTAGGAAAACCATTTCCCTCATTTTTTTTTTCTATTCAGTCATCATCACCCTGTTATTTAGCAGTCTTTTAAGTTTAGCTTATAACAATATTTTGGTATTGTAACGTTTGAAATGTCCGTAGTATTGTAACGTACCTTTAGTAGTAGTAAGTATTGTATGTAGTAGTAAGTGTTGTAATTGAAGGTTGTTGTAACTACAATTAAAACTATAAAAAAATCATCACCCTGTCAACCTAGGAAACGATGCGTATCAGCTGGGAGCAGGCAGGTCATTATGCCACACCCAACGTGTCTTGCACTTCACCAGGTTGCTTGATGATATGTGATGAGGTAGCCATATCCACCCATAGCCCTAAACTTGGAGGGCTAGAATTTTTCTATCAGTCAGAGTTAATTATGTGAGCCATTTTATTTTATGTTCACATACAGGAACAAGAAGGATGACCATCAGAAAAAGATTGATTCCCTTCTTTGCCCTACCTCATCTGTCGTTGATGAATTTGCTTTAAAACAAACAAGCAAAAAGGCCAGTGACTCTGTGGATGTGGAGGGTGACAGTGAGTGCATGCATGAACAGGTTTCCTGGGTAAAACAGCTTGATGATGAAGTAGAAATTCATGGCAACTTAGTATTTCAAGACGTGTTGAGGTCACAGGAGGAGAAACAAGGAGAAAAGTTCAATTCAAAAGAAAAAGATGATAAAGCCAATGTTTCTGAAGGTTTAAACAATAAAAGTGAACAAAGGGAAGGTCAGATGCCTTGTGCTGAACAGCTTGATAAGAAAGTAGACATTCAGGACAACTTAGAATCTCAAAGAGCTGTGAGTTCACAGGAGGGGAAAGAAGAATGTGACAGCAGCAATATTTCAACTTGTGTAGAAGATAGAAATGTAGATTGCACTTCTTTCGTTACTTACAGTTATGACATTGCATCTAACACTTCTCCTAAAAACGACGAAATAAACACCACGGATATTCAAGAGGATAAAACTGTGAAAGGTATTAATCACCATGAAACTGTTATTAAAGACAAAGAAGACAATACAAAGACATTTGAATCAACAACCTCGAAGTTAAAACGTCAGAGATCAAATTCCCAATCTGATTCCGAAGACTCAGATTCCATTCCCTCTCTTCGGTCTCGATTAGCAAAAAAAAAGTTTCTCAAAACACAGAAAATTGTGCATGCAATTGAGACGAGAGACAAGAGGAAGGAGTCAGATGTGGATAGTGTACAAATTGGTGAAGATAATGATTTTGAAACACCGAGGCCAAGGCGAAATGTGGAGAAACGAAAAGGATCTGATCTGTCTGATGATCAAGACCTGAGTTCAGTTTCATCAAAGTGCAACCAGACTAATGTAAAAGAAGGACTGTGTGCAAAGAAAAGGAAAACTGGCAAGGCAAATGCGTCAGCGGATAAAGCTATTAGAAAGACAAGTAAACCGGCAGAGAAAAAGATCAGTAAGCGACAAGTGCAAACTACCAGTAAAACTACAAGTGCTATTTTGGAAGGTAAGTAGTGTTAATCATAACTGGAAATATCAGTTTGTCTGTCATCAGCCTTTGTTTGCAGTCTTACGGTTGTCGTTTCTGATTTGCACTATATTTTTAACACTTTTTGGCATCCATTGAATTGACCAAATTTCATTTTAAGAGGCCATTCAAGGCCATAAGATCATCACCATCATCATCATCATCATCATCATAATCATCATCGTCGTCACCACCACCACCGTCATCATCATCATCATCATCGTCACCGTCGTCACCACCACCGCCACCACTACCATCATCATCATCTTCATCGTCATCATCATTATCATCATCGTCAGCAGCAGCAGCAGCAGCAGCGATATGAGGTGATAAACAGCCAACATGGCACAGGGCGCCCACTTGGTTATAATCACCTCATAACAAACAAGCGGGTGGAATAACTGCTTTCAATTATTCAGTTCTGAACTTCGTATTCGTTGCTATTTTTCCCCATATTTACGTTACTTTTTCTTTGCAGCGAAATGTGCGAAAATGTTTTATATGCTGCAGCATTTGACAAGACATCGATTTCTCTATAAGGCGAACTAATGAGAAAGCTGGAAATGCAATTACAGAGATTGCGAATAATTTAATAATAAATATTAAAATGCGCGCAGAGACTGTGTTTGTGAACTAAACTGTAGACGAGAGGAGACGGTCGTGTTCAGACAGTGTGGAAATTGGTGAAGGTGATGAAGTTGAGACACCGAAGGCAAGGCGAAATCTAGACGAGTTTCTCTTCTTCTAAATTGCATTCGGCTTTTAACACCACTTTGTACAAACGTACCCGTTAAAATGACCTCCAGACGTTGATACTCTTTTGCATTAGATTTTAGTGAGGAGCCTGGATCGAGCCCGTTGGAACCAATCACAATTGAAGACAAGCCTCAGGTTGTAATCAATGTCAGGTACGTCTTGTTCCGTTTCTGACTTCTAACCCTTTCGCTTTCAAGCCCGCCAGAGTTCAGGGCTTGTTTCTCGAAACGTCCGATAACTTACTACGCCCAATACCGCACAATACCGTAAACTGCCGCTTGTAAGCCCTGGGCTTATACAACTTCGTAAGGGGTTTTGGGTGGGCTTATAAACGGAGGGGTTTATATCCGGGGGGGGGCCTTATAAGCGGAATAAAAAAAACGTTTCGAAATGAGCCGCAGCAGTGTTGATCGAAATACATTTTTAATTTATTAGTTTTTAATTAACCTTTAAAACGCCACAATAAATCGAATTCGTTTTAATTTTAGCTACAAAATCAAAACTGTAACAACACGATCGGAACCGGAACGTAACAAAACAGAAGCTCAGAGTTCATCTTCGCAGTGTTCTGTGAGAGTGCTTAATATTAAGGAAACAAGGAAAACTAGAGGGGGGCTTATATCCCGGAAGGGCTTAGAACCGGATGTACTTTTTTTGTTTACAGGTAGATGGGCCTATAACCGGTGGGTGACTTATAAGCAGGGGGGCTTATAAGTGGCAGTTTACCGTATTCTTCAACAAAGACTCCATTTTAGTGATTTTGAAGGCTCAATTTAAAATGTTTGTAATTTTATGGAACAAAACGATAGGTTTGCACCCCTAATTACCACCAATCGATGGAGAAACGGATTTAAAAAATCCTCATCGCACGTGGTAAGTTGACAAGAGTTAGAGAAACCGCGCCCAGAGCCGGAAGAAAGACTTATAGTTGAGTTTTAAATTCCCTGAACTTCTCAAGCTGTCATCTTAGATTAGGCCTTTGGTTATCAAGTAACTTGCTGATGCAGAAAATGAATGAGGCTAGTGCATCGGAATATCAGGGGTAGACGGTTCGAGGCTTGGTCTCTGTGTTAGACAAGAAACATTTCTCTACCTGTTGTATAAATGGGTAGCGGCGGAAAAAGGTGGGAGGTTACCTAGCCAATTAGAGCGCATTCAGTCAGTGTTCTCCCTAGTTTTCGGGGCAACGGGTAGGTCGGTTTTTCGGACCGGAAAAAAGCAGCTAGAGCTTTTAAAAGTCCTTTTCTACCTGGGATGGAAGTGTCGTCATAAGACCCGGAATGTTGCCCGCATGACAGTAGGCTCACACACGTCTCGAAAACTCTTCAAAACTCATGACGTTTTACGATTCCTGTTTCAAGGAATGTATTAACATACAGACAAACCTCGAGAAACAAGGGCTTGCAGCAACCTAAAAAGCATACAGAGAAACACCAAGAAGATTTAAACACATTACAAAATCACAAACGAAGAACTTGGAGGAGAAGATGATACTAAATGCACCTCACGAACAAGCCAACGTACGGATAAACGTCAACAAGATAACATGGATAACATAAATATCTTACGAAAGTGCTAACGTACGGGAAAATGTCAAGCAGATACAAGAAGTATCACCTTACGAATATACTAACATACGGACAAACGTCGAGAAGACAAACACTGACGAACGTACTATCGTACTTAAGAATGTTTAACGTACGGAGAAATGTTAAAAAGACACGACTAGGTAGAAAGTGCAGAGAAACGTCTAGAAGATAAGACTATTACCTAAAGAACTTAGAAACGTCGAGATCATAAAACTTTGTTTAATATCATACGAATGCCTGGACATAATGAGAAAAGTTACTAAGACAAGACTTACGTGGTACGTAGCACGGCTGAAAAAATCTTTTCATAAATACAGGGCTTGAAATAACGGCCGGTCAACGGACAATGTCCGGTCAAAAATAGGTTTTGTCCGGTCAAATCCTTGGATGGCCGGACAATTTGTCCGGTCGTTTACCCTTGTAAAGAAAATTTTAAATTTTTAAAGCTTCAACATTATTGGCGTTCGTGAATGAAAAGGAGAAAGACAGAACGAGATACTACCAGACCAAAAACTTTTAACAAATGATTCATAATAGTGGTTGTAAAATTTCCGGTGGTTGCAAATTTTCGCTTTGTCATTCATCAAGCCGTCACCGCAAATTAGCGGGTGTTCCGGAGAAAGCGTGTGTAGCGGTGTGAATTAACAGTGCCTCTCAGTGTCGGTACAAAGGTCCGGTCCAATAAAAAGAAAGCAAGTTTACATTTATTTGTCGACTTGTCGACATTTTGTGTGAATCACTCTAGGTCTAAATTCCGAGATTGACGAAACCTCCCTGAGAGGTGATTTTCAAGGGAAACAAACCATTTAAACAGAAAGTTCACATATTCCATCAACTTCACGACTTAAGTAGGTATTAAAATTTAACCGTATAGAAGACAAAGAACTGAAGCGATAGTTGTATGCACAAATGTAATATTGATTCTGCCGAACTTTGCGGCTGTACCGTGCGTTCCAGCATTGAGTTCGAGGCTGCATGTACAATAAAGGCGTAGAAAATGTACTTGCTTGATATGTAAACATTATGCGGGGGGAGGGGGGATTTTATAGAGATATGACGTAATGGATATTTGTCCGGCCAAAAATGGGTTGTGTCCGAGCAAAAATAAGTTTGACCGGACAACTTGACCGGCGCCAGCCGGGAAATTATTTCAAGCTCTGAAATAATATTACATCTGATAATAAATCTTTCCATAATTCAAAATTTTCTGTTGGATATTTCTAATCCGGGCCTTAGTATATAGTTCTAACCGATAACAGGAGGTGCTACAAGCGGTAAATTTTACCTGTCAGTGCCGCCTGATAAGGAGAACACTGTGCAGTCCAGTTTACGTTATTAAATGTTTTGTTGCCCCTTTCAGCACCATTGAGGATCTTACGGCAGACCAAACAGAGCAGCTTGTGTGGGAATGTGCTAGTGAACTGAGGGAAATATTTGAGGGCAAGGTAACGTTACCTTGTTTGTGTTTATCTTTCCCTCTCTGCGTTACCAGGAAGTGTTGGAGTGTTTGTGTGGCTTGTTTCCAAACGACAAAGTCCAAATTTAAGATTCCCACACCGTGAAAGGTGAAAAACTGAAGAGAAAGTAGTGCTCAACAGCATTTAATTGAACTGGCATGGTTAATTCATCCGCGGTCTCTTAAGGTACAACCGCCTTGTACAGCTTAACAAACAGCATCAAATGAAAGAAGCGCTAAATAGCGTCCAGTTGAGTGGTCAAAAGATACAACCTCGATGTACAGTGTATCAATTTTATGTGAAAATGGATGTATTTTTTCTTACAATGAGGCACCCAGTTCACAGATATTCCAAAAATGGAGCCCCTGATTTAGTGTCCACGTGGATTCGGCAAAAACGAACTACCAAGGAGAGTTGTTTGCGGATTGTGGCTCCATTCAAACACGGAGGTTTTCGAAAACGTTGGCGTTTTAACGTTGGATAAGTCAATGCAAAGTAGCTTTTTCAATCATCTTCATTCGTATACGAGTGGACAAGAAAAGCTAATTGACAACGTTTAAATGGACTGAAAACTTTTTGAAAACGTGCATTCACAAATCTCCCTTTGTTAAGATGAAAACGACTGAAATCGGATATGTGTGGATGGAAATCTTTTTTAAATCGCGTATTCAAAACTCCGGTTTTAGATAAAAATGACTGAAACGTCCAAACGGATAAGTGTGGATGGGGCCTCAATCTGGTGGGTAAACCAATAAAAATCATGCTATTTTCAAGATAAATTGATGCATTTCTCTCATTAAAATGCTATTTTTCTCAAGTAGAAGTACTGCCGGCGTCACGAGGATTACAAAAGGGGTGGACGTATGAAAGGTATGGTATTAGACCTACTTTTGTCTTACTTTAAACCAAATTTATAAGAATTAGTTTTTTTTTTCGCGAATCGTTTTTCAGGTGACTGCCTACGAATCAATGTGCTGTCAATCTAAGACGACATTTATTTCCTGTCAAAAGCGTTACTTCTTGATTCCCTTATTGATGTTTACTACTCGGTTTGGATGAAAGTTCGGCAAAAATCAATGAAAATGTTCGACCATCAGGGAAACCTTTTAGGTGAGGCTTGTTTCGGAACAGAAATACGCGGAGTAGCGGCTGATAATATTATTGCAAACAACAGTTAAATTCCCGGCGAAGACGGATTACTGAAAATAACTCCCGCTTTTGCAGACTCTCCCTATTGCAGACCTCAAGTGATGGTCTCAAAGGTTTCTGTTATGCGTTAGCTGTCTGCATTCACGTGCGAGCTATTGCAACTAAATAGAACGTGTTCTCTTTCGTTATGTTTGCCCATGTCCTGTAGGTGATTTGGCATTCCAAGTACAGTTTGGCCAGTTTTCTGAGGAGCAGCGAGACAAGATCATGGGCGTACTTACTGCTATGTTCTGTTATAAGCACAGCAAGGTAATATATATATATAATGCAGTTATCCAGTGCTTTTCTTTTGACTTCAAATGTGAACGTTTTCTGAAATTTATGTATTTCAAGACCTCTTTGCAATGCATATTCAAGTTTAAAAACTCGCTTTGGTCTTCCAAAAGGTCGGAGAACTGGTGCTTTCACACGACAAACTTCAAAAGCGTGAAATAATGACAATGTTTTCACGTGAAGAGTGATTATCATCCGATATTATTTGATCCAATTTGTTGCACGAATGTTTGATGGAAAACAAACTTTGTTCAAGCCTATTGGAGGTCTTTCAAAACCATTTATCATATGTGAACAAGGTTCCCAACGCCGTTTAACCCTTTAAGCTCTAACAGTGACAAGGGGTGATTTTTTTTCTTTCCATCATCTCCACTTGTTGAAGTGATGAGGATAAAGAAAATGATCACCGAGGACAAGGCGTCTTGATATTTAAACAAATTTTCCTTACTAGTTCCATAAGAAATGCACGGAGAACAGTAAGGAGAATACTGATGCATTTTCATATGGGGCCTAAAGGGTTAGCTTGCCGCATTCAGCAATGTTAAACGGTGTTGCATGGAAATGCTGAATGCGCTTGGCTGCGACCTAAGTTGTCGTACGGAGGGGCCTTCATCTGTCTTTCTCAAAGTACTGTATTTTGGAAATTTTTCTAGTTAGTAGTGAAGTTTGCCTTTGTTTGTAACCTGTTCTTTTTTTTTTCTTTTTCTGGTTTGTCGGCAGTATTTTGACTACGTCAGCAAAGTGTTGCTTCCGGAGACTTTGGTGATGCTCTATATGAAGGTCGTTGGTAGAACACGTGATGAGGTTTGTTTCCATCAGACTATGTTTATCAAAAAATTTGAAACAATCCAGTTTCTCGTCTCTTTTAGCCGTTTGGAAACCATTGACGATCATTTGATACTCACGGTTCCAAGGACTCTGCTGTTTTCTTGTTTAGACAAACAAAAGGCTGTTCGGGTCTTAGGGCCTCCACAAACGACAGAGATTGTCTTTGATGACTAAATGCAATCGAAAGGTATTACGGTTAGATGTAAAATCTGTTGAATTAAGAAAGTGCCATGATTCCCAATGTGATCATTGAACTGCAGTAATTTCCCCTGGTACCGTTCATTTGTCAACATATTTAGTCAGCTTCAGCGGTAGTTGAAGGGTTCATTTTGGACAATTTTGCACAAACAATTTCCTGTCAGAGCTTTTGAAAATATTGTGTGTTAGAAATCTAAGTGTCTAGGACCTCTTTTGGTGACAAGAAAAGGGGCCCTTCAAAGAGGGACCTAAACCAATTTTTTAGAACAAATCATACTTAAACGAGCTCCTGACCAGAAATATCGAGAATCCCACGACAGGAAGGAAATTTCGTCTTCTATTTTATTTTACCAAAAATACCCCTTTGGTAAACTATTTTCAAAAATCATATTTAAAAGTTCCTCCGCTTTTCTTTTTTTCCTAAAATTTAGATAAGTTCGAAATACGGCTAGAACCTCCCTTGCGCCCCCCCGGAAACAAGGGAAAATTGTGCATTTTTAGCAAGCTCGTACGCAACAATAGAAATCGTTCCCGTTTTACCATTTGGCTCATAACTACATCATTCTTTCCTCTATCTAAAGGTATAAAAATCGGATATAAATTTGTATTTTTAAACTGCTTGTTGACCGGTTGAAGATACTAACCTTGAAAGGTTCAGAGTCAAAGTGAAATTTGGGTCAACTTCAGAGGCCTATAACTGACCTAGCATATATTTTTCAAACCAAAAATATACATCAAATGTAAGCTCAAGCATTCCTTTTCACTCTCTGAAAGTGTCGTTTTTGGCCCGCTAAAAGCGGCGCGTCGAGAAAAAATAGTGTGCAGGGTATTTTGAGCATTTCGGTAGAACGGCCGCTGTCACGCGAGCCACATCGGTTCCACTAAAGCAGTCATAAAACAAGGTTTCACTGGCTCATTGTTTTGAATAGGTTAATAAATTAAAAATATATACTTTTCATATAGAGGTAACTATGTTACTATGGCTTAGGGGCAACCCGGTTTACTTTTCTACAGTGCAAATTTATTGACAATGTAACAATATTATTTGATTGATCCAAACTGAAAAACCAAAGATACTCTCACCTTAAGACATCATCTTGTGAATCTCTTGGTTCAGGTTATCACTCTTTTTACCAGAATTATTGGCTGCATTAGTCATGTTAATTTGTCGATTGAAAAAACAAAAGTTACAAACCACGTCAAACTATGCACTCCGTATAGAAATTAGCATAAATGTAAGACATGAAATGAGCTGAGGTTTTCGTGATAGTCACGATGTAGGATAGCGTGACGCAGTGACTCAGAAAGCTGGAAGACCCAAATTGGCTTAAACCAGGAACCCTTGCTTAAACATAAATGTTAGTTTTCCGGTAAATAGCTGTTTTGAATGTATATATGCGAAGTGACATTTTTCTAATGAGGGAAAGAATCGTAAGGGTCATTTGCAATTTCAAATATTTTGGGGTCGGATCATTTACTGTTAGAGGGAGTGGTTGGAAAAAACCGCAACATTCCCGGAAAGCTTTTGTGGAAGAAAGAGCGCAAAAACACCAGGGAAAGAAAATTCAAGGAAAGCTTTTAGTTACAAAAAATAATAAATAAATCATAATCGTAATAACTAAGCAGAAAAGTGCAAAAATTTAATGATACGTCTCTTATTGTCTTTGGTCGGTTTTAAATGGACGTGTGAGTGCTATTTAAGTCTCGTGGGACCACACATTCAGTTAACAAAAGCGCCACCACAAGAACAACTTGAAACCATTTCTTATAGTAGGCTGATGTACTGTAGGGTACTTTCCTTCTAAGTTTTAAAGGAGTTACAATTCAAAGTGCTCGCAGTGAAACTGAAAAAGGTCTAAGTTTGCGGTTGCTATTCATGGCGCAGATGTCGTACTGGTCGTACACGATGAGATGTTCCAGTTGAAACCTCGAGAGGATATCTTGCTTTGCGGTACTCGAAGTGGTTTATTTTTCAAAGGCACGGAAATCGTTTGCCACTAGACCCTAAAAGAACGCAGTGGTTAATGCTGGGCCGTCACACACTCGCCATCGGAACCTGGCAATCCGGCTTATTTCCGCCCACGGTACTGCATCTGCGTCCACTTTCCTTCTTGATGTATCGAATGGCCAATATTAAACTTTGTTTTCGAGGTAGACTTTTTTTAATCCTCGAAGCGGGAAGCTTTTTTTGTTTCTTCTCTTAAGGCTCAACCCTCTCCCAAACCTACGAACAACGCCTGAGGCTATGTTCACACAGAACAGTTTCCAAATGGTTCTGGACGAGACTAGGCCTGTTCACACGGGACTGGTACAGAAATTGTCCGGTACCAGTCCACTTCTGGACCAACGTGAGAAAATCAGCTGTTTGTACCAATAAGTTATCCACCGGGACACCCAAATGCGTGAAAGACAACAACAACAACAACCGTTTTATTTTGCCAAATTAAATAGAAAAAAGACGATCGAAGAAGGCTGAATCTATCGACTGAAAGAAGCCAAAGGCCTCTGGCCGGATAATAAATTACCCCATCCCTGCCGATTACAAAATACACAAAGCTTTAACCTTCTTCTTTTAGCTTTTAACCTTTTCAAGCTTTAAACCCAGAATTACAATAAGTTATGCGGCAGTTATGCTATCGCAGACCGTAGTTTGGTCTCTTTAAATTTCTAGGTGAGTTTAATCAAAAACACATCACTGATACACGCGATAAATTTAATTAGTGCCCAAGCCTAAATTACGCTGTTGGAACCAAAACCAACCGGACAAGGTGTTCACACAGTACCTGTCCAATATGGGACCGGAATTGTTCCTGCATTTTTGCAGGTCCAAAACCCGGACCTTTACTGGACCGGATAGACGGTACGGATAGCAGTTTCCGTGTGAACAGAAGACCTATCCGAGCCGGAACCGTTTGGAAATCGATCCGTGTGAACAAAGCCTAAGGATTCAGAGGCAGGGCTCGAGACTAACGGTAGCCAACTAGTCACAGACTAGTAGAAATTTCGTTTTGGCTAGTACGTTTTGCGCTTTCGCTAGCCATTGTGGCTAGTGAAAATTTAAAAGCACTAAAGCACCAGATGAAACCCAAACTAAATATTGCTTCTGATGATCGAATTCCAAAAGCAAATTGAGTGAGCAGAAACTAAAACTTATTACGTAGAAGGATATCATAATGTTCGTACCATACTTGTTTTGTCCTCTCAACGTTTTTCCCTACTAATTCTTGTCTCAGATGGCAACGTTTTCTCCGTCATCTCTACGTTCGAACGAAATTAGCCGTCTTCAGAACGTTTCACCATACGTTTCCTATAAAGGTCCATTAGTGCGTTCATATGATATTTGTCCACATGTTAGTATGTTCACACAATTCTTTAGTCTTGTTATCGACTTTTTGCCATTAATTGGAAAACAATAGTTTCCCTTCCCAGCGTTTCTTTCTAGGTAACGTCTTCACAACATTTCTCCGTACGTAAGTAGGTTTGTCGATTTATTAGTCTAGCCTTCTCAACGTTCGCACGACATTGTTCTGCTCTTCCTAAGATTTTCAGTGTGTTGGTACATTCGTACGATAATTCAACACTGCTTAGTGTGTCTCTGTACGTTAGTATGTTCATACGGTATTAGTCTTGTCTTCTCATCGTTTATCCTTACGTTAGTGCGATTTTAATTGTCTCATTTACGTTTCTCCGTAATTATTTTATTGGCCCACTGTAATAATTCAGTTTGTCCGTTTGGCGTTCTTCCGTACGTCACACACTATCTTACCGAATTAGTTTTGTCTAATAACCTATCTCCGTAAGTTAGTAGTTGTGTATTTTATTAGTCTCTGTATCTTGGTAAGTTGACAGCGTTTCTCCCTACTGTGGTGCATTTGCAACCAACGTGTTTGATATGACTTCTCAACGTTTCTCCGTATCTTAATAAGTTTGAACCTTATTAGTTTTTTCTGCTCAATGTTTCTCCGCACTTAAATCCGCTTATAATTTACTAGTCTTCTCTTGTAGACGTTTTTCCGTACGTGAGTTGAGTGCTGTATCAGTCTTGTCTTCCCAACGTTTCTCGGTGCAATGACATGCTCATATAAGGTTAACTGTTCGAGTTATTCATCATGATCTGACCGAAACAGAAAAGAGAGGCGTGAACTACATTACGCCTGGAAATTTGCCCTGAAGGCACATAGTACTTTGTATTCTGCGTGTGAGGATCTTTAACCGTGGGAAAGAATATAGTCAACATTCAAGTTCTTCACTCTTGAGATTACAGCGAGGCATGTTTACAGTACTTGACTCGGCTAAAAATTAGACATATTGAAAGCAACTTATGAGATTATGCGAAAACGTCTGGCTAGTGAAAATTTATTTTGGCTAGTGAAATCAAACCTCTCACTAGTCACTTGGCTACTAAGCTGAAAAGTTAGTCTCGAGCCCTGAGAGGGCTCTTGAGATTTCAGCACCGGTATCATTCCACACCTTCTTAGGACGGTGCAAGGCCAAGCAGCGATCGGAAAAGATATACATAATTCTCCCGAATTAGCTACTTTCTTTACTTTCTTCTTGCGACAAAAAGCTTTGCAGCGTTTCTTCTACAAAAGCTAGCGCTTTCCAAATTAAACTTTTCTTATTTTTCCAACCACCCCTCTAAAATAAATGTTCCGACCCTAAAATATCTGAATCTACAAATGACCCCTAGCATCCCTCCCCTCATAAAAAAAATAAAATAAAATAAACCAATTTGACTACATTGTACGGCAAGACAAGATATCCTGTCCAGGTTTCAACTGGAACATCTCACCGTGTACGGCCAGTACGACATCTGCGCTGATGGCAAAGAACGGCAACCGGAAACTTGGACTTTTTCAGTTTCACTAAGAGCGCTTTGACTTGTAAACACCTCCGTTGAAACTTAGAAGAAAAGTACCCTACATCAGCCTACTATAAGAAATGGTTTCAATTCTGTTAACTGGATGTGTCCCACGAGACTTAAAATAGCACTCACACGTCCATTTGAAACCGATCAAAGACAATAAGAGACGTATCATTAAATTTTTGCACTTTTCTGCTTAGTTATTACGATTATGATTTATTTATTATTTTTTGTAACTAAAAGCTTTCCTTGAATTTTCTTTCCCTGGTGTTTTAGCACTCTTTCTTCCACAAAATCTTTCCGGGAATGTTGCGGTTTTTTCCAACCACTCCCTCTGACAGTAAATGATCCGACCCTAAAATATTTGAAATTGTAAATGACCCTTACGATTCTTTCCCTTATTAGAAAAATGTCACTTCGCATATATACATTCAAAACAGCTATTTACCGGAGAACTAACATTTATGTTTAAGCAAGGGTTCCTGGTTTAAGCCAATTTGGGTCTTCCAGCTTTCTGAGTCACTGCGTCACGCTATCCTACATCGTGACTATCACGAAAACATCAGCTCATTTCATGTCTTACATTTATGCTAATTTCAATACGGAGTGCATAGTTTGACGTGGTTTGTAACTTTTGTTTTTTCAATCGACAAATTAACATGACTAATGCAGCCAATAATTCTGGTAAAAAGAGTGACAACCTGAACCAAGAGATTCAGAAGATTTTTTTTTTTTTTTTTTTTTTGCAATAAAAAGCTTTATTGGTGTTAGTGCTTACAGTACAAGAAAATAACAATGAACTAACAAGACGCAAAAAAAAAAATAATAATGAAGGTATTGACGTGCGTTACAATTACTTTTACATAACAGTGCATACATTTATCGCTAAACTTACTTATACAAGGGTCTAAGCTGAAGAAAACATAGAAATAGTAGTATTAAAAAAAAAACTACAGAAGATTTCCATATATTTCTTTGCATTCAGGCAGTTTGTTATTTTGGATTGCGATTTCTCTTTGTATATTAAGTTTTTCTTTTAGGAGTGACAGAAAACTTTCGAAGCATAGGTTTTCGTCGTGTAAACATTTACAGAAAATGGAGTATTTCGCAATAAGAAGCGTGTAGTTTAAGGAGTACGAGTGCATCCTTTTGTCAAGAATTCCATATAAAATCATACTGTTTGATAATGTGATCTTTTCTTTAGTTTTGCTGTACCACCAGTTTTGAAATAAATTCCAAAATAATAAAGTTGAAGAGCAGTGTAAGAACATGTGATCTAAAGAATGTCTGTCAGTGAGACATTGAGGGCATAAATCACTATCCGATATTTTGGCTTTGAAAAGGCTAACTTTTGTTGGAAGGATATTATGAATAAGTTTATATTGAAACATTGATATCTTTATGTCATTTTTTATCTGGAAGGGTAATTCGTAAACTTTGTTTAAGATTGCTCGGTTAACACCATACCTCAAAATTTTGCTTTCAGCGGTTGGGGGTAAAAAAACCTTTTTTAACATAGCAGAGTAGACGTTTTTGGTAGAAATTATGTTTGTTTTATGATTTCCATTTTCTGCTGTTTCCCGGGGAGTTCTTTTAATTTTTACTTTCCAGTCATTCGGAATGGAATTGATCAATCCAAAATATAAAGTAAAAGGTGTTTCAAGATGAAATTTCTCAGAGAATTGTTTAAAAGAAAGGAAACTACCGTCATTTTGGAGAAGGTCTTTAATACGTAGAATATTTTTTTCGAACCAATTTTTGTAAAACGGTGTTTTACCCTCGATTTTTGAGTTGCGGTTGTTCCAAATTATTTCGTTATGTAGCGATGTGTTGTTCTGAAAGGTCTGTTTTGTGCTCTGCCAATGTTTTAAGACTTCGTGGTAGAAGCTTGGGAGGCGGTTAAGTTTCAGCAAGTTCATATCATAATCGCAGTGTGTTAGAAAAGAGAGTCCTCCATGATGTTCTAATGCGATCTCAGGGATTATTTTCCAGGACGCATCAGTATTGATTTGCAAACGTGGTATCCAAGCAACCTTTAAAGCTTTATTCATGATGTTAAAGTCAGTCATTTTAAGACCGCCGTGTTTTTTTTCACCAATGATAGTTGATTTTTTTATCTTTGCAGGCTTTCCATCCCAAATAAAGTCAAAAATCAACTTCTCGATTTCTTTGATATATTTTTCTGGGATAACAAGAACAGATGCATTGTAGATTAATTTTGAAAGCCCGAAAGTTTTAACAATGTTTATTTTACCGTACAGTGTTAAGTTTCTTCTCTTCCAACTATTAAGCGTCTTTTCTAAGTTTCGGATTTTCTCTGCGAAGTTTAACTCGTTGGTTTTATTTGTGTCATACGAAAAGAAGATACCAAGAGCTTTTATTGGGTCCCGCGGCCAACGAAAGCCAAAGGGAGTCTCGGTTTTATTTTTCCATCGACCAAGCCACATTCCCTCAGACTTTGTTGTGTTAATTTCTAAACCGGAGAGGTTTTTGAACTTATCAAGTAGAGTTAGCAAGTGGTCAACAGAATCCAGATCCCGAACAAAAACAGTGGTATCATCTGCGTATAGGGAGACTTTAATTTCTTTCTCACCTACCTTAATGCCTTTTATGCCGGTATCGTTTTTAATTGCTCTTCCGAGTATTTCTATGCCAATTACGAACAATAGTCCGGACAACGGACAACCTTGTCTAACACCTCGTTCCACTGGAAAGAATTCCGATCCAAATCCATTGTTAAGAACGCAGCTGGAAACATTGTTGTATAAAATTTTAACCCAGTTTTTGATGTTCGGCCCGAAATTGAATTTTTCAAGGCAGTTGTTAATAAAGTCCCTTTCAATGGTATCGAAGGCTTTTCTGAAGTCTATAAATAGGGCGATTCCAGGAATATTGTTTTCTTCTGTGTAGTTCATGATGTCGGAAATTAAACGAACATTTTCACCAATGTACCGGTTTTTGATGTAGCCGGTCTGATCGGGATTAATTATTCTTGGAAGTTCCTTTTTCTAACCGTTTTGCAATAACTTTCGTTAATATTTTATAATCAGTATTTAGAAGCGATATTGGTCTGAGGTTATCGAGTACAGTAGTATCTTTGTTCGGTTTCGGGATGAGTGTTATAATTCCCCGTCTTTGAGATATCGATAGTTTACCGCTATCATAGGCGTAATCAAAACATTGTAACATATCAGTGTGCAGTTCTTCCCAGAAGTGTTTGTAGAATTCTGCTTGTAACCCATCTGTACCTGGCGATTTTTCATTTTTGAACTCGTTTAACGCTTTTAAGCATTCCTCTTGTGTCACTTTTCCTTCGCACGATAACATGTCGTCATTCTCTAACGGAATGATGTTTTCTTTGAAGTTGCAGAGAGGATCGCTTAAAGTCGAAGATCTTTGCTTATTTGATGTATAGAGGGTATTATAGAAGCGCATTTGCTCCTGTAGAATTTTGGATTGGTCGTTGGTGAAACTGCCGTCTGAGAGTTTCAATTTTGTGGTTGTCTTTTTTTCATAATTTCGTTTTTCTAAGCCATAGAAATATCTCGTATTTCGTTCCCCGTGCTCATGCCACCTGACTTTGCTTCTAAGAATCGTACCATTTGTCTTATGCTGCATGATAATTTTTAAGCGGGATCTAGCATGATAGATCTCGTTAATGATTTGTTTGTTATTTGGTTGTTTTTCAGCCTTTTTGTAGAGTTCGTTGATTTGGTTTTGGAGGTGAATTTCTGCCGATTTTCTTTTCCTTGCTTTATTTTTCGAGTATTTAATCGTAAAACCTCTTATTTCCATCTTAATTAAATCCCATTTGAGTGTTAAGTCTTCGACGTTGTTATATTTTTTTCTGAAGTTGGGAATTTCAGCACGCAATCTAGAGACATAGATTTCATCTTTAAGAAACGATTGGTTAAATTTCCAGAAGCCGGGACCTTTTTTATGCCTCAGCTCATCGGATTTTACGTGTATCAGTGTTGCTGAATGATCTGTTTCGGGTGCGTATATAATTTTACAATTTTCGGTTAGAGCATTTAGTTTTTTAGACATGAGGAAAAAGTCAAGGCGGCATTGAATTTTAAATGATTTATTTCTCCACGTATATTCCTCTGCTTCTGGGTTTAGAGACCGCCAAATGTCATTTATGTCGTAAAGATTGCATAGTTTGTTGATTTCTTCGACTACCTCGTGTTTTCGGTTGCTTGGATTACCACCTTTTTTGTCTTTATCCGACATTGTGCAATTAAAATCACCACCCATTATCATTGTTTCTTCAGAAAATTCTTGGAGGTGTCCTTGAAGCTCTTTGAAAAAGGCGACTTGTTGCTTAACGTCATTCGGAGCGTAGATGTTGACAAGTACAAAACGAGTGTCCGCGACCGCTATATCTAATATAATGTATCTCCCGTTTTTGTCACAAATTTTCTTTTGGACATTACATTTTATTTTAGGATTGATAAGAATCATAGTGCCCTTACTATGATTTGTGCCGTGGCTAAAAAACTCCTCTCCGCCCCATTCTGCCTGCCAAACATTTTCACATTCTTTTAAGCTATAGGTTTCTTGCAAGAAAACAAAAGAACAATTTTGACGATGTAGCCACCTAAAGACAGAACGACGCTTAAGTGTTTTGTTCAAACCTCTAATGTTCACTGACAGACATTTGATATCAATAGGACTATTCATAAAGAGGTGTCGGAGTTGTCATAATTCCAAAGCAGCAGATTTTGGATTTAAAATTTGCATATTTCTTCTTGCGTGTACAGCACACATCCGATCAAACAGAAAAAATTTTCCAAAAAAAATTAAATCTGAAAATCGCTGAACTAGAGCACCAGTAACATTAAAGTTAGATAAGTCTTCAGCTCCGAAGGTATTTGTGTCATATTTCCTGAATGGGTGATAATTAAAACTCAAGATAAAGCGAACAATTAAAGAAAACCTAACACAGTAAGCGAGACTAAAACAAACAGGAAAGTAAATAAATAAAAAAGTAGCTAGCGAACAATACAGTGTTCGTTTGGTTTAAGCTTTGTTTTGCCCCACTCGCTTTTAAGCAGTATAAAAAATTTATACTGGAGGCTAACACAGTTCGAACCGATTTGGTAGTGTCCAATAAACTAAATCATAGTAAACAGTTATCCGTCAGAGCGTAGAATCTGGTCTGGTGGGAAGAGTTTTCCTCTAATATATAACTGATCTGGTTTCGATCGACTAAAGGATACTGGAATTCCGTTTCTTTTTGCGTGCTTGTAATTTTCCATCTGTGCTCTCCTCCTATCCACAAGTTCTTGTGGTAGATCGCGGAACATTTGAAAGTTTGTACCCTTCAGGCGGGAACCCAGCGAGAGAATCTTTTCCACATCTTTAGATCTAAGGAATCTTGCTAAGATTGGACGCGGGGTTTCATTTCTTATCTTCCCTAGTCGGTGAACCCGTTGGATTTCGACCGTGCTTCCATCAGCATATCCTAATTCTTTTTCGAGAAAGGCTCTGAGGACTGCTTCAGTATTCTCACCGTTCTCCCCGCTTGAAGGTGTCTCAGGGATGTAGTTGAATTTAATGTTCTCCCGCCTCGAATAGGCTTCCAGGTACAGATCTTTGGTCGTTAGCTCTTTCAGTTTGTTGTTAATTTCTTGTTCTTTGTGGTCCAGTTCTGCTAACATGTCTTTGATTTTCTTTCGCTTTTTCTCGCAGCGCTTCTGGTGGTCGATGCATTTGTTTTCATTTTGCGTGACGCTCTCTTTAAGGTGTTCGATATCTGTCGTAGCTGTTTGTTCAAAGGTTTCGAGGTTCGCTATTCTTAATTCGAGATTTTCCATCGTAGTTTCGATTCTTTTAACACTACTTTCGATAGTGTCTAGCTTTTGCAGCTTTTCCAAAATTCCTTTGAGGGTTCCAGCAATCTCACCCGTCATCTCCAGGGCGTCGATGATCACGTCGCCATCTTCGTTTTCTTCAACACATTCCTCTAGATTTTTGGATCTTTTAGACTCGGGTGACTCACTTTCGCTAGTAGAGCTGTTCGGCGTTCTGTTTCTCCTTTTACTGAAGTAGTTCACAAACTGGTTTGCCATCCAGTCTTGCAAATAAAAAGAGATTTTTTCGCGAGCGGGTTCACAAAGCTCCTTACGCCGCCATGGTCAGCGTCCTTCAGAGATTCACAAGATGATTATCTCTGGTTTATCAGTTTGGATCAATCAAATAATATTGTTACATTGTCAATAAATTTGCACTGTAGAAAAGTAAACCGGGTTGCCCCTAAGCCATAGTAACATAGTTACCTCTATATGAAAAGTATATATTTTTAATTTATTAACCTATTCAAAACAATGAGCCAGTGAAACCTTGTTTTATGACTGCTTTAGTGGAACCGATGTGGCTCGCGTGACAGCGGCCGTTCTACCGAAATGCGCAAAATACCCTGCACACTATTTTTTCTCGACGCGTCGCTTTTAGCGGGCCAAAAACGACACTTTCAGAGAGTGAAAAGGAATGCTTGAGCTTACTTTTGATGTATATTTTTGGTTTGAAAAATATATGCTAGGTCAGTTATAGGCCTCTGAAGTTGACCCAAATTTCACTTTGACTCTGAACCCTTCAAGGTTAGTATCTTCAACCGGTCAACAAGCAGTTTAAAAATACCAATTTGTATCCGATTTTTATACCTTTAGATAGAGGAAAGAATGATGTAGTTATGAGCCAAATGGTAAAACGGGAACGATTTCCATTGCTGCGTACGAACTTGCTAAAAATGCACAATTTTCCCTTGTTTCCGGGGGGCGCAAGGGAGCTTCTAGCCGTATTTTGAACTTTTCTGATTTTTGGAAAAACCAAAAAGCGGTTGGACTATTAATTATGATTTTTGAAAATAGTTTACCAAAGGGGTGTTTTTGGTGAAATAAAATGGAATATGAAATTTCGCTTCTGTCGTGGGATTCTCGATATTTCTGGACAGGAGCTCTTAAGGTTCCTATTGTCTTCTTTTTTCATTTTAAAGGCGGAACTTTCGTTGCTGGAGAGAACAAAATAGACAACTACTTCTACGAGTGGAACCTGTACAAACAGGATTGACAATTCATCTACCAGTGTTCAGGAGTCGACGACAAAGTGGCTTCAATGACGCACGCAGGCTCAATACATCAATAATCTAACAGGGCCCGAGAGGTTTTCTAGAGAATTGTGTTTTTCTAGACAAAATTGTAAATCTTTATGGTTTCATCGGCCACGTTCAGACCTAAGGGGCGTATATGTTTTTGGATTTCTTTGGACTGGGGACCACAGGCGCCTATGGCCCCAGAAACTTCTTTTCATTGCAAAAACACTGTGTGAACGCTTCTCCGGCCCGTACCTGCGATTTTGTTTTAGTGTTGTAAACAGCATGTTTTAAATCGGGTCGAACCTGTATGCGGATATTACTCGTGTAGATGGTTTCTTCTGTGGTGTAAATGCTGGAACGGTGCTCGGGCACGGACACTAATGTTAACGTGACTTTTTGTCGGTGCCGATGCGATTAGTCGAGCACGGTGACTGGGCAATTCACTACGTCCAGCTTAAGGCTAATTCTCGGACGTCGCTCCGAGACACAGGCACTTGTTTGTGCACGATTTGCTGAGTCTCCAAATTTTACTCGTACCTTAGGCTATAAATTAACGTCATGGCAAAAGTGGCAACAAAAATGTAGTTTCCCTTCCTTATGCCTAAAACAAGGAAAACGTCCGAACCAGCAAAGCTCATTTATTTGCCCTGTACCCTAGACTGGCCCACCAGTCTGAACGGGGCCTTTACTCTTAATATGGGAATCCGAAGACCTTAACCACTTTTATTAAACTTTGAAACAACTATAAAGAAAATGGAAGACGAATCATGTGCGAAAGAATAATTGCCAAGAGGCTGCGTCATTACCCATTAGTTTTTATTTTCTCGTTCGTCTTTCTCAGTATATTGAGCTGTCGCTGTATCTGTTTGATATTGCTTACTTTAATTACTTGTACTACAGCTTAATCAGCCAGGTTGTAGGAGTAGGTTTCGTTTTTTTTGATCGCACAGTAACTGCTAGAGGAAACTTGAATACGAACAAAGCAAACGCTTATATACTGAAGTATAAGATTGTACAGAGCACCCTTAAGTTTTGTTAGAATGTTGATATAAATACATCTAAAACATGAGCTATTCATCTTAACATTTCCGTGCTAAACATTTACCTTGATATTTGTTAATTTGTATTCAAGGTTTGATATCATCCATATCATTGTTGCTATAGTTATATATATTCATGTTATATTTTAATATAGGCTGAGATTCTACCAAAAAATCAACAAGAACGTCAATTAAAGGAGAAATAAAAAGAAGACATTTAACAGATAATTTTAAGTGAAATGTCTGATCACTGCGAGAAGCGGAGCTTCGCCTCAAAGGTAGAACAGTGCACAGCTTGAAAAACCATTAACATATTGCTTAAGTCCAAATACCGCCACACTTTTTTATGGACCGATTTAGTTATAATTGGACCTCTTGCCAGTCAAATAACATTCATATAACTGCTCTTCCATAGACTGGTATAGCGTGATGTCATTATTTTCATCTTTCCATCTTTCACCTTTAACCCAAAGTAACCCCCCCCCCCCACCCCCCTTTATACCAGGTGTTTTTTTTCAGCTTACTAGGTGAATTAGCCATATTTTCACATAGGATTACTGTATCAGACCTGTTTTGTCACAGGAACAAAGTGAATGGACATGAGGGCAAGAAATAAAATACTTTGTGAAAATATGGTTGCGTGGCCAGGGAAGACTTGAACCTCGGTTTCATTCAAACGCCCCGCGTTGAATGAATGACCTCGTGATCTTATTGATGTAACTAGAAAACAATCTGGATGACTGTTTCACCCACTTCAACTGATGGTTCGTCTTTTGTGTAGCTGTTATCATGTCTGCCTTGTAGGCAGAGCACTGAGCTTTGAGTCCTCGCCAGAGAACCGTATCTCCATATGCTATGTGATATCTTGCCTCCGCACGTCTTTTGACAAAACTTCAGTTTCTTATACTTCTTTAAATATCAATTCCCTCTACTATTGTTTTATTGCCTTACATCCACTTTTTACAACCTTTGCTTTTGAAACAAACAAAGAATTAGACGTGAGGTTAGGAGATCTTAATGTTACCGTGTACCTTCAGAGGTGTCTTCAGTCTTACGCATGTAGCGCTTCTAAGTTTCGCCGCAGATACCCCAAACCCTACATCAAATTAAAGCTTATAAAACTGGCTATTTGAATATGCCACTAACTTTTCACGAAAACGAATTTTTAAGTTTTCCGCGATGTCTGAATATGAAGGTCTAGATCGCCTTTTGAAAGCTCCAGCTCAAAGGGAATTTTAAAGTTTGCAATTTTTTTTGCTTGGTGAAAGTCCGGCACATAACAGCTAAAAAACCGTGTTGGGGTTTTCCTTTATTCAGCCGCGTTCAAAAGCTTTCAAACATTTTCTAAATCGCAAGAAAAACATACGGAGTAACGGCACAGAAATGGTTCTTAACGAAAAAATATTTAAAATTATCGAATTCCCCGACATGTTCTTGTTGAAGAAGCGTCAAGCTAGCGACTCTCCAAATTTGATTAAAATCGAAGAAATCGCCTTTGAGTTGGAACTCGTTAAAGTGTCACCTTCAAGCGAAAAATGAATGTCGAGAAATAGCGCTCAAAAGAAAATCTTCGCTACGCAAACAAACACCGCCTCCAAACCCCTTTGACGACAGTAGACCAATCAGTGGGTGCTATTTTATCTTCCGGTCACCTCCCGTGGAAATTTCGCGCAATATTCTCTCCACGCAAATCCTAGTGTTCCTAACATTCAACCGTCTTACCATTTTGTCGAATTTCTTATAATGTTGGACGTCGTTTAACTGATATTATCGTGATGGGGAGAATCAAAAGAGCGAAAACCTCAAGCCAACCAGCTGGGCCTAAACTGAAGCGGCCAAGGCGGGCAAAAAAGCGAAGCGAAGTGAAACTGAGCGCTGTGGAGCGCTGTGATTGAATCAGTACAACTGCAGCAGCTCTTTTGAACAGCGCTTCTTATATTGGTTGAATGGGTACTTATTGTAGTGTCAGGCTTAGCAAAGCTTATGCATCTATCAATTTAAAGCCGGCGGGGGGGGAGGGGAGGCAGGGCATGGGGTGGGGATTTGACATTTTTTAAAAATTTGCCGTCAAATTCCCTGCCCACGGGCAAACCATCCCAGTCAAATGCGCAAAAATTTCCCCACCCCGGGAGGCATATTGCTGTCAATCATTCCCAGGCTGGATGCAAGAAAGACGCAAGGAAAACAGGAAAACTCTATAATTTTCACTTCTCAACGTTACTACATCTCCAAAGGTACTATTTAATAAAAATTCAATATGCGTTTAATACACTGTGTATATCGAATAAAAAAATCAACAGATTCTTTAAGAAACAGTTCGTGTTTTCTGCAAAGGCTGCAGAAAGCACAACATCTGAAAAGAGCAGTCATTGCAGCAACTGGCCCGTACACTGATCATTTGCATTGGCCAAAAAATCGACTTGGTTTCTCTTTATCCCTGTTTACTTCGATACTGCAATGTCTAAAAACGTTCAAATCAACAACAACAAAAAAAACTCTAAATTAATCGAAAATATGGAGATAAAACGGTCAAATTCTTTGATTATCTGATTCTCGATCTCGTGGACAGCCATTATGATTTCAAGGACGTAGAGCGCATGCGTGACGTGGGAAAAGTAATTTCGGTCTCAGTCTCTTTCGTTCAAGTTGGCCTTCAAACAGATCCACGTTGGGCGGAGACAAATTCAAATATCCCCTCCCCCGGGAAGGCAAGATCAGTCAAAAGCCCCACCCCAGGGCCAACAATAACAATCAAATCCCCACCCCATGCCCTGCCTCCTCCCCCCCCCGCCGGCTTTAAATTGATAGGTGCATTATGATTGAACAATGCTCAAAGGGCTTATTTTTACTTGCGTTATCAAGCAATCGCATAGCGCGTGTTCGACACACAATTGTTTTGTCCGTTTCTCGCCGGCAAATAGGGAATTTTTAAAGGCAATTGCTGGTATCCAAAAGATTTCAATATTGTTTAGACATATTTGTATCTTTCCAAAAGAGCGTAATAAAGTAACAACAAAAGAGCGGTTTCATCGGGATCTGATAGGCCAATGTCCAAATGAGTGAAACTATTAGCTGTGACAGCAAGCCAGGTTCCCTGCGAAGAGATCAAAAGGTCGTCTCTCAGCGTTGGCTATATACCACGGGCTACATGTACACTGTATTAACAAATCTAAAATAATAAAATTCTTCTTTTCGCATTAAAATCAAAACATTGAAGAAACTCAAAAGAGAACACGGGTAAAACGAGATGAATTTAAATTCGCCATCTCTTTATTGTCGGTTCTTTGTTTACGCTATGCGGGAGCTGGTAAACGGTAACAGTTATCAGGTTACTTGAATGATTGTGTGTTGTAAACTATATTCATGTTAGGTCGCTTGTTCAGGGCTGCTCTACTATCCCAGAGAGATCAAACGGAGGTACTACAATGTATTCCATCGAATTGCAGTAATAACAGATGCTGTACGTTTCCGCGTAGTTTGCGCTCCCAAATTTTTATTTGGTATTAAATCGTCTGGCGATTCACTGTCACTATTGCGATTAAAATCAGTCCAAACATTCAATAACCCTCTTTCTTCCGTTCTAAGGATATTTTGCCTGCTCGCTCCGATACTTTCCTCGTAATTGGAAGGTTCTGACGGCCATTCCCGATGATATGAACCTTTGTCTGATGCAGCGAGGCTACAACGTGTTTCCTCTGTCAT